>BSBK01004662.1:0-600000 GCA_027943335.1 Chamaecyparis obtusa
TGTATATATGTATATATATATGTGTATATATATATATATACATATATACATATGTATATATGTATGTATACATATATACATATTTATATATATATGTATGTATACATATATACATATCTATATATATATATATATATATGTATACATACATATATACATATGTATATATGTATATATATACACATATATATATACATATATACATATGTATATATGTATATATATATTGATGAAGGGTGCTCCCCTTAATACCACAAACACATAACAAGAAATAGAGAAACAACAACAATATGCAAGAACAGAACATTGGCTTCTTATTATCTCCACAAATGTGGAATTACAAACTTTCAGAATTACAATATGCAAAGCCACATGGGCATTCCCTTACAATATTCTGTACGACAAAGCCTCGAACTATTACCCAGATCTACTACCCAGAACTATTCTGAACTGCCTAAGACAATAATACAGCCTTCCTTATATAGGCAATTTTCCACCGCCTGGGAAGGTTCTAGAATTTTTAGCCAATAAGGCCGACCAAACTTAGAATTATTTTATTTTACATTTTATTACATCATAGTCGGCTCAAGATAACCTTTGAAACCCGAACAGAAATTTGAAGAAAATTATTTTTCGCCATTTCAGGTGGCCCAACTTCCGAAGACCATAAGTCATCACCCGTTGACCCGCTCGGCTATTATAACCCCATTAAGGAAACACCACGAAGCGCTCTACAGGCTTGACCCGTGCAAGCGCCCGTCACCCAAATTTTTGACCTCATCCGGGGCCTCTAAGGCCTTCAAAACTGAGTTCAAAGTTTTGTACCCTGCTGCCAATACCAAAAATCTTCAATATCTTCCAACATACACTTGATCTGGAAATGAAACTTTACTGGCAGACTTATATGACCAAAATGAACCTCCAAGAAAGAAATTAGATCATTCTGAGCACAGATAAAAATTACCAAAAATAGTAACTTTCCATAAATAGCAGCTCTGCACAGGATAGCCCTTATTGAATTCAAAAACAAAAATATTTTTTGGGTGATGCAAGATTGCTCTTACACCCAGGATGCTCCTGCATCAGACACCCAGGGTAATTTGAGAAGTGACCCTGTCACGACTCAGGTGTGCAGAGGAAAACCAAGATGGCTAACCTCCTCCTTTGTCAGCCATGATGAATCTTCAACAGGCCATCCTTTCCACTTGACCAGATATTCTTCATATGTCCTGTTCCTTGTGCTTCTGCCAACACGACTGTCCAGTATATCTTCGATCTCCTTAGTGTCTGAACTAGTTGCTGGAATACTCCACTGTGCTGCTGCAACCTCATCTTCAACACCTCCTTCGTGATACTCTGTCAAATCTGAAATGTTAAACACTGGTGAAATATTCAGCTCACTAGGCAATTCTACCTCATATGCATTTCCTGAATCATGCTTCTTTAGTATCTTACATGGCCCAAACTTCTTCATTTTCAGCTTGTTATATGTACCAACTGGAAACCACTCCTTCCGCAAATGAACCATGACTTCATCACCAACCTGAAATTCCTTATACCTCCTTTTCTCATCTGCCTTAGCCTTATACTGTGCATTCATCTTGGTAATATGCTTCCTCACCTCCTCATGGATGTTCTTCAAGTGTTCTGCAAAATCTTCAGCTTCAGCACTACTTATTTCTCATTTATCTATCTTTCTCAATTCAGATGCATTTCTTGGACTACTTCCATATACAATCTGGAATGGTGATTTACCAGTGCTCCTATTGACAGAATTATTGTATGCAAATTCTGCCTGTGGTAAAATCAAATCTCATCCTGTTGGCTTATCTCCAACCAAACATCTCAGCAAATTTTCCAAACTCCTATTCACCACCTCTATCTGTCCATCAGTCTGTGGATGATGTGATGAACTGAACTTCAAATCTGTCTTCAACTTCTTCCACAACGTACGCCAGAAATATCCAACAAACTTGGTGTCCCAATCTGAAACTATGGTCTTTGGCAAACCATGAAGTCTCACTACTTCTCTGAAAAACAATTCTGCTACATGAACAGCATCATTAGTCTTCTTGCAGGGAATAAAATGTGCCATCTTTGAAAATCTATCAACTACCACAAAATTGAATCGTGTCCCCGCTGTGTCCTCGGTAAACCAAGAACAAAGTCCATGCTGATATCCTCCCAAGGCTTCTCTAGTACAGATAATGGCTGATACAACCCTGTATTCTGCTTCACTCCTTTTGCCATCTGACATACTCTGCAACTCTGTACAAACTTCTTCACATCTTGCTGCAACTGTGGCCAATAATAATTCTCACTAACCAAACCAAGGGTTTTGTCACGACCAAAATGTCCAGCCAATCCTCCGCTATGCTTCTCCTTGATGAGATTCTCCCTCATAGAACTTCATGGAATGCACAACTGACTCCCTCTGAATAGCATATCATCCTGGATGATGAAATCCAACCATTTCGTCCTGTCTATAGTAACAGGTTCTGTACAAGCTTTCCAAGTTTCACCAAAATCAGGATCCTCTGGATACAAATTCTTGAGTTCCTTGAACCCAACCACTTCAATCTGCATTTCTGTCAGCAATAGTTGCCTTCTGCTAAGAGCATCTGCAACCCTATTAGACTTTCCACTCCTGTGTTTCAAAATAAATGTATAACTCTGCAAAAACTCAACCCATTTCAAATGCCTTTGATTCAATTTTCCTTGACTATTCAAATATTGCAAAGCTTGATGATCAGTATACAAAACAAACTCCTTAGGAAGTAGATAATGTCTCCACTTCTTTAATGCTTGAACTATAGCATAAAATTCTTGATCATAAACAGAATATTTCCTCTTGGCATCATTTAACTTCTCACTGAAATAAGCAACAGGTTTACCTTCTTGGCTCATAACAGCTCCTATTGCAGTACCACTAGCATCACAATCTACTTGAAACACCTTATTGAAAT
The DNA here is from genome assembly GCA_027943335.1 of Chamaecyparis obtusa. NCBI lineage: Eukaryota > Viridiplantae > Streptophyta > Pinopsida > Cupressales > Cupressaceae > Chamaecyparis > Chamaecyparis obtusa. The sequence goes on from BSBK01004662.1 coordinate 2,967, forward strand.
CTGGAAGTGCTAAAACAAGTTGTTCTGTAACTTTTTGTTTCAATAATTGAAAACTCTTTTCTGCTCCTTTAGTCCACTTAAACTCTTTTCTATCCCCTCTCATTGTTTCAGTCAAGGGTCCACAAATACTGCTAAAGTTTCTGATAAACTTTCTGTAAAAGCTAGCTAGACCATGAAAAGATCTTACCTCAGTAGCACTCCTTGGAGTAGGCCATTCAAGGATAGCCTGTACCTTCTCTGGGTCCATTTTTAGACCTTCTGCTGAAACTACAAATCTCAAATACACTAACTTTTTCTTCACAAAACTGCACTTCTTCAAATTAATCAACAATTTCTCTTCTCTCAACTTCTCAAATACCATACGAATATGCATCATATGCTCATCCAATGTCTTACTAAAGATCAAAATATCATCTAGGTAAACAATGACAAACTTACCCAGAAATTCTTTCAGAACCTCGTTCATGAGCCGCATGAAAGTGCTCGGTGCATTGGTTAGCCCAAAAGGCATGACTAACCACTCATATAGTCCTTCCTTTGTCTTGAAGGTAGTCTTCCATTCATCTCCTTCTCTGATCTGAATCTGATGATATCCACTTTTCAGATCTATCTTTAAAAAATACACAGCTCCACTCAAACAGTCCATAATATCATCCATTCGTGGCAATGGAAACCTGTACTTGATTGTGATCTTGTTTATTGCCCTAGAATCTGTACACATCCTCCATTCTCCATTCTTCTTTGGTGCTAATACCGCTGGTACAGCACAGGGACTCAGACTCTCACAGATCAATCCTTTCTGTAACAGTTCATGTACTTGTCTGTTCAACTCCTCACTTTCTACAGGTGTCATTCTGTGTGCTGCCTTATTCGGCAAACTCGCTCTTGGATCAAGTCCATCTGATGACTGATCTTCCTGACTGGTGGTAATCCATCAGGCACGTTATCGGATACAATATCCTGAAACTCATTCAACAAATCTGCAACTTCTACAGGAACATCTTCTACTTCCTCTTTACCAGCTTTTGGAATTAAAGCAAAACATACATGCTCATGCCTCATACCATTTAGGAAATTTCTTCCATCAACAAAAGTTATCCTTGCATGACCACATACCTTTTCTTCAATCTCCTTCATTGGTTTTAGCTTATGTCGCACTCCATCCTTTGTCAGGGAATAGGTATTCGCACGACCATCATGTACAGCACATCTGTCAAACTGCCATGGTCTACCCAACAACATATGACATGCATCCATAGATATGATATCACACAATACCTCATCTTGGTATCCGCCAATCTTGAACTTCACCAGGCATTGTTCATTGACCATGACCTTGTGGTCATCCTGTACCCAGGCAATCCGATATGGATGTGGGTGTTTCTATCTCTTGAGCTTCAACTTTGTCACCATCTCTTCTAACACCAAATTGTCAGTGCTTCCACTATCAATAATCACATCACAACATTTACCTTCACACTTGCACCTGGTGCGAAACAGGCTCCTCCTTTGCTCAGGTTCATTCTCACCACTCAACAAGACTCTTCTGTTAATCAACGTTTCTCCTCTTTCAGCATCTTCAGAATTTGATGATCTGGCATCTTCATCTACATGTGCAACTCTGGCCTGGCCTTCATTTCTCCTGTCTGTTCTGCCTTGGCGCTGAGGACATTCAAATGCCCTATGACCTTCTTCTCCACAGTGAAAATATGTTCCACGGAAGCCACCTCTTCCAGATCCTTGTCCCCTTCCTCTTCCTCTCTGATCTCTATTATTCTGATCCTAGAAGCGATTGGAATTATTTCCTCGCTGATTCTAACTGCTACTTGGCCTCATCCTTCTTTTTCGGATCTTCATTTCGGCCACCATATGACCGTCCACCAGATCGTCCACCGCGACCTCTTCCGTTTTGTCTACTCTCAAACTTCTTGTTCAGCTTTTCCTCTACTTTTAGGGCAAACTGGTATGCCTCTTCAATACTGTTCATTCGAACCAGATTCAGCTCCTCCTGAATGCTTGGCCTTAACCCATTAAGGTATCGGGCAACTTTCTCCTTATCAGCTTCTGCATGGCCTGTTCTGATGAGAAGTCGATAGAACTCCTCTGTATACTCCTGAACAGATCTTCCTGTTTGCTTCAAACTCTGCATTTTCTTCAGTAGGTCAAGCTCATAATCAACAGGAATGAACTGTCGCTTCAATTTATCCACCATCCGATCCCATTTTGTGATTTTATCTTTCCCTCTTCTATTTCGTTCCAACTGAATTTCTTGCCACCAGATCTTCGCATGACCTTTCAATCTGGCCTTCGCAAATTTGACCCTATCAGGATCGTCAACATCTTCGTACTCAAAATATTCCTCACATTCATTGATCTAGTCAATCAATTCCTCTGGGTTAAGATTTCCAGAAAATGTAGGAACCTCAATCTTAGGTCTTTTCCCAATCTTGGAAATGGCCCGAAAAAGTCTTTCTTCCTCCTGGTTCACAATTTCGGCTTCTCCTTCTTGATATTCTTCTTCGGCTTCATCCTCGCTTTCGTCTCTGACATTGAGATTCATTCCTCTGCGAATCTCTTCTTGCAATGCTCGCACTTGTCTCTGCAGCTCTTTAACCTCAGGTGTCACAGCACCAACTCTTCCGCCACGTTCTCGTCGTGGAGGCATTTTCGTGATGCGCATTGAAACCCTAGCCATGGTCCTGGTGCAAACTGTCTTACAGTCAGCAATCTGTTTACACACTCAAGAACTCCTGCTCTGATACCACTTGATGAAGGGTGCTCCCCTTAATACCACAAACACATAACAGAAATAGAGAAACAACAACAATATGCAAGAACAGAAAATTGGCTTCTTATTATCTCCACAAATGTGGAATTACAAACTTTCAGAATTACAATATGCAAAGCCACATGGGCATTCCCTTACAATATTCTGTATGACAAAGCCTTGAACTATTACCCAGATCTACTACCCAGAACTATTCTGAACTGCCTAAGACAATAATATAGCCTTCCTTATATAGGCAATTTTCCACCGCCTGGGAAGGTTCCAGAATTTTTAGCCAATAAGGCCGACCAAACTTAGAATTATTTTATTTTACATTTTATTACATCATAGTCGGCTCAAGATAACCTTTGAAACCCGAACAGAAATTTTGAAGAAAATTATTTTTCGTCATTTCAGGTGGCCCAACTTCCGAAGACCATAAGTCATCACCCGTTGACCTGCTCGGCTATTATAACCCCATTTCGGAAACGCCACGAAGCGCTCTACAGGCTTGACCTGTGCAAGCGCTAGTCACCCAAATTTTTGACCTCATCCGGGGCCTCTAAGGCCTTCAAAACTGAGTTCAAAGTTTCTGTACCCTGCTGCCAATACCAAAAATCTTCAATATCTTCCAACATACACTTGATCTGGAAATGAAACTTTACTGGCAGACTTATATGACCAAAATGAACCTCCAAGAAAGAAATTAGATCATTTTGAGCACAGATGAAAATTACCAAAAATAGTAACTTTCCATAAATAGCAGCTCTGCACAGGATAGCCCTTATTGAATTCAAAAACAGAAATATTTTTAGGTGATGCAAGATTGCTCTTACACCCAGGATGCTCCTGCATCATATATATATATGTATATATATATATGTATACATATATACATATGTATATATGTATATATGTATACATATGTATATATCTATATCTATATATATGTATGTATATATCTATATATATATATATATGTATGTATATATCTATATATATATATACATATGTATATATCTATATATAGATATGTATGTATATATCTATATATAGATATGTATGTATATATATATATATATACATATATGTATATATGTATATACATATATATGTATATACATATATATATATATGTATATATGTATACTACATATATATGTATATACATATATATGTATATACATATATATGTATATACATATATGTATATATGTATATACATATATACATATATACATATATGTATATATGTATATACATATATACATATATGTATATATGTATATACATATATATGTATATACATATATATATGTATATGTATATATGTATATACATATATATGTATATACATATATACATATATGTATATATTTATATACATATATATGTATATACATATATACATATATGTATATATGTATATACATATATATGTATATATACATATATACATATACATATATATATACATATATATATCTGTGTGTGTGTGTGTGTGTATACATATATATATATATATATATATATATATATATATATATATATATATATATATATATATATATATATATATATAAACTACCCGAATCTAAAATGTACATTGCTTATTAGTACTTGTCGGTAGGCTAAGGAAGTACTATTGCAATGACTTTTGACTTTTGTGTGCTTTAACTACTGATTTAAACAAATTATATGGACCAATCATAATGTATCTTATTTTTTATTTTGTTGTAAATTTCATGTTTTCTATAGTGAACAACTGCAGTCTTTCTGATTCTTGCGTCAAATTCGCTCCCTTACGAAAACCCTCGCATAAGGTGTTTAAAGAAATAGGTGATGATTGTATGCTTGAGGTCATCCCGGCCTCTAATTCCCTGAGGAATTCTAGGGTCATTTCCATCCCCCCTAAGCAATCTATGGAGGTTGAAACCCAATCTCCGACCATGTCTGATAGTGAAGATGATCTTAAAAATGACACATCCACTTTCAAAAGATGCGGAAGACCCCCTGGTTCCAAAAACAAAAGCTCAGGTGGTAAGAAGAATGGTGATTCCTCCATTTCTAATGTGATCTCTAATGAAGAGACTGAAGACCAGTGTCTTACCCTCCCCAATGTTTCCTCATGAATTGCATCTCTTGGAATGTGAGGGGTCTTGAATCCCTAGATAGGAAGTTTGTCATTAAGCGTTTCTTAGATACTTTCAATTCCATTGATTTTCTGATGTTGTAGGAAATTAAAGCTGTTGGTTTCATTCTGGATTCCAACCTTAATTTTTTATGGAAGGATGGCATTAAATTCTATACCACGCATCATAAAGGTAGGGGGGTGTTGCCTTACTAGTTAACCCTAAATGGAGTAACCATATCACTAGCAATGGCCTCTCCCCATGTAATAGAGGTGTTTGGGTCACCATTAATTATCACAATCACAACTTTGGTATATGCGCTATCTATGCTCCTAACGACACCAAGGAAAGAATGAGTCTCTGGGATTGGTTGATGTCTCTCCCTAACATCCCTTGGCTTATTGGAGGGGATTTTAATATGATTGAATCTCAGGATGACAAGTCTGGGGGCCTTCCGTTTGCCTAGAAAGACTAGGAGAAACTTCACTAGTCTAGAATGATTTACTCCAAACATCTCTTCGATCCCCTATCTGGTATAAGGATATTAACCCTGGATTATGGCATACCTAGTGTAATTTTTAGCAAGGAACTTCTAGAATCTACTCTAGATTAGATCATTTTTATGGTAATAAATTTTTTTTCTCCTTTCTTCTTGATGATCATGGGAACTATGTTCGTGTCACCTCCACTAGCTTCTCTGATCATCATCCTATCTCCATCTGTATCAACCTCCCCATCAACCTTGTGCTTTCTAGAGACCCCAACTCTAAGTTCATCCTCAACACTAATCTCCTCAAAGATGAGAATGTTCTGGTGGCCATCCACATTATCCGGCACATTAACAGACCCAACCCTCCTCTTGTTCCCACATTGACACTTGGAATAAGAATCTTGTTGGCTGACAGAATTTACTCAAGACCATAGGGAAAAAGAAGGCCAAGGATTATAGATTCACCGAAAAGCTCCTCTCCTCTGACCTCCAGAGGGCTGAAGCCAACATCCAAAAGAATCCCTCGAATGAGGATCTCTATGCTCATATTATTTTTGCTAAAGAGGCCCTGAGGAAGCATCAAATGGTCAAAATCAGAGGAGCCAAGGTTAGAGCTCACACTCATTGGCTCCAATTTGGTGACCGTGGCTCCAAATTATTCTTTAATTTATTAAAGCATAAGCACTCTAATGAAGCCATTGAAAGATTATTCTTAGATAACCAAGATGTTACTGACCCCAACATCATTAAAAAAGCCTTTGTCGAGTACTATAAAGTCCTCTTCACATCTGAAGATTCTATGGAGGCTGCAGACCTTAGAACTAAAGCAAATTGTTCCCAGGAAAATTTCTAACTCTGATGCCGATCGATTATCCTTAGATATCTCTTTGGATGAGATTGAGAAAGCTATCAACTCTCTTCACAATGATAAGGCCCCTGGGCTTGATGGTCTTCCTATTGAGTTCTATAAAGCCAACATTAGTTGGATATGTAAAGATTTGCAAGAAATTTACAATGAGGCCCTTGCCAATGGCTCTCTTGGGCCCACTATTAATAGGGGAATTATTAAAGTTATCCCCAAGGATGGTGATAAAGCACTCATTAAGAATTGGAGGCCTATCACGCTTCTTAATGTCTCCTACAAAATCCTTGCTAAAATTATTGCTTTAAGACTTGTGGATATCCTTCCCAGCATCATCTCTACCACCCAAACTAGTTTTATCAAAGGTAGATACATTCTCAAGAACTTAATCACCAGTTGGGAAGCTATGAGCTGGGCTAATCAATCTCAACAAAATGTTGCTATGTTTCTTTTGGACTTTGAAAAAGCTTATGACAGAGTGGAGTGGAATTTTATTCACATGATGCTCGAGGCTTTTAGGTTTCCTAATAAATTTTGCATGACTGTCCGGATGTTGCTTAAAGACGCTCTTTCCCAGGTCGATGTTAATGGCTCTCTCTCTGACCCCTTCCCCCTTAGCAGATCTATCAGACAAGGGTGCCCTTTAGCCCCTGCCTTATTTGTCATTGCCTCAGAAGCCCTTTTTTACATTTTGCATGATAACTCTCTATCCCCGGCTGTGGAAGGTATCTCTCTCCCCAATCATGAAGAGCTTATCAACTGCCAGTTTGCTGATGACACCAACATTTTCTTTGAAGCCACTAAGGATAACTTTGAGGCCCTACATAACAAACTTAGTTTCTTTTTCTCTATCTCTGGTGCTCGACTATCTCAAACCAAGTCCATCTGCCTGGGAAGGCATGATTAGCCCCCTAATTGGTTTAAGCATTTCAACTTTCAATAGGGAGGCCCTCATAAGATTGTTAGGTACTTGGGCATCCCTTTCTCTATTGAGCCCTCCCTTAAGGATATGTGGTGCTAGGTCAAGGATAAGATTACCAAGAAGCTGAATAAATGACATAATAGATCTTTGTCTCTTGCTGGCAGGGTCCAGGTTTGTCAAAAGATTCTTTCTTCATATAATATTTATTACTCTTCCACCTGGATGTTCAGTAATTACCAAGTTTTGGAAATTCAAAAAGCTACTAGAAAATTTCTCTGGTCTGATGGGAAAGGTAATAAAAAAATGCACGTTGTTAAATGAGACTAGTGTCGGATAGATAAACTTATTGGTGGATTAGGGTTGAAGGATCTCAAGCTGCAGAGAACTGCCCTTGCCGCCAAATAGATTTTTCTCTTGATGGATGGTAATGACCCATGGAAGGTCCTTGTTAGGCACAATATAGAAAGGGGTTTCTCTAAGAAAGAAAAATCTTGGAAGAATCTTCCTTTTGCTGACTTAGTTCTTGGGGACTTCCCTGTGGTGGTCCAAGGCTTTGCTATTTTTAAGTCCATTTGGAAAGTCTGGGATCAAATTAAGAAGCATATCCTTAACAGGGACTTCATGATAATAAGCATCTCTTTGAAGAAAGGTCCATTTGGTGGAACCTTTGCTTGTCTAGTAAACCCCTTGCCCTCTCTCAAGGCTACTCTGCCCGACACTGGTCCAATCTTGGCAGCACTCAAATGATTGATCTTTTTGATAAAGATAGAATTATTGAATGGGAAGAGCTTAAAAGAAAAATTTCTATCCCTGATTCTCAAAAGAAAACTTATAAAATGATCCTTAAAGCTGCTAACAAATTGCCTTCTATTTGTCATGTTGATTCTCATAGATATCTGAAGTGAAAATGGCCTAACAAAACCATTATATCTAAGATTAAAGCTAAGAATATTTACAATATTATTGGTGTTAATGAATCCATTATTGATCATGTTAATTTTGTTTGGTATTCCACTCTTGATAATAATAGTTGGAAGAAGTTTTTTGAAATTCTTTGGAAAAGTAATATTGAGCCAAAAATCAAGTGCTTTAAATGGCTTACTATTCTTGACAGACTTCCTATTAGAAAAGATTCTTCCATGTAGGAGCTTTGCAGATTACTGGAAACTGGCAAACACATTCTTTTTTACTGCATTTTTGCTAAAGAGATTTGGGCTATGTTTGGTATTACTTATCCTTTACAGGTTAATATACTTGAAATTATCACTGGTAATATACATGGTATTAAAAAAGACTCTAATCTTTTTTGGAATATCCTCTTTTCTAACATCCTTTGGCAGATTTGGAAATGCAGGAATGAAGAAAGGTTTCAGAACAGCCCTAGGGTTCTTACTGAGTTTTTCTGGAAACTCACTCATTTTAAAATTTTCATGCAAGTTCATACCACGATGATGATGGAGAAGGAGAAGCTAAAAAGATTCATGAAGGATGGTCATGCCACCTTCTTTGTCTATGAGTTGAAGCATGGTTATGCTTGGAGAAGGAACATGGATGATCTGCAAACTTTCAAGAGGACTTGCGCAAGGCTTAACCAGGAAATCAGGAAGAACATCAAGTCCAAAAAAGATGAGATATACATGCTGACCCAAATCCAGGAAAGAAAAAGCATTGTGTGGATGGAGGGTCCGCTGGGATGGACTGCTTGGATGGACACTCATACTGATATTCTACATTAAGTACTCTTATTTTCAGTATACTCTTTCCGTTGTAGATACTTTTTGGTGAGGCTGGGCCTCCTCTTTTGTACTCTCCATTGATACTATTATGTAACCTTTTTTTGATCCTCTATAAATAATATAAAAAAAAATCATTTTTTGAGCATATGATTGGTTGAATTGATTTGAGTCTTATACGAGAATTTTAGAATTAAAAACTTGAATTTTTTTTAATAACCATCATAATTATAGCCAACATTTTAAAATTCACATGACTTTATTTTTATTTTTAAAATTTAATATACAAATATATGTAATAAATCTACAAAATATTTAAAATTAAACTTATTTTTCTTATAATATAATAATATTTCTATAATACATATTTAACAATTTATATTATATAAAATTAAAATAGAATTTGTATAATAATGAATTAATGTATTTACTATAAATATATAGTTTATAATATAAATTATTCATTCTTTTTATGATTTGATTTTGTCATTTTTTCAATAATGTATTTAATTCATATTTTAGAATATATTATATAAATTTTAGATTTAAATATTATTTAATATAATAATAGTGACATATTATATATACAATAATATTAATCATATATAGTTAAAAATATATATCAAGATATAAAATTAAGATTAAGATTTAAATTAATTATAATTAAAAAAATTGCTTATGTTTGATTACAATTATATAAAAAATTATATTTATATAATTTTTTAATTAATTAAAAAATATATAATAATTATATAAAATTATAATTATTTACAAAACTTAAGACAAGTACTAGTCACTAAGTGGCCCTTGTTTTATTATAAAATATTCAAACTTTGCCATACTCAAAATATTTGATATATAATTACACCGAGAGGTGTAACCTTACAATGGCAACAGACCCACACTTATAAGAGGTCAACGAATGTAACAGTGTAAGAAAAAAGAATGTGAAGCTGCCAACTTTATAATTTACTATCCACGTCATCATCATTGCTGAAAATAGTGGAAGAGTAAATGCATCCTCAGGAATCCTTAGTTGGGATGATGGGTAGATTTTCCACCCGACATTCTTCCATCTGCGGGGTCTCAAAGCACGCGCCAACAAAAACAACGAAACCACGGCAATGCGCTACTACAAGACAACATTCCAGCGGGAGATCAATAGCATGAGTTATTTTCCTTTTATCTTAGGAAGATTGTTCACATAGTTTCCTCATGGTTTGATTTATATATGTTTTTCAGTTTTTTGGATTTTAGATAGAAAGAATTTCAGAGTGTAGTAAATCGGGTTTCAAGAGTTACCGATAAACTAAAATTAAATGGTCATTTCATTTATGTGCTTTGGTTTGTGATAGTCTGAATGGGATGGCAAGAAACGGTTTTAATTGGCAGTGAATATATTTAATTCTCTAACGTTTCTTCCAAGAACCATTATTGTATTGATTCAGAATCGAGTTTCTTGAGTTTTCGATAAACATTAGTAATTTGGTCTACATGTTTGTGTATCAGGGACAATAGTCCCAATCTGGAATAATGGTCGTCATGTTGTTTAGCAGAGAATGGATTTCAAAGAGAATCGGTTGTTAATCTCTAAATGTTTTTAGGTTGAAATGATTTTCAAAGAAATCATGACATGCAAGAACCGTTGCCGAGCTTATCTTGATGTTGAATCATGATATCGCCAGTTTTCCATGCCACGGGTAGCCGAGAGGAGATGTGTTGACAGTCGTTTTGGAGGGAGAATAGTCTATTCCACAGAGTTGTTTTCATTTGGAATAGCACCAAAGGATATCGAATGTTATTCTTACATCGACCAATGAAGACCATCATAATTTGATCTCAGGATTTGTTAATGGAAATACTAGCGAAATCCATATACATGCATGCTCGTGTTGAACCGATGGCGAGATGACGGAGTACTATCTCAGTCCATGGAAATCGTAAGAAAGAAATAGAAATGAACATATGCAGATTGAAAGCATACCATCGATGCTCTCTGCATCAAGAAGCTAGGCTACAAATCTGCACTGAATTTCGGAAGATAATAATTCCCCCTCTGCCCCACGACTTCTTCGAAAATGCATTTAATACAACTGAATCTCGCCAACCTTTCTTGTTCGGCCAAGGCAATACACGATGACATTTAATGTCTGGAGAGGGAGGAATTGAGGTCGATGATTGAATGGCTTGAAAATCACAAGAACAAGGAAGGACAACTTCCGCTTCACTTTTATCTCTACGACCCTCACTTGACGACCATTAATGGTGAAGGCTTCTTTACATATGACACTGTGTTTGAGCAAGATGAGAAGCCCTTCCATTATGGTATATTATCCACTAATGACATAGAAAACATCAAGATTATAGAAATTCAAAATGAAGAATTGTAAAATTATAAGATGGTTTAGGGATGGTCGATGAATTTAGTTAACAATATTGAAATGATAAGTGTGAACAACCGAATTATGATAGAGTAATATTGCATAGATAAAAATTAACTTTGTTGAATCTAGATATTATTTTTTCAAATTAACGTAAAACTATATTAAAATAAATAAAATATTTAAGTCACAAAAGAATTAGAGTTAAATAAATTAAGCTTCACACAACCTTAGTATTGGGGTTTACTAAGGGTTAACTTTAAGGTTAGTGTTCAAATTAGGTAATGGTTTATTAATGGGTAAGATTAGAATTTACTTAAATTAAAATTAGAGTTAAGTTAGGATAATGATTATGGCTAGAGTATACTTATTATTAGGGTTACAATTCAATTAGATTTGTAGGAGATATCTTTAGTTTTAATTAAACCATGGTTAGGGCTTAAATTGGATAAGCTTCAAATAAAGTTGGGGTTAGGATACAATTAGGGTTAGAGATTGATTAGGTTCATTGAAAAGTCTTTGAATTATGGATAGGGTTAGGGTAGAATTAAATTATAGTAAGAGTTCAATTAGGGTTATATTATAAATATGCAAGTTAGGTTAATGTTAGGGTTAAATGAATTAATTATAAAAAGCAGTTAGGGTAATCTTTAAGGTTAGTATTCAATTTGGGTTAGGTTTATAAGTATTAATATTAGGTTTGAATTAGGGTTTGTGATAGTCTAAATCTGTTTGAATTAGAGTTAGGGTAAGGGTTTTAGAGTTCAAGTGAGGGTAATCTTTAAGGTTAGTATTCAATTTGGGTTAGGTATATAAGTGTTAATATAGTGTTAATGATGTATTTAATATAAAGGTATTGGACATTTTTAAATAAAAATAAGATTCATATTGTAAATAGAGAGAGAGAGAGAGAGAGAGAGAGAGAGAGAGAGAGAGAGAGAGAGAGAGGCATAAAAAAGTTATATAATAATAGGCTATATGAATCTAGAAGTTACTTGAGATTAACAATAATCATAATCATAAATCCTAATCCATAATGCTAACCCATATTCCTAAATACTAAACAGTAATTGTAATCCTAATTGTTAAAGACTAATCCTAAACCATAATCCTAAATGCTAAACCCTAATATTAAATGATAAACCCTAATCCTAAATCCTAAATGTTAAACCCTATTCATAAATTCTTAACCCTAATCCTAATATTATTACTAAACCCTAATCCTAAATGCATAACCCTAAATTCTAAATCCTAACGAAGACCACAATCTTAAATGAAAATCCCTAATTGTAAATGCTAAACCCTGATTGTAAATGCTAAGCCATAATCCTAACTGTAACTATAAAATCTAAACCCTAATCCTAAATGCTAAACTCTAATTTTAAATTATAGCTCTAATACAAACCCTAACCCTAAGCATAACACTAATAATTATATAAACACATACCTTAACCCTAATCCTGATCATAACCCTTAATCCTAAATGTTAAACCCTTATTCTAAATGCTAAACAATAATACTAAATGCTAAAGTGAAAACTAAAATACTAAACCCTAAATCCTAGCCTAAACCTTAATTATAAATATTAAACTCTAATTATAAATACTAAACCCTATTGTATATGCTAAATCATAATCCTAGCCCTAATTGTAAATGTTGAACCCTCATCGTAAATGCTAAACTCTAATCCTAATCTTAAATGCTAAACCCTAATCTTAAATGTTAAACATTGATTTAAGTTTAACATTTTGGATTATTGTTTATCAATTAAGGTTTAGCATTTAGGATCAAGGTTTCGAATTTAGGATTACGGATTATGATTATGGTTAGGGTTAGGATATCCATTTACATCATTATTAGTGTTATGGTTATGGTTAGGATTTGTATTAGGGCTAGGATTTAGGATTAGGGTTTATCATTTATAGTTATAATTAGTATTATGGCTTAGCATTTACAATTAGGGTTTAGTATTTAACATTGTAGTTTAAGTAAGGATTTAGAATTTATGGTTGTGCATTTAGGACTAGGGTTTATCATTTAATATTATGGTTTAACATTTACGATCATAGGGTTTAACATTTGGGATTATGGTTAGGTTAAGATTTAGATGATCATTTAGATTAGAGTTTAGCACTTAGGATTATTTTTTAACAATAAGCATTATGGTTTAGTATTTAGGAATATGGGTTAGTATTAAGGATTAGGATTTAGGATTTAGGATTTAGGGTTATAGTTAGGATTAGGGTTACTTTACATCATGGTTATTATTATGGTTAGGGCTAGGGTTCAAGTATTAGACTTAGGATTTAGAGTAACATTTAGGATTAACTATTTAACCATAATTATAACCCTAACCCTAACTCTAATCATAACCATGATGTAAATCCTACTAATTACTACAATATTAACCATAATCCTAAACCCTAACCCTAATAATAAATGTTAAATCTTAATCCTTAATGCTAATCCATATTCCTAAATACTAAACACTAACTGTAATCCTAATTGTTAAAGAACAATCCTAAATCATAATCCTAAATGCTAAAACCTATCATAAATAATAAACCCTAATATAAATGATAAATCCTAATATTTAATGATAAACCCTAATCCTAATTATGTGCTATAATTGTGTCACACTTCTATGAATCATTCCATTCAAGAATACTCAAGAATGAGGTCTCAAAAATTGATCCATAGCTCCCTAGGCATGGAGTGCAAGGGTTTTAAGAATGCTCTCAGCTAGAGCTATTAAGCCAATAACCTTGCTAGTAAACCATGCAATGAGAGATTCAATGAAGACAAGGGCAAGAATGCCAATATCCCCAAGAATCAAATGAATGCAATGCAATGCAAGCTAATCTATGAGACTAAAAGATGCAAGCTAGTCTATGGAAATGAAAGTACAAGATATGTTATGAAAAGGAAAGAACAAATATTACCAAGCCTCCCTAATTAAGCTAGATGAATTAATCTAAAGCATAAAGGAAATCTAAGGTAAGAATGCCATGATAATGCAAGAAGTGAAACTATGATAACATGTAGATGCAAAAGCCAAGAATGCTCCAAATCTTCAAAAGCTCCAAGATGACCTAGAAAACCTGCAACATAACTTTAGCATAAAAAGTTGGGGATCTAGAATGAAGAAGAGAGCTCTCCTTTTATAAGAAATGAGAAGGAATGGACCATGGAGATTAAGAGGCAAAAGATTTAATTAATGGTGGAGCTTGAAAGAGGAGCAATCCATGTGCACACATATCCTCTAATGAGAAAATAAGAGTTGACTTTTGTGTCCATATGAGACAAAAAGTGCTTTTCTCTTTTTTATAAAATAAGAATAATGCTTTATTTGTGCAACTTAGGATAAGAGGAAAAGTGGGGGCTTTTATTTATTTAAAAGGGGAGGAAATATTCCTTTTAAATAAATAAAAACTTAGGATAAAATGGTTAGCCCATAGAAAATAATCGAATAAATGATAGAACTAGGATTTGATCAAGAATAAGCAATTTATGATTTAGCAAAAGGGGCTAATAGTCTAGGTGACCATTTTTAGGTGTATACATTTGCCCCTCTTTGACTAATGTGTGATCGATCTGGGAACACATTATGTCAAAGAATGAAGTTGAAATATGAGATCGATTTGAGATCACAAAGCAACTCAAATCAGCCAAGAAAGCAAGAGATAACCAAGAAGGCAAGCAATAGCATTCTGACTCCAAAGAATGAAGTACAGAAAAATAGCAAATCCTGCATGGTCAGCCTGGTAGTGACAGTACTGAACACTTAGGAAAGAGATAGCCAATAAGATATGATGTGTCTACCCCCTTAGGATCGAAAGAGAAATATGGTAGAGGGAATGCAGAAGCAAGAGCAACATGATCAAATCACTAGAAATTATAATCAAAGAAAGAGAATAGAATAACCATCAAGCAGTGAAGATATGCCCCACACATGGGACCCGGGGCACGAACCAAGCGGTCCCTCAACCCAAAAACACCACGGAGGGGAGGAATTTGAAAGTGAATGAAAGACTAGAAGTTTGAAAGAGATGGGGATGAAGAAGTGAAGAATGCCTCAGTGAAGATCAAAGGATCAGACCTCAAACGGTCAGCCAACTACGTAGAAGAAGGAGAAATGATCAAGGTGAACTTAGATTTTGGTTTCGATCCCGAAATGAATAGAAGATGATGTGATATGAAAGACAAGAAGTGAAAGACATGATCAAGAAAAAGCGAAAGGTGAGCGCAGTTTGACTAACAAGTTCATAAAAGATGAAAGGAGAGCTCTCTCCATATGCAAGATGCAAGACTAATCTAACATGAACCTAAGAATGCAAGCTACTATGAAAAGTGGTTTACTTGCAAGGTTACAAAGCCAATAGACATCTAATAATCATCATCGAGCGTTATTGGTAGCATCGCAAGATCATACAATACACACTAGCATAACTATGTGAATTTGAATATGATCTATATCAGATGGAAATGTGGAAATCCCACCTAGGCATCAAAGACATGTAGGTCAAGATGACTAGTGTAGTGAGATTACCTAAGTTTGATATAGCAAGATTATGCTCACATCGAGACACAAGAAAGTTAGGATGGCTATAAGCACGCACTCGTAGAAACAATCAAAGATAATACATTGTAGATCCTAATGTCAAGTGGAACAAGCATAAATGCTAATGACAGTAAGGATAAACAAAATATACCCACAGGTAGAAAGCAAATAAAACATGTTCTCATTCCCTCAGTCTTCTAGCTATGCATCATCAAAAATGATCATAGGGGGAGAACACTTAGCAAAGAAATCATCATAGACAACACACAAAGAAATAAAGCCAAGCAAGTCTCAGCGAGTCAAATGTTTAAGTGCGTGTGTGTAGGTCATAGAGTCAAACTTTGAGTATCGCATCTGCCAGTGAGAAATATTGCATCATCTAGACTGCGGGTAGGACATCTGATAAGTGTTAAGAAACACTTGATGCTAGGGTAGTGTTCAAAAACACCATTGGGGTGGTGTTGAAAAACATCGTTTGCGAGGTGCCTAAGAAACCTAGATGCACAAAGAGACCCAAGATAAGCTTAAAACAACGTATGCCCCCTAGACTAAGACAAGAGTCAATTCCAGGCTAGGAGAGGCAAAGCGAGAAGTGGAGCGAATGAGCGCCACACAAGACTGATAGACATAGGTGCAGAGGGTCTCAAGCAGCGCTTGTTTTCAGGTTTTCACCACTTGATAGATTTATTGCAATTTTTTCAGGACTTTTTATTAAAAAAAAATTATATTTTTGCTACCAAGGCGCCTGTTTCCAGGTTTTCACCAAAGCACTTTTTCAATTTTTTGAATTTTTTTGATTTTTTGGGTGAGACATCAAAGTGCCTATTGCTAGGTTTTCACTAGGATGCTCTTTTTTTTGTAGTACTTTTTATGCTTTTTAGGATTTTTTCAGCATCATATATGAATTTTTTTGGTATTTTTTCAGGATCAATAAATATGTACAAAGAATGCCCCAGACAGAAACGGGCATCAAGAATCTACTTCCTCTGGCGTAGAGAATTGATAGGCCCCAGGCCCAAATGCTGCAACTGTGATGATAGGAGGTCTCAACCAGTTCGACCAATAATAACCAGCCCTAAGCAATGTCTGAGCTAGTGGAGGATTGTTAGAATGTGATCCACATATGCCATCGTGGATTTCAGCTAGCACTTTTTCTGACTCCTTTATTTCTAGACACTTAAGGAGTGTTCCATCTAGACCCTTCCTATACAAGTCACCAGAGACAAAGGCAAAGTGTAAGGGATGGTGGAAAGAATGGCGTGGTGGATTGTCAGGAAGAATATGAGGTGGAAGACTTGAAAAGATGGTAAGATTGTAGGATTTGTAAGCATGATAGCGTAATTCGTCCACCAGGAACTTAAAGTGAGATTTATGCTTTTTATTTCGTAAGATGGATGTCGAAGTAACCAAGGCATTACCAACTTTGTTCGTAGCTCTAGGAATGGGCTGAAGTGTGACAAATATGAGATCATGCTTGAAGTAGTGTACCATTTTTTTGTAGAGAATCAACTTGTCATCTTTTATTTGAGAATCATTATTTTTGAGCAGATTTTTATTTTTACTTTTCTTAGGTGCGGATACAGCCACAATGTGGTTTTCACCATCCGACCATTGCTCTTTTCTTTTAATTCGATGCTTGTGATAGTTGATTGTTGATTCAGTCCTTTTTGTTGCTAGTTTGCTGGTGGAAGAAGTAACAGGTATTGATGCGAGATGAAATGAAGTGATTGGTTCAATAGCATTTATGTGAGGGGTGTCATCTTTGGTAACAAGAGAGGTTGAGCCTATAGGGTAAGCTCCAAAAGTAGCTAGATTTAGATTCGTCAGAGAAGGACCAACGTAGTCAACTAAGGCAATACGGGGAACAAACTCATCAGACCCTACGCGAGACTCATCAACTACGTCAGGTGAGTTACAAGAGGTATGAACTACATCAACATCCATATCTGTCATGGAAGAATCTTTTCGAAGAGGCTTAAGATGCCGAGAAGTAGAGATACTCATGTCATTATGTGATAGATCACCTCTTTGTAGCAGCCGTTCAATGTTGTGATGTTGTCTATCATAGTGCAATGATTCTTTAGGCACATAAGTTCTAGACATAGAGGCCTCAGCCATATCATCAGTAGGTATACATTCTTCTCCCCAAAGAAGTGAAGTAGAAGGAAGATCATCTCCCATTTGAGCCATAGTGTGTAGTGGTGACTCATCTGTATCTATGTCTGAATTACTGAGCATGGGAGTATTTCTAGAATGATCAAGGAAGGCATTTGTCGTACTACCCTCATCTTCTCTATAGATCCAATCTTGAACAGCTTGTTCTTCTCTTTCTTCTTCTAAAGGAATGGATGAAGGAACAAAAGTATCAAAGATCGTCATAGCAGAAGTGGAAGGCTTCATCTGATCAGAAGGTTTCCCATATGATCTAGGAGAAACAAGTATAGAAGCAAAGGAATCCAGTGTATATTCACCCATGCTAAGGCTCATCATTTTAAGTGTTTTCTTAGCAGCAACTAGAGACATACTAGCATCAACAAAAGGTTCATTGTGAGGAACAATTTTTTCAGCAACAACAAGAGCATTAATAGCAATAGTATGGTCTCCAGGAATCACAACTTCAGTGCCATTGTATGGAAATTTGACGCACTGATGATAAGTGGAAGGAACAACCTGCATGTCATGGATCCAAGGATGACCCAAAAGAATGTTATATGCAAGTGGGATGTCCAATACTTGGAAGTTAATATCTTTCGTGACAGGGCCCACTCAGACAGGCAACATGACAAGACCTTTGGAAGATCTTTCCACTTCATCGTAAGCTTTTATAGTAATCTTCTTCTTAGAATCCACATCAAATTCTGACAAACCCAAATGTTGTATGACATTGAAAGAAACAATATTTAATCCTGCACCATTGTCTATCAAGACTTGACGGACATGGGTGTGGTAGACTAGAACTTCGATGTGTAAAGCTAGATTATGTGGGTGAGCAATAGATATGTCATCTTCTGCAGAAAAGGAGAGAGATAGCAGAGATGAAATGTGGTTGACCATAGCCTGGAATCGATCAGGATCAATATCGTTGGGAACACGTGTTGTACATAGAGCCTCATCAAGAATCTCTCTATGCGAAGGGGATAACCGAAGCAACTCAAGGATAGATATCTAGGCTGGTGTCTTTTGTAAATGTTGGACAAGATCATAGCTAGGGGTGGTTGAAGGAGCCACTTGTTTGGAAGGCAAAGCTTGCTTGGGATCTTGTGCAGTTTTAAGGACAATCTTGGCTTGCCCCCTAGTAACAACATTCAGTGTCTCACTTCGGGAAGACAAACTACCACGTGTTTGCAAGACCAACTTTGGCTTACCATGACTAACTTTATTATCATCTTGAGACCTCAGCATTAGAACACTCTCAACGGGCTCTATCATGTTGATCACAGGCATATCAGAAGTATATGTATAGTTGATCTTAGCATCATGATTCTTCTTATGTGTTTGAGAGGTTTCCCCCTTATCATGCTTAGGTAGAGCATCTTTGAAAGCTGTATGATCAGAATTTTTAGTTAAGCCATCAGTGGAGATTGTGTTGTTATCAATGAGGTCTTGAATATCATCCCTAAGCTTAAAAAAATTATCTGTCGGATGTCCCTTGTTTTTGTGATAATGGCAGTAATGATCCTCTCTCCACCAATCAGGCTTATTTATTGGATCCCAGTTACCAGGTTTATCAGGAAGCGTAAGATATCCATTGTCAACCAAAGTCTTAAGGATCACATTGTAAGGTTCTACCAACTTGGTATAGACTCACTTTCGAAATGACTTCTTAGGCTTATCTGCATATTGAGGTTTAGGAGCACCGTGAGTGTTGGTAGCTTCTTGTTGTTTGGCTGCATAGATAGCATTGGAGAGATTGAAAGCAAGCTCTTTAGCTTTAGGAGCATCAACAACCCCATCATTAACAACATAATTGTTTTTATTCCAAGGTTTGTTCTTGTCTTTGCCATTGCCTTTAGCATCTTTATTAATAACAATATCCCCTTTTCTTATAGCTACATCCTCAATTCGATATGCACTTTCAACCATGTCATTGAAAGAGGAGAACAATTGTTTCCTTAGATCATAATACAATCAGGCACAAGAGTGTTGACAAAAATATCAATCTTTTCCCTTTCGAGTAGCTGACGAGGATATCGAGAATACAATGACCTCCAACATTGCAAATAAGTAGCAAATAACTCTCCTTGGTTTTGTCTTAAAGCACCAAGATCTATCATGGTGATAGGTTGTTGGATATTATATGAATAGTGTTGTGTGAAGTGCATAACTAACTCATCAAAAGTCTTAAGAGGTGGTGTCAATTTTGCAAACCATTCCAAAGCTTGGCCTCTTAAACTTCTAGGGAATAGTCATAGAAGAAATGTGTCTTCATGAAGGAAGTCCATGGTAAGAGCGTAAAAGTGACACACATGGTCATGGGGATCACCATTTCCATCATACTTGTCATATTTGGGAACCTCAATATCCCTAGGAAATGGGACCATGTATAGACTTTTATCAAAAGGAAGAGCACAAATTGATTCTACAAAAGAGACCTTTGGAGGCTCTCTTTCTATTGCCATTTGGGTAAGGCATTGATTTGTCTGACGCAATTCTTCCTGAAGGACTTCCAATTCAGTTGGTACTCTTTGTTGGACAATTTGTTTGACATCATAGCCGGGAGGAAGCTTGTATCCTCTAGAAGTCATATATTGAAAATATTGATCGCCATTACACTCTAAAAGCTTATGCATCATTCGTTGGGAGACCACATCTTGTTCAAATCTCATAAGATCCTCACTAGAAATCTCATCATCAGCCTCTGCCTCATGTTGAGAGGGAAGAGGCCTAGGAGGTGAAGAAGGCATACCAAAAGTGGGTCTTGGAGGAGATCTTGGTGGCGTGTTGTTGCCATTGTTGCCATTAAAAAGAGGTCTATGCTCATAGTTACTAGTCTCGGGTTGCTCATAAGACATTCCTCTATAAGCCATGCGCCTAGCAGCATCCATCCTTTGTTGATTGTGTTCTTTGTCTAAGTGCGCTTGGTTATCCTTATGCTCAAAGTGTTCTTGCAAGCGTTGAAATTTTTCTTGTTCAGTCAAAGTGAGTGAGACATTGTCTGTGTTTTTGGGGGTCTTGAATGCGAAAAAGAGGAAACCTCCTTTATACCACGGGGTAGCCTTAGAATCCTCAGATTGGTTAGAACTAGAACTATTGTTGCTAATGAGCGCTCGTGAGCATCTAGTTGGAGAAGGTAATTGTGTATAATTGAATGAAGGATGACTCTCCTGCTCAAATTGAGACCGAGTTGTAACTGGCATGAAAAGAGATGTTGGTTGACTAATACAATGAGACAAAGTTTCTCACATTTGAGATAAGCAAAGCTAATAAAGATCACTTGTCAAAGTAGAATAATAGAGAGATGGCTCATCAAAAGTGCTCAAGCACTTACAACAATCAATTGACTAAAGCCGAGCAGCGAGCAAGAAGCTCAATAAGCAAGTAGCTAGAGAGGTAACTGTGATGCGACAAGTGATCAAGAGTAGCATTCGTTAAACTCAAATCCAATAGTTTTAGCTCATTTTTTTAGTCTAGAAAAAGTCTAAGCATGTAGATAACAGACCAGCTTCAAGTAAGAACAGAGAAAAAAACACTCTACGACAGGTTAAAATGCAAGTTTAGCAGCTCCGGATTGCAACAGCAACAAGACAGAAAAAAGGTTTTGGGCGATACTTTCCAAGCAGACAGGGCGATACTTCTCAGTTGGGCGATACTTCACCTTAAGCCAGGTGATAGTTTCCAGTAAGGCTGGGCGATAGACTCCAGGTAGCCTAGGCGATAGTCCAGAAGGTGCAAACTATTGCGCGATATTTCTCAGTAAGGCGTGCGATACTGTTGCAGATTTGGGCGATTCTTTGACCAATGAGCATAAAAATCTTAGTTTTGAAGCGTTTTGATCAAGTTCAAAGGTTGGATAGTGCAATTTCTCAGTTTGACAAGCAGTAACAACAGATAAAAGATAGGTTTGCAAACAATATAGGATCAAACATGTCATAAAACACTTGGAACAAGGGCAAAAGCAACCTTGCCAAGGCAAGCACTTGTGATATCAAAATAGAAAATCTTATGAATGCTACCGTAATGTTGAATGTTGAGAATGTTTACACTGGTATAGCACAATCGAAGAAAATTCAAACAATTACTACCTAGAAGGACAAGGCTCATTACTTAGCAACTTGGCCCACAAGTTGATGCTCCCTTGCCTCACACCAAGTGGTTGCCCACAAGAGATATTGGCATTGTCATGGAAGTGTCAAAAACACAACCAAAGGAACACATATGGTGAGTGTCTTGGGGTGATCCGGGTAAGTCCACTTGGATCAATCCTTGCACCAAGAAGCTAAGCGGCTAAAATAAGGTGGCCTCTATCTAAAGGTTCGTAGTAAGGGCTTCACTAATACATTTGGGGTGACATTGCGACGGCCATTTGCGACGGCAGGCAAATGTCATGTGGTTTTGCTCTTTTTTTTTCAAATATAGCCCGACACCGTCGCAATTTGCGACGACAATACATTTGTAACTGTCGCAATTGCGACGTTGTCGGGATATAAGCGCAAAATTTAAAAGGAACGTTGTCATGTGTGTTTTGAACAGCGCCGTAACCCTCCGCGAAATCACATCACGATATAACGGCAAACAAAATAAGAACGTTGTCATTTGTGTTTTCAACAGCGCCGTAACCCTCTGCGAAATCACATCGGGATATAAGGGCAAAAAAAACAAGAACGTTGTCATTTGTGTTTTCAACAGCGCCGAGAGAGATTCCCTCCGCGAAATCACAGCTACAATTTCTGAGTACGTTGGGTTTATTTTTCTTTTGTCATTATTATGTAATCTGGTATTCAGCTGTTAGAGAGCTAAAATACCCAGAAATGAGGACATATCTATGTTGAATTTATTGTTAGCAGCTTTGGTTATTTAGAAGTTTAATTTTATTTGTTCATCTTTCAAGCACAAACGTTTTGTGGACCGTAATGTCTTCATTGTTTCGGGTATGCAGTGAAACAGCCCTAACTTGCAATTGCGATGTTGTTGGGATATAAGGGCAACAAAAAAAAAGGAACGTTGTCATTTGTGTTTTCAACAGCACCGTAACCCTCCGCGAAATCACATCGGGATATAAGGGCAAAAAAAACAAGAACATTGTCATTTGTGTTTTCAACAGCGCCGAGAGAGATTCCCTCCGCGAAATCACAGCTACAATTTCTGAGTACGTTGGGTTTATTTTTCTTTTGTCATTATTATGTAATCTGGTATTCAGCTGTTAGAGAGCTAAAATACCCAGAAATGAGGACATATCTGTGTTGAATTTATTGTTAGCGGCTTTGGTTATTTAGAAGTTTAATTTTATTTGTTCATCTTTCAAGCACAAACGTTTTGTGGACTGTAATGTCTTCATTGTTTCGGGTATGCAATGAAACAGCCCTAACTTGCGACTACCTTCACGGTACTTGTGTACATTATCATGTTGTCTTTACAGTGACTGTCCTCATTCAAGTGGCAATTACACAAGGGACAGTCACTGTGAGATGTCCTCATTTGTGACAAGGACAGTCACACTTAGGACATCTCATAGTGATATTCCCTTGTGTAATTTCCACTTGAATGTATTGCTATTGAACCACATTAATGCTTTTCTTCTTCAACAAATGAGGACAGTCACTGTAAAGACAACATGATAATGTACACAATTACCAAAAAATGATCTTGTTAATTGATGTAACACTTTGTCTTGCTCACTCCCTATCCTTCACTAGGGTCTCTTTAGGCCAATGTTTTGACTTGATAGGGTACTTAACTATCCCTACACTCTTTAGGTATCTCTACCCAAGATCCCACTCCTTCAACTAGTGCACACCAACAAGAAATACAACGAACTCTGCTCAATACCAATCTAGCTACTAGGACACTCCTAGTCTTGTCTTCACAAATTGAAACACATTCAACTAGAACTTTACTCCATGGAGAGGCTGGCCACTAGGACCTCTATTGGTTTCAATATTACTCCTTCACCTATACTTTTCATCAGTACTTCAATCCGGTTCATCAAACCATGCATGCCAATTGCACCCAAAAATAGGCTGCTAGCAATTAGGCCTTTGTCAAGCCTTTTTGTTTATATTAAGCCACCTAAAGGGCTTAGGATTCAGATGCCCTTTATTGAGAACTCCAAGATATCTAAGGTCTTCTCCTCCTAGATTTTTTGTACACCAACTGCTACAGCCATGCCTGAAAACAAGTATTTTGACACAACTTGGACAGTCTGACTAAGAGTTTGTTTTCTTAGCAGCCAAAGAAACTCACCCAATCTTCTAATTTGACTTGGGGCTTCTTTAGATGTGTGTCTACCTCTCCATGAGATTTTAGTTGAAGCAACCAATGCATTCAACTTGTTGTAATCTTCTTGTAATGATTTGTCATCCCTAACTGTGCTCAACTGACTCACCTAGGACATCATTGCAAACATAGAAAATGAGCTTCCCACGGCCCCTCCTTCCAAACATATAGTACATGGAGTCTCCTCACCCATTCCAAGAGCCCGTACAAAATTGACAATGGAATGATGAGCTAAGACTCCATTTGTTCAACCTGCCTGGTTCAAACCAATGATAGGGTACTTAACAAAAGAATTAACAAACTAGTTGGAATGCTTCAAAACTCAAAAAAAACACAACACAGAATAAAAAAACAACTTGTACTAACTTTTCCAATAGACACTGCGAGCTATCTAATCCATTAATCAACTGAAAACAAAGAAACAAAAAAACTCAAGAATTCACTAAAACCGTGTTACTCTACAAATCTTCTTAATTCCAAATGTTTTTCCCCCCAACCTTTTGCACAGATCGATGGAGGCCTCTTATAGTTGATCTGATGCCTAATTCAATGGTTTCATATAGTTACATAACCATCTTACTCGAAAATGCTCCCTTGCACAAATGTTGTCAATGTTGTGAATGACAACATTGACAACTTGTTACAACCTTTGGGATTTTGGTTCAAAACTTATTGTTCAAACACCATAAGACCCTAACCATGACTTAGTTAGGCTATTTAGACCTCACATAGGCCACTTCTACACTTCTTTGCCCAATTTGACCCCTAAATGCTTCATTCCCACTTTTGCCACAATATTGGTAACTTGGGTACAAATTGGCACTTGCCTTCACAAAGGTCACACATGAGGACATCTCACAGTGATCGATTGTCCGTTGTGTAATTGCCACTTGAATGTATTTCTATTGAACCACATTAATGCTTTTCTTCTTCAACAAATGAGGACAGTCACTCTAAAGACAACATGATAATGTACACTCACTGTAAGGACAGTCACAAATGAGGACATCTCACAGTGACTGTCCCTTGTGTAATTGCCGCTTGAATGTATTGCTATTGAACCACATTAATGCTTTTCTTCTTCAACAAATGAGGACAGTCACTCTAAAGACAACATGATAATGTACACTCACTGTAAGGATAGTCACAAATGAGGACATCTCACAGTGACTGTCCCTTGTGTAATTGCTGCTTGAATTACACAAGGGACAGTCATTGTGAGATGTCCTCATTTGTGACAAGGACAGTCACACATGAGGACATCTCACAGTGATTGTCCCTTGTGTAATTGCCACTTGAATGTATTGCTATTGAACCACATTAATGCTTTTCTTCTTCAACAAATGAGGACAGTCACTCTAAAGACAACATGATAATGTACACTCACTGTAAGGACAGTCACAAATGAGGACATCTCACAGTGACTATCCCTTGTGTAATTTCCGCTTGAATTACATAAGGGACAGTCATTGTGAGATGTCCTCATTTGTGACAAGGATAGTCACACATGAGGACATCTCACAGTGATTGTCCCTTGTGTAATTGTCACTTGAATGTATTGCTATTGAACCACATTAATGCTTTTCTTCTTCAACAAATGAGGACAGTCACTCTAAAGACAACATGATAATGTACACTCACTGTAAGGACAGTCACAAATGAGGACATGTCACAGTGACTGTCCCTTGTGTAATTGCCGCTTGAATTACACAAGGGACAGTCATTGTGAGATGTCCTCATTTGTGACAAGGACAGTCACACATGAGGACATCTCACCGTGATTGTCTGTAATGTCCCCTTTTTGGCTAACTTGGAAAACAGGAACAATTACTCCACTTCTCAGACTTACTCTATCAGATACTTACAATTAAACTAAGTAATGGAGGTTACTTAAGATATCAACCGCTATTTCAGATTCAATCACAATATGTGTGCAAGATGATATTGATACCAATATGTTTAATAGCACTGTCGGATATAATGATATGAAATATGCTATGAATATGATGTTTCCTATCACTTATAGTGATAGTATAATGATGGTATGTCTGATATAAACAATATCGATATACAATCAATAAGTATTGCTTACAGCAATGTATTTGCTGTGTCTGATATGATGATGTAATTATGCAAATGTGTAATATCGCTATGAGTGATATGTTGCTATTTCAGATTCTGAATTATATGCTTGCAACTTCAAATATTGATGCTGTTTCTGACTATCCTTTCTATCTGTGCAATCATGGTGTTGTCTCTGATCTGCAATGATAAACTTGAAACCAAACTGCCAAAGGCAGATGCTCTATTGAGTATATCCAAATATGGATAAGTAAATAAAGTTCTAATGATGCCTTGAGTGACTGACGAGAATGCATTCTTATATTGTCTTTAACAAATGAAGAGATGCTATGAATGAGACGTGTCTTGTTTCTTCCTCCATGTCCCTTTGTTAAGCACACCTTTCCATAATCCGACAGTTCACATAATATTATTTCATTATTTTCTGATCATAGATAACTCCCAGATTGACTCAATATCAAATCTTTTTATGAAGGTAATCTTCCCTAATTGGTAGTGCAACCAGTAGTTAACATCCATTGTGTTTGTATTAGTTTGGTCTAACTATCATTAGTATTTAGTCAATCGATATTAACTCTTGCCTTATCCCATATTGTTATGATGATATCCAATCTTTCTACTCTGATATAAGTCGATATCATTTTCTGATAATTGTCCATTTATTGGTTGATTGCTGGTAATGGAGTTTGATCTTCAAATTGACTTCCATTCCTGTTAATACTTAAGGATACATTGTACTTATTATCCATGACTGATGCCTCATTCATCAATAGCTTGTGATATAATCACTGATGCTTTTGTGTTTCTACAAGATGTGGTTTATCTCAGACAATCGATAATCTTTCAATCCTTTAGTCGATATCCTCCTATGTGGTGTCTATTGATATAGATAGTAGAATTCAATCTAGTTTATGTTATTGTCATGATAACATAGGAAGTGATGGTGCATATTTGCTAGCGGGTCTTCATGTTTGATATTGCTTTATCGGATATGTCATTGTCTAAACTTGTGCAATTAATGATTATTTATAATATATGAATGGTTATCCTTCTTGCTTATCAATACATCTTCTGAAACCCATAGCGACCTATCCCTTATTCATATCATGTTGATCTTGACTTCATAGTATTTGGTTCATTAATCATCCTCTCATGGTATCGATGTGTAATGACTAGTGATTGTTGTATCACTTCTTCGTTCCTCATCGTGATAGATAATGCAGATGTTTAATGTAGATGTATATCGATTACAGATATTCGATATTGCTTTAAACGTTATTATTATTATTATTATATTTATTAATGTTATTGTTATTATTAAATATTATAATTAATGATGTTAGTAATATTAATAATATTATAATAAATATTATTATAGTGATAACATATTGTTTTATATTGAGAGGTTTATTAATATTATTTATATATTAAAATTATTATATCAATAATTGATTTAATATTATTACTTAATATATTATTATAATATAATATATATAATTTATTAATAATTATTTATTATTAATTTATATTATAATTATAATCATAATTATATTATTTATTAATATTTTAATATTATTTAATTAACATATTACTTATTATGCTAACTATATATTATTATTATCTTTTGATAATAATTATATATTATTGTTATATACCGTTAATAATAGATTATTATATATCATCTAATCATTTTATTATTATACTAAGTTCAATATGTCACGGCTCATGACATTGTCCCTTGTGTAATTGCCACTTGAATGTATTGCTATTGAACCACATTAATGCTTTTCTTCTTCAACAAATGAGGACAGTCACTCTAAAGACAACATGATAATGTACACTCATTGTAAGGACAGTCACAAATGAGGACATCTCACAGTGACTTTCCCTTGTGTAATTGCCACTTGAATTACACAAGGGACAGTCATTGTGAGATGTCCTCATTTGTGACAAGGACAGTCACACATGAGGACATCTCACAGTGATTGTCCCTTGTGTAATTGCCACTTGAATGTATTGCTATTCAACCACATTAATGCTTTTCTTCTTCAACAAATGAGGACAGTCACTCTAAAGACACCATGATAATGTACACTCACTGTAAGGACAGTCACAAATGAGGACATCTCATAGTGACTGTCCCTTGTGTAATTGCCACTTGAATGTATTGCTATTCAGCCACATTAATGCTTTTCTTCTTCAACAAATGAGGATAGTCACTCTAAGGACAACATGATAATGTACACTCACTGTAAGTGTACATTATCATGTTGTATTACAAATGGACCTTATGTTGGTCGGGATATAAGTGCAAAAAAAAAAAGGAACGTTGTCATTTGTGTTTTCAACAGCGCCGAGAGAGATTCCCTCCGCGAAATCAAGCGGGTTATCATTTGTGTTTTGAACAAAGCGGGTTGTCATTTGTGTTTTGAACAGCACCGAGAGAGATTCCCTCCGCGAAATCAAGCGGGTTGTCATTTGTGTTTTCAACAGCGCCGAGAGAGATTCCCTCCGCAAAATCACAGCTACAATTTCTGAGTACGTTGGGTTTATTTTTCTTTTGTCATTATTATTTAATCTGGTATTCAGCTGTTAGAGAGCTAAAATACCCAGAAATGAGGACATATCTGTGTTGAATTTATTATTAGCGGCTTTGGTTATTTAGAATGCTTCCCCACAATACTTAATTACACAAGGGACAGTCACTGTGAGATGTCCTCATTTGTGACAAGGACAGTCACACATGAGGACATCTCACAGTGACTGTCCCTTGTGTAATTGCCACTTGAATGTATTGCTATTCAGCCACATTTATGGGCTCGTTTGGACCACGACACACAGTAGCATCTACAGAGAAGAATATCCCAGGTGTAACAAGTTGTAAGAATATACCAACAGTTCTAAGAAGTTCCCTAGCACGTAGTAGCATCTACAGAGAAGAATATACAACATGAGGGTAGCCACTGTAAAGACAACATGATAATGTACACTCATTGTATGTGTACATTATCATGTTGTCTTTACAATGACTGACCTCATTCAAGTGGCAATTACACAAGGGACAGTCACTGTGAGATGTCCTCATTTGTGACAAGGACAGTCACACATGAGGATATCTCACAGTGACTGTCCCTTGTGTAAGCCACTTGAATGTATTGCTATTCAACCACATTTATGGGCCCGTTTGGACCACGGCACACAGTAGCATCTACAAAGAAGAATATCCCAGGTGTAACAAGTTGTAAGAATATACCAACAGTTCTAAGAAGTTCCCTAGCACATAGTAGCATCTTCTAATTGTCTATACCAATTCACAAGGTATTGTTTGCACACATTGTTTTTGGTTCTTTTGATGACCCTTGTTTTGAAATTGCTATTAGGCCTTGTAGCTTATATGTTTTGACTGGTGGAGAGCTTCTAAAGCTAAGCAAGAAGACCATTGCACGAGTTATAGCCGCGCGCTCAGGTTTGAAAATTGTATATTTTTTAATCTAATGTATATTTTAATCCTTTTGCCATGTCATGTAATATGTCTTGCCTTGTAGCTTATATGTTTTGAAATTGCTGTTAGGCCTTGTAGCTTATATGTTTTGATTGCTAGAGAGCTTCTAGAGCTAAGCAAGAAGGCCTTGTAGCTTATATGTTTTGTGTACTTTTGACAATTTTGCTTAGTCACTGAAAGTTGTAGACCGAAGTTTTCATAGCCCAATTTTTGCTTCCTGCGAAGAACGATCATGTCAGATAATATAAGTGAAGAACAAAATAGGGAGACAATCGCTAGATTGTGGTCTAACTTGAAAAGAAAAGGTGATGGAAAATGTTATTGTCCCTGCAAAATTTGTAAGGGCTTAAACCGTAGAAGATTGCTAATCAAAACAGTTAAGAGACATTGTAGGGAGAATGGTCACATTGAAGGGGGGCATGACTATCATCCACTGGTAAGTTGTTCATTATATCATTTTAACAATTTATATGCATATGAAATCACTTGATGATGAGTTGAAGATCATGGTTTATTTATGTTAATCAATTTTATATAGGTTGATCTCCCCAGGGAAGTACATGATATGGAGGAACATGGGGGTGCGAATATCCAAGGTGAAGATAATGATCCCATGGAAGATGACGATCATGCGCCAGAAAACACAATTGAAGATGATGGTATAAATACATTGATCCATGACACATTTAGTCCAAGCGGATCTGATCATGATGATGATGATAGCCTTGATGTACCTCTACTTGAGAAGGCATACGAGCCCCTATACAAAGACTCCCAAACAACTCTTCTCTCTGCTGTATTGTTGTTGTTGAACTTGAAGGTTATGAATGGTTTATCCAACATAACAATGTCACGTATGTTAAGGTATGTCATATATGTCTTTATAGTTAACAAAGGGTGAATAATGTACCACTAATATTGTTTATATTAACAACTTATATTTTTTGCTGTAGATTGATAGGCGAGTTTTTGTTACCACCATCAAATATTCTACCTCGCTCATATCGAGAATTATCTGCTATTATGAAAGATATTGGAATGGAGTATCAAGCAATACATGCTTGTCCCAATGATCATATTATATATTATAAAGAACATGAATTTGCAACACAATGCCCTGTATGTCATACGAGTAGATATCGAACAGATCGAATAACAAAAAAGGTGCCTCACAAGGTTCTTCGTTACATCCCCATTATTCCACGGATGCGACAATTATTCAGGTGTACTAGCTTGGCACAATTTATGGATTACCATGCACGCAATAGAAGTCGAGATGACATTATTCGAATCCCTGCGGATGGTTCGGCATTTATGCACATAGAGGAAAAGTGGCAACACTTCAAAGAAGAACCTCGTAATCTCAGGCTTTCATTGGCAGCGGATGGTGTCAATCCATTTGGAGAGATGAGATCTGTTTGCTCGGTGTGGCCTGTTTTTGTTATCAACAATAACATTCCTCCGTGGATGTCAATAAAGAGGGAGCACATTATGTTGGCAATGATTGTTCCAGGTATTTTATCATTTGATAGTTATTAATTTACATGTACTTACAAATCTTACAGTAAAATGGTCACAATAATTATGTAATGTTACTGTTCATTCAAGTAGGTAAATATCAAGTAAAGATATGAATGTATATATTGAGCCTCTTATTGACGAGTTGGTGGAGTTATGGAACGGTGTCACTATGTATGACGTTGTCTAGACCAATAGGACAAAGACAATTTCAATTCCATGCAATACTTGTATGGACAATACATGATGCCCAGGGCTAACATATTTTGTGGTATGTTATAGTGAATTCAAGTTGCGCATGATAATTCTAATTATAAAAATCAACATATTTAATAATCCAATTATATCATTATCTTGTAGGTCTTCAAACAAAGGGAAAATTTGCATGTCCAGTTTGTGGTCCAAAGATGAAATCTCGTCATTCAAAAAGTTTAGGAAAGCATGTGTTTGATGAGTACAGACACTTCCTCCACAGGAATCATAAGTATCGAAGTATGGAAAAACATCTTTTCAATGGGAAAGAAGAGACTACATCAAAGCCACGAAGAATGACACCTCGCCTATGGAAGTTGGAATATAATAGAATTAATCGTCGAGGTAATGTCGTTCCACTTAATGGTTTATGTTTGTAATTTATATATTTCTATTGTGATTTTTGTTTACTAATTATGTAATTGATGATCGTGAAGGTCGTCAAGGCACTACTGACAACCTTCCAAAGGGACTAAAAAGCTATCCCAGACAATTTAGTAGGTTGCCCTACTACGAGGACCTACAAATTGTGCATTTGTTTGATCTTATGCATGTTGGAAAGAATATAACAGAGACATTGTGGAAAATACTGGATGGAAGGCGTGACAAAGAAAAAATTGTCAAAATTTGTAATGACATTCATGAATCCAATCATGCACTGAAGAATTTCATTCACTCAAATAGCAATAGAGATCAAATTAATATAAGTGCCCTTCCTTGGTTATTAACGGAGCAGCAAAGTGATGCCATAAAAGAAGTCATACGAAAAATTCGATTTCCCACAGGATTTGCTGGGAACATAAGCAATCTCATATCAATGAAAAGTGAATTTGGGCCAGGGGCTCAAAACGCATGATTGGCATACTTTCAT
Source organism: Chamaecyparis obtusa (assembly GCA_027943335.1). Taxonomy (NCBI): domain Eukaryota; kingdom Viridiplantae; phylum Streptophyta; class Pinopsida; order Cupressales; family Cupressaceae; genus Chamaecyparis; species Chamaecyparis obtusa. The sequence goes on from BSBK01004662.1 coordinate 35,473, forward strand.
CAAGGTAAGTTATGTTCTTCTGTATTTACAATATATTCATAAACTACGTGTACTATTCATTATGTTATGTTAGAAAATAATGAAATGATTGGTTTATAATTACTGCAGTACGTGCTACCTCTATCTCTCCCAGAGCACTTCAACAATAACATCAAACAAGTGATATATGATCTTGGAAAATACATGAGGTAAGCAGTAATATTCTGTTCAATTTGTTGTATATATTTATTATATTCGCGATTTGTTTTTCTTGCTATGTAATCTATTGTATATTATTTTGTAAAGTCTCGTATTTATATATTTTTTGTGACTTGAATCTCTTAATGTAGGTGGTTGTCATCTAAAGAAATCCATAAAGAAGATATAAACTATTGGAAGAGAAGAATTCCTCATTTATTGTGTGAAATGCAAAAGTGTCTACCTCCAACTTTTTTCAATGCACAAGAACACTACCTCATACACCAAGTTGAGGAGATTGAATTGTGTGGACCTGCACACACTAGGTCAATGTGGATGGTTGAGAGGCACTTGAAATCTTTGAAGGCTTTGGTTCGACAAAGAGCACATCCTGAGGGTTCTATGGTAGAGGGATACATGGTATACCAGACTATGGTGTACATTACTGAATATCTTCCTAAGTTTGCTTCAAATATCCATGTAGATCGCATTTGGGATCTCGACCCTTTTAAAAAATTCAAAGGGAGTACTTGATGGGGAAAGGTAGATTGAGGAAAGTGACAGGTAATAAATTATAAGATGTTATTGTAATAAATTATTTCTTAATCTTCAAAATAAATCGGTTGTAAGTCGTCTATTTTTTTTTTGTACAGTTGCTCGAGAGTGGGATGCACTACATTTGTATATTGCAAACAATCTTGATTGGATGACGGTATGGATTGAATGATGTCAACATTCTGGTCACACATTAACATGGGAAGGTGTATCTTCATTGGTTAAAGAAGCTCATCGTAATGGAGATTCTAATGTTACGCAAAGGGAAATAGATTTAGCATATGGTTTAAGAGATTTCCAGGTACGTACAAAATTATTAATCACCCGTATGTTTATCAACTCACGATATAATAATTTTGACATGTTTCACATATTATTGCAGGTTAAACACCACAAGGGTATGTTCTGTAATGGTCAAAAATTTTCGCGTCAAAGTGTTGGATGACACGAAGAAAACTTGTGATTCTGGAATAACTGCAGTCTTTCAAGTGACTAATATTTCATCTAGAAATGACTTAGATCCTCAAGAGTCTAAAAATCAATACTATGGCATTTTGGATGATATACTTGAGTGCGACTTTAGTTCCTTCAAATTAGTACTCTTCGTTGTCAAATGGTACAGGCTACGACTTAATCCAATGATCCTAATAGAACTGTTATTGAACATGATAATGGATTTACAATGGTTAATACAAGGTCGTTTGAGCCAGTTGGGGATGAGCCCTATGTTCTTCCAAGCCAATGTGAACAGGTATTTTACTCAGAGGTTTCACATAAACCGGGTTGGTCATTTGTTGTTAGACATGAACCGAGAGGAAGGCCGATAAAGTATAATGCGATGGAAGAAGAAGATACCGAAGAAGTAGAAGATGATGTAGATGATGATCACGATCGACAATTATTGGATGATGTTCCTGAGACAAAATTTTCATGAAGAAGAAGAAGAAGATGATGTTGCTACTGATGATGATGATGAAGATGATGTTGATGTGATGATGATGATGTTGATGATGACGACAACGACGAGGACGACGAGGACGATGATGATGACGACGATGACGAGGATGATGATGATGATGATGATGATGATGAGGATGATGATGATGAAATTTAAAGGTATGCCATCAATCCTTAATGTATTAATATTCATTTCTTGATAGAAATATATTTGTCTTAAATGGTTACATAGTTTATTCATTATCTATTTAAAAGCTATAAGTGTTTATAATGTGTACGTTTTAATGTTTTTAATTTTTATGTGATGCTTATGATGGATGTGATTATGATTATGATGTGATTATGCTCACGATAATTGAATTACATTTGCAGGAAATTGAACCCCTTTCAAGAGCATCCCGCACAGTCTCATGGATCGACAGGTATAAGTCAATACACCTTATAGAAAGTCTATTTAATACACTTATCAATAGTAAGATTGATGTCTTCTAAGATCTCTCCCATTTGCAGGTACCAGCAAATAGGTATTTGTCAGAAGTGTCTTCCTCGAGTGAGGGAAATATAGGAATAGAAGAGGAAAGTGAGACATGCAGTTTTATCTAGAATAGGAGATTAACTAGAGGTCAAAGGACTAGAAGGAAATTCAATAAACACATGAAATTTTTCCTTGCTCAAGGGGGGTCATGTTCTTATGATGATGAGACGAAAGGCGACATCGAGGTGCCCTTGAGGTACCAACATCTACAGAAACATTGGGTACCCAAGGAACTTCCTCCAATAAACATTGATTTTTGTGTTAATGAGAGGATATATCGCATAGCACCATCATCATTACATGGTTTGGGCCTATTTTCTATGGATGGCATAAAGGTGTCTTACAACAAAGTTTCTGAATTGATGGAGTATGTTGGACCATGTTACGATTACAAAAGTTGGATGCATATTGTTCAATATAAAAAAAGTATGCGTAGGTATGCACTCTCGGCAAATTATATACAACAGCAAGACAATAATCAAAGTAAAAGTGTGGCTATATACATTGATGGAAGGCCAAAAGCAACAGGGAATATTGCGGGTTTTATAAATAGTACACGACCTGGGTCAACTATAAAGCAACCCAATTGCATATTTGAGGCGCGCGAGGAAAATCGTGTATTCATCTGTGCGATAAAATCAATACGTGCAGGGGAAGAGCTGCTTATTGATTACAATTTGAACCGCATAGATACAAACGAGGCTACTATCATGGGGGTGGTACATACTATTAAACCAACTTCTAATCAATGACTCCAACATACCATTTAGTTATTAAATTTTTGGCTAACATTTTTATACTTGATCTTTGACACAGGGGCACAATATGGAGCAACTGCCCGAAGGTGATGGTGACGATATTCCTAGCTCATCTACACATGAGCAGGTAAAATTCATTGTAATTGTGCAAACTAGATAGAAGCAAAATGTTATTTTTTTTAATGTTATTTTCTTCATTGTTTTGGAGTAATTTTGATAATACTAATACTATTGTTGTCACAGAGGGCCGGTGGTCGGAGAGAGGGAAAGCAACCTGCAGTCCCTCAGGAGTCCCCCCTTGTGGACCCTTTTTTTATTGATTTAGCAGAGACCGATGACCCGATCGGTTCCATTAAAAAGCTGCTAAAGAAAATTGGGAAAGAACTTCTACGTTTGGTATCCATACATCCTCAGACTCAGGAAATAAAAGACAGGGCAGCTGAGTTGTTGCGCACTTCTGAAAACTTTAAAGTAAGTATTAATGAAATTTTTAATTATTACAAGAGTTCAATAATGGTTTTTATGTTATGCTCTTTTATGACATTAATTAAAATATGGATGCATTGTCTTTACAGAGTTATTTGCGTAATTTTGAACCCCATTCCCATGATGAGGCCGGTATTGCAAGTGGTTCGGGTAGATCACATGTTCCATTCCCCACTTGTGTTTTCCACTGAATATATATAGGAATGATCATAATCATTGACAATACATGCTCGAACAATCTTTTTTTTTAATGCTCTAACAATCTTGTCCATGCTAGTCCACGCGTTCTATATTTATGCATGCTCTAACAATTTTATTCTTCAGCTCCTTTCCATGATGATATGACAACGCCGCCTCCATCCAGGACAGCCACAAATGTCTTGCCGACTGCCATGTCAACAACACACAGCCTAAATGCACCAACTGTTGCACCATCTACTGGTACACAAATCCCTCTTTTTCTCTCTTTTGTTATGTGTTTAAGTGTTATGTGTTTACGATGTAGATCCCTTGATTGTGTTTGTGCCATGGGTGCTCTGCACCAATTTATTTCCCTTGAAGTATTATTTCTTGGAGGCATTTGATAATGGTTTTCATTTTTTGCAATAGGAGATGCAACAAGTCCCGATGCAACATCATTTCTTGGATGTTCCCGTGTTCCTAGTACGGGAACGGTGAAGGATTGCGTATTGATCATCAGCGACGATGAAGGCATTCCCTTAAAAGTATCCAAACTTCCAGGTACTTTAAAGTTATTATTATTCTATAGTGATATAATAGTAATTTAGTTTTTGATCACTCTTCATCGACTAATGATCCCATGATTATTTTGTAGGGAATGATATTTTTTGGCGAAAACTTGGTGACGAGTGTTTGCGGATATTCGGGCCCACCATACGTACATGGTGGAACATCATATCCTAACTAAAACCCCAAACCACTATTTTGATTTCATATCATTGCTAGAATAGTTTTCCTTTTCATCAATTTCTTGAACTATATTAAAGGTAGCTTCTCTTCATTTATGAGTCTAACATGTTTTTTTTTACTTAAAAGGTGGAATAACCAAGATAAAAAGTTGAAGGATGATCTTGTAGATAGTATGACCCAGCTTTTTGGACCTCGTGCATTCGAGAGAAACAAGCTCCTTGAAAGAGCTGGTTTATGTTTGAAGTATATTAGGGACCAGTACAGGAAATATTTAGAGGTTAACCCAAGGCACGAGCGTCCACCCTGTGTTCTTGAGGCTGAGTGGCAGGGTTTGATTTTGGATGGAAAGTATAAAGCCGACATGAAAAAAGGAATTACGCCAGTAGAGAGTAGAGCAAGGTATGTGATACTTTTGAGAATGTAATTATGTACTAATTAACCTCTAAATTTTTCCTATATTGGTCTCTAACATATTTCAAACTTTTCATAGATTGCCTTACACATCAAAGGCAACAAAGGCAAGATTAGAAAAGCACGGGACACACAAGCTCGGCTCTGGTGGTTTTTCCAAACTTCAAGCACGAGTTGTAAGTATTAGTAAATGAAAACTTGTATCAATTTTTTTATATATTGCAAGGAAATTTTTTTTGATCAAACAATGCAAGTAAAATTCACCATACCAAGAAAAAATGTAGGGGTCAGAGTTCAATAGATGCCTCACAGAAGAGGACAAGAGAATTAGCTTCCAACAAGGCTATAGAGCCGTGGCTGAACGGCTACGAGCTGAAATCAGTGTGCAAGGTTCAAATAATGATGCATCTGAGCCACAGGTAAATAAGCTAAATGAAATTTATTTCAAATTGAATACTTTACCAATTAGTCTATTTGATGTTAAGTTCTAATATAAAGTGAGTATATCTGTTTTAAGAAAGCAATGATAACAATGTGTAGGATATTGGAATGCAGCCTGACAATCCTTCTACACAATCTATGCATAATGAAGGTTCGCATGATGTGCATCCTAGTGGTGGAGGTATACATTTGCTATTAAAATTTTTATATGTAATTACAATTGGTGTTTGGATTAATGTAACATTTTGTATAGCAACTGTAGAGGATCGAGGGGTCGGCGCTCATGAGCATGTTGAGGTTGAGTCTAGACAAAATGATGTGGCCAGATCAGGTAATTAAAGAGCGCCACAGTTATGTTCTTTAAAATAATTAAATACTTGTAACAATTATAATTAAATATTTTAAATTTAACTCTTTTATTTGTTATTGTAGAGGACCCCCCTTTGCAGCAGCATAGGAATTTGAGATCATCAAGAACAAAGAACAAAACAACTGATGAGGGGGGTATTGATGATAACACTGATGCTCCTCTTAGAGCTTACATAGAAAAAAAAATTAGAAAGAGAAAAAAGAAATGATTGTCATCTAAATACCTTAATTGATAATGACTGAATTTTATGTCTCAATGAATTTAATTATGTGCTAATGAATGTTCATGAATTATGTGTTTATTTTCATATTGATGAATGTTGTGTGTTAACGAATCTAATGTGTTAATGAATGTTATCATGTGATATTGATTGAATGTTACATTTTATTAATAATTGAAAGAATGAATGAATGTTAGATGTTAACGGGGAATGTAGAGTGATGTTAGGGGGAGGGGGGTGGGGCCAAATGAGCTTCCACCTTCACGTGGTTGGCCCTGTTTAGTAGAGAATATTAAACTATATTCTCGAAACAAAGTGAAGCTCAATAAGATACTAAATGAGTCAAAATGGTTATCAAGGTCCTCTATCCATAAGATACTTGTAGTCAAAATGGTTATTAATAAGATACTTGTAGTCAAAATGGTTATCTAGGTCCTCTATCCATTCCATAAGTTCTTCACCATTCAAACTTCCTCCATAACAAGGAATGTGCTCTAGGTTAGTCATGAAGCCTAGCATGGACTCTCTGTCAGATAGAGCCACTATTTCAGAGCCTTTTTTGTGCATTTCCTTCAAGCACTGTACAGTGTACGGATGTGAAAGGGAGGGCAGACCAGTGTGGAAGTTAGAGTATTTATATCTTATGCTTTGAGAGTTTATTTGGTAGATTCAAGACACCTTATATCAAAGTTATTCCTTTTTCTTATCTGTTGTTCTGTCAAACCCTCATTTTTTGGGTTATTGCATTCAAATGGCCTTAACTTGCAAATAAACCATAGGATATCCTCTGTTCTTTGTAAAATGCAAGTTAAGGGGGTTTATTTTCATATTTTAAAAGCTTTGGAACAGGATACTAAGCCAGAGAATTTCAAGAGCAAGCCCTAGGTCAAGAATCTCAATGTTCTTGACTAGGAGTTGATGGATTATGCAAGATCAGAGGGTAGCGGCAAGTAAAGGACCTCAAACCTTGTTGAATCTAGATCTTTAGAGCATGGTGGACATCTTCAAACTCTGATCTTGGTTTCATGCACCCATTTTCAATGCCTTGTTTTGGAACCCACACCCAAAGGCATGCATTAGGTCTGTGGACTCAATAAGGACATTGATATGCTCTGGAGTGGAGTCAAGGTCTGGGAGTTGGAGGATTGTTAGAACATCAAAAAGGGTACTCAAAAAACATATAAGTTCATAAGGTCCTTTGTCAAATTGAAGAGTTATTGCTGCAGAACAGGTTTTGGAGACCTACTAGAGTCACTAGGTCTATTTGGACCCGTTTGGACCACGACACACAGTAGCATCTACAGAGAAGAAGTTTGGTATGCAATGGTCTTGAAACCTCCTGAGAAATTCTTGGTATGCATTTGTGTGGTGCAAAAACTTCGTTGAAAGAGAAAAAGAAGAAAAGAATAGAAATGATTTTTTTTCTTTTTATGTCATATACTGTAACCAGCTACTTATAACTTGCAAAAATTATTATAACCATTTGAAATTGAAACTTAGTTTAATGTGAAACTGAGAACTGCTTTATTAGAGCTTTCTGTGATTTAGATTCAGACATCAAGAACATTGTTTGCCTAATATTGTGATTAATGTTTATTTATTAATATCTCATACTGACAAACAATTGATAATTGTAGGGAAAACGTCATTGGGGGTCTTTGAGGATCCACTAGAAGCCAAGGAGAAAATGTATTCAAATGCTAAAGATGGTGTAACAGTCCTTACAGCTGTTGAACCTTGCTGTGTACTTCATCTCCGATTCTCCAAGTTCAACAGTACTGTGGTATTCCTTTGGATACTTCTAATGGTAAATTTCAGACATCAAGTTCTTTTCGTATGAAACTACTACATTTGTAATCTGTAGTTTTAAACTTTTAGTTTATAAATGTTCATCAGCTTTAGTTCGTATGCTGCCATTTCAAGTATGATTAATGAAGTTACCTTTATCACAGGATGAAAGTGAGCAGTCAGCATACTGGTACGGAGCTGGCAGCATTGATACGGTGACTAGGGCATCGTTTAATGGTGGTATTGTGTTTTCCCGTATTTAGGGCATCGGCCTTTTGAAGCATTGCCTTCATCTTTCTTAAGTCTGAGTTTTAAGTTTGTTTATCTCTCTCGGCGCTGTTGAAAATACAAATGACAACGTTCTTGTTTGTTTTGCCCTTATATCCCGATGTGATTTCGCGGAGGGTTACGGCGCTGTTGAAAACACAAATGAAAACACAAATCCCTTGTGTAATTGCCACTTGAAGGAGGACAGTCACTGTAAAGACAACATGATAATGTACACTTACAGCCCGTGTACATTATCATGTTGTCTTTAGAGTGACTATCCTCATTTGTTGAAGAAGAAAAGCATTAATGTGGCTGAATAGCAATACATTCAAGTGGCAATCACACAAGGGACAGTCACTGTGAGATGTCCTCATTTGTGACTGTCCTTACAGTGAGTGTACATTATCATGTTGTCTTTAGAGTGACTGTCCTCATTTGTTGAAGAAGAAAAGCATTAATGTGGTTCAATAGCAATACATTCAAGTGGCAATTACACAAGGGACAATCGATCACTGTGAGATGTCCTCATGTGTGACTATCCTTGTCACAAATGAGGACATCTCACAATGACTGTCCCTTGTGTAATTCAAGTGGCAATTACACAAGGGACAGTCACTGTGAGATGTCCTCATTTGTGACTGTCCTTACAATGAGTGTACATTATCATGTTGTCTTTAGAGTGACTGTCCTCATTTGTTGAAGAAGAAAAGCATTAATGTGGTTCAATAGCAATACATTCAAGTGGCAATTACACAAGGGACAATCGATCACTGTGAGATGTCCTCATGTGTGACTATCCTTGTCACAAATGAGGACATCTCACAATGACTGTCCCTTCTGTAATTGCCACTTGAATGAGGACAGTCACTGTAAAGACAACATGATAATGTACACATACAATGAGTGTACATTATCATGTTGTCTTTACAGTGGCTGCCCTCATGTTGTATATTCTTCTCTGTAGATGCTACTATGTGCTAGGGAACTTCTTAGAACTGTTGGTATATTCTTACAACTTGTTACACCTGGGATATTCTTCTCTGTAGATGCTACTGTGTGCTGGGGTCCAAACGGGCCCATAAATGTGGTTGAATAGCAATACATTCAAGTGGCAATTACACAAGGGACAGTCACTGTGAGATGTCCTCGTGTGACTGTCCTTGTCACAAATGAGGACATCTCACAGTGACTGTCCCTTGTGTAATTGCCACTTGAATGAGGACAGTCACTGTAAAGACAACATGATAATGTACACAAGTACCGTGAAGGTAGTTGTAAGTTACGGCTGTTTCATTGCATACTCGAAACAATGAAGATGTTACGGTCCACAAAACGTTTGTGCTTGAAAGATGAACAAATAAAATTAAACTTCTAAATAACCAGAGCCGCTAACAATAAATTCAACACAGATATGTCCTCATTTCTGGGTATTTTAGCTCTGTAACAGCTGAATACCAGATTACATAATAATGGCAAAAGAAAAATAAACCCAACGTACTCAGAAATTGTAGCTGTGATTTCGCGGAGGGAATCTCTCTCGGCACTGTTGAAAATACAAATGACAACGTTTCTCTACATTATCATGTTGCCTTTACAGTGACTGCCCCTTGTGTAATTGCCACTTGAAGGAGGACAGTCACTGTAAAGACAACATGATAATGTACACTTACAGCCCGTGTACATTATCATGTTGTCTTTAGAGTGACTATCCTCATTTGTTGAAGAAGAAAAGCATTAATGTGGCTGAATAGCAATACATTCAAGTGGCAATCACACAAGGGATAGTCACTGTGAGATGTCCTCATTTGTGACTGTCCTTACAGTGAGTGTACATTATCATGTTGTCTTTAGAGTGACTGTCCTCATTTGTTGAAGAAGAAAAGCATTAATGTGGTTCAATAGCAATACATTCAAGTGGCAATTACACAAGGGACAATCGATCACTGTGAGATGTCCTCATGTGTGACTATCCTTGTCACAAATGAGGACATCTCACAATGACTGTCCCTTGTGTAATTCAAGTGGCAATTACACAAGGGACAGTCACTGTGAGACGTCCTCATTTGTGACTGTCCTTACAATGAGTGTACATTATCATGTTGTCTTTAGAGTGACTGTCCTCATTTGTTGAAGAAGAAAAGCATTAATGTGGTTCAATAGCAATACATTCAAGTGGCAATTACACAAGGGACAATCGATCACTGTGAGATGTCCTCATGTGTGACTATCCTTGTCACAAATGAGGACATCTCACAATGACTGTCCCTTCTGTAATTGCCACTTGAATGAGGACAGTCACTGTAAAGACAACATGATAATGTACACATACAATGAGTGTACATTATCATGTTGTCTTTACAGTGGCTGCCCTCATGTTGTATATTCTTCTCTGTAGATGCTACTATGTGCTAGGGAACTTCTTAGAACTGTTGGTATATTCTTACAACTTGTTACACATGGGATATTCTTCTCTGTAGATGCTACTGTGTGCTGGGGTCCAAACGGGCCCATAAATGTGGTTGAATAGCAATACATTCAAGTGGCAATTACACAAGGGACAGTCACTGTGAGATGTCCTCATGTGTGACTGTCCTTGTCACAAATGAGGACATCTCACAGTGACTGTCCCTTGTGTAATTGCCACTTGAATGAGGACAGTCACTGTAAAGACAACATGATAATGTACACAAGTACCGTGAAGGTAGTTGTAAGTTACGGCTGTTTCATTGCATACCCGAAACAATGAAGATGTTACGGTCCACAAAACGTTTGTGCTTGAAAGATGAACAAATAAAATTAAACTTCTAAATAACCAGAGCCGCTAACAATAAATTCAACACAGATATGTCCTCATTTCTGGGTATTTTAGCTCTGTAACAGCTGAATACCAGATTACATAATAATGGCAAAAGAAAAATAAACCCAACGTACTCAGAAATTGTAGCTGTGATTTCGCGGAGGGAATCTCTCTCGGCACTGTTGAAAATACAAATGACAACGTTTCTCTACATTATCATGTTGCCTTTACAGTGACTGCCCCTTGTGTAATTGCCACTTGAAGGAGGACAGTCACTGTAAAGACAACATGATAATGTACACTTACAGCCCGTGTACATTATCATGTTGTCTTTAGAGTGACTATCCTCATTTGTTGAAGAAGAAAAGCATTAATGTGGCTGAATAGCAATACATTCAAGTGGCAATCACACAAGGGACAGTCACTGTGAGATGTCCTCATTTGTGACTGTCCTTACAGTGAGTGTACATTATCATGTTGTCTTTAGAGTGACTGTCCTCATTTGTTGAAGAAGAAAAGCATTAATGTGGTTCAATAGCAATACATTCAAGTGGCAATTACACAAGGGACAATCGATCACTGTGAGATGTCCTCATGTGTGACTATCCTTGTCACAAATGAGGACATCTCACAATGACTGTCCCTTGTGTAATTCAAGTGGCAATTACACAAGGGACAGTCACTGTGAGACGTCCTCATTTGTGACTGTCCTTACAATGAGTGTACATTATCATGTTGTCTTTAGAGTGACTGTCCTCATTTGTTGAAGAAGAAAAGCATTAATGTGGTTCAATAGCAATACATTCAAGTGGCAATTACACAAGGGACAATCGATCACTGTGAGATGTCCTCATGTGTGACTATCCTTGTCACAAATGAGGACATCTCACAATGACTGTCCCTTCTGTAATTGCCACTTGAATGAGGACAGTCACTGTAAAGACAACATGATAATGTACACATACAATGAGTGTACATTATCATGTTGTCTTTACAGTGGCTGCCCTCATGTTGTATATTCTTCTCTGTAGATGCTACTATGTGCTAGGGAACTTCTTAGAACTGTTGGTATATTCTTACAACTTGTTACACCTGGGATATTCTTCTCTGTAGATGCTACTGTGTGCTGGGGTCCAAACGGGCCCATAAATGTGGTTGAATAGCAATACATTCAAGTGGCAATTACACAAGGGACAGTCACTGTGAGATGTCCTCGTGTGACTGTCCTTGTCACAAATGAGGACATCTCACAGTGACTATCCCTTGTGTAATTGCCACTTGAATGAGGACAATCACTGTAAAGACAACATGATAATGTACACAAGTACCGTGAAGGTAGTTGTAAGTTACGACTGTTTCATTGCATACCCGAAACAATGAAGATGTTACGGTCCACAAAACGTTTGTGCTTGAAAGATGAACAAATAAAATTAAACTTCTAAATAACCAGAGCCGCTAACAATAAATTCAACACAGATATGTCCTCATTTCTGGGTATTTTAGCTCTGTAACAGCTGAATACCAGATTACATAATAATGGCAAAAGAAAAATAAACCCAACGTACTCAAAAATTGTAGCTGTGATTTCGCGGAGGGAATCTCTCTCGGCACTGTTGAAAATACAAATGACAACGTTTCTCTACATTATCATGTTGCCTTTACAGTGACTGTCCCTTGTGTAATTACCACTTGAAGGAGGACAGTCACTGTAAAGACAACATGATAATGTACACTTACAGCCCGTGTACATTATCATGTTGTCTTTAGAGTGACTATCCTCATTTGTTGAAGAAGAAAAGCATTAATGTGGCTGAATAGCAATACATTCAAGTGGCAATTACACAAGGGACAGTCACTGTGAGATGTCGTCATTTGTGACTATCCTTACAGTGAGTGTACATTATCATGTTGTCTTTAAAGTGACTGTCCTCATTTGTTGAAGGAAAAAAGCATTAATGTGGTTCATTAGCAATGTATTCCCAGCATCTGTACCTGCATCTCTCTTATATACTACAAGTTACTTGCCATCAAAATTGCAGTTCCCTCACGTGACATTGATGGTGAAGTGTTCTTTTCAAAACCATCATCTGTGGTTACCAATGCTCCTGTTTTAGGCAATAAGTTTGTTGCATTCCATGAGCCATTGGTCAAGTTTCTTCTACGAGCTTCTGATGCCTCAAAATCTAAGCAGCGCCTACGCATGCCTCGTTGTGGTTGATTATCATTCTGTACATGAATTATAATGAGTAATCAGTTTTGGGCCTTGGAATCTTGTATGTAACATGCACAGGCATTTCATGGCTAAATGAATCTATTTAAAAGCATCAACTTTTCTTACATGATGCTGGATACATAAGTAGAACAAGCATATATCAAATTGGAAGCAATCAGAACTCCACAATGACATATTATTTAGAGTACTCTTCAGTTTAAGTAATAATGCATATATTGACACTGTAAAGACAACATGATAATGTACACTCACTGTAAGGACAGTCACAAATGAGGACATCTCACAGTGACTGTCCCTAGTGTAATTGCCACTTGAATGTATTGCTATTCAGCCACATTAATGCTTTTCTTCTTCAACAAATGAGGATAGTCACTGTAAAGACAACATGATAATGTACACTCACAGTGAGTGTACATTATCATGTTGTCTTTACAGTGACTATCCTCATTTGTTGAAGAAGAAAAGCATTAATGTGGCTGAATAGTGGCAATTACACTAGGGACAGTCACTGTGAGATGTCCTCATTTGTGACTGTCCTTACAGTGAGTGTACATTATCATGTTGTCTTTACAGTGGCTGTCCTCATTTGTTGAAAGAAAAAAGCATTAATGTGGTTCATAAGCAATGTATTAAATTAATTTTTTTTTTTTAATCCACCCACGGGCGTCACAATTGCGACGGAAACCCATCGCAATGCGATGCAGGCGCCCGTCGCAATTGCTTGGGAGGTCCGTCGCGATTGCGACGGCCCTCCGAAGCCATGCGACGGGGGGGCGACGGCCATGCCGCTTCTTAAATCTTAGCCACATTGCGACGGATAGGTGTCGCAATTGCGACGGATACCCATAGACGTTGCAATTTGCGACTAAAAAATAGCGACGTCTATGGGTGTTGCTATTGCGACACATAGCCGTCGCAAAATGATCCAAAATGTATTAGTGGCTTCCGTTCATAGCACCCCTCTTGCTCTTCATAAACGACTAGGACCTCGCAACCTCAAGAGTACCTTAAGCATTCTTGCTCAATGCTTTCCTCATGGTCATAATCCCACAAGTTACTCACATCAAGCGAAGATAAGTACTATGTCTACCAAGGTTTTGTGTCCTCGATAGCCTTGAGATTATAGTGGGTTGGAAGAGCCGGCAAAAAGCTTGTCCCCAATTGAGTCATTCCTCTTGATTGCTCAAGAGCAGGCTCACTAAAGGATTCTAACAACTAAACAAAAAGTGGATCAATTCTTGAGGTTCAAGGTTTTTGGTTCACCACAAGGGTGAAGAGCATACTCCCCTATCTCAAAAACTTCACCCAAACACACCAAACAAAGATTTAATTACCCCCTTGCTTTCAAAATCCCAAGATGGGTCAAGATTTCTGTTTCACCACAAGGGTGAAGAGCATACTCTCCTACCACCTCGAAATTCCTACAACAAGGTATTAAGTGCCGATGAAATGAAACAACTAGTATATGCCGCACTCAATAAAGAAAGCAATTAAACAAGCACTTGATTTGATTTTTATGCTTAGGGAAGCTCTACAAAAACCATTAGTAGCCCTCTTTGACATGCGTTCTTCTGGAAAAATATCTCAAGCAAGTGCACCTACAACCACAACTTGTTAGACCCACAAGATTAGCAAAATAAAAAATCAGATAATCTGCAAGTAAAATAGATAATCAAATAACAAAATCTGAAAATGAAACCATCATGGTTAGATTAGGCTTGGAAAGACCTTTCCAAGGATATATCACACTTCAACTTTCGATACCATTTGCAAAAATTTCTAAAAAATAGGCACCCATTTTCCAGAGTGGCACAGATTTGAAAACGTTGAAATTTTCAGAAAATTTTAAAAAGTTAGCAGAGAACCCAAAACTTGCAAGATAGATAAAATAACTCAAAAATAGCTCATTATCAGGTTCAGGTGACAGTTACAGACACCAGAATTATCACGCGATACTTATCAGTATACTGGGGTGATAATATTAGTTTGCGCGATATTTCACCCGACACGAGGCAATAGTTCGCCTTACACCAAGTGATAATTCTTACAACAGACAGGCAATACTTAAATCAGGTGAAGTATCACACGATATGGAGTGAACTATCGCACGATATACCTGGACTGTATCGCACGATACACTGAGACAGAAAAATAGAAACTAAAAATTAAGCCGAAATTAATCCAAAAATTTGACGGAAATGCAAAAATGAAAGGACAAAGTTAAGCTACTCTGCCTCATGGTGAGCGCAAAAAATGTGTGCTATAATTGTGTCACACTTCTATGAATCATTCCATTCAAGAATACTCAAGAATGAGGTCTCAAAAATCGATCCATAGCTCCTTAGGCATGGAGTGCAAGGGTTTTAATAATGCTCTTAGCTAGAGCTATTAAGCCAATAACCTTG
Source organism: Chamaecyparis obtusa (assembly GCA_027943335.1). Lineage (NCBI taxonomy): Eukaryota > Viridiplantae > Streptophyta > Pinopsida > Cupressales > Cupressaceae > Chamaecyparis > Chamaecyparis obtusa. Next base: position 50,806 of record BSBK01004662.1, read on the forward strand.
CTAGTAAACCATGCAATGAGAGATTCAATGAAGACAAGGGCAAAAATGCCAATATCCCCAAGAATCAAATGAATGCAATGCAATGCAAGCTAATCTATGAGACTAAAAGATGCAAGCTAGTCTATGGAAATGAAAGTACAAGCTATGCTATGAAAAAAAAAGAACAAGTATTACCAAGCCTTCCTAATTAAGCTAGATGAATTAATCTAAAGCATAAAGGAAATCTAAGGTAAGAATGCCATGATAATGCAAGAAGTGAAACTATGATAACATGTAGATGCAAAAGCCAAGAATGCTCCAAATCTTCAAAAGCTCCAAGATGACCTAGAAAACTTGCAGCATAACCTTAGCATAAAAAGTTGGAGATCTAGAATGAAGAAGAGAGCTCTCCTTTTATAAGAAATGAGAAGGAATGGACCATGGAGATTAAGAGGCAAAAGATTTAATCAACGGTGGAACTTGAAAGAGGAGCAATCCATGTGCACACATATCATCCAATGAGAAAATAAGAGTTGACTTTTGTGTCCATATGAGACAAAAAGTGTTTTTCTCTTTTTTATAAAATAAGAATAATGCTTTATTTGTACAACTTAGGATAAGAGGAAAAGTGGGGGCTTTTATTTATTTAAAAGGGGAGGAAATATTCCTTTTAAATAAATAAAAACTTAGGATAAAATGGTTAGCCCATAGAAAATAATCGAATAAATGATAGAACTAGGATTTGATCAAGAATAAACAATTTATGATTTAGCAAAAGGGGCTAATAGTCTAGGTGACCATTTTTAGGTGTATACACTAACCATAACCATAACCATAACCCTACATCCTAAATGTTAAACTCTATTCATAAATGCTTAACCCCAATCCTAATCTTATTACTAAACCCTAATCCTAAATGCATAACCCTAAATCCTAAATCCTAAGTAAGACCACAATCTTAAATGCAAAGCCCTAATTGTAAATGCTAAACCCTAATTGTAAATGCTAAGCCATAATCCTAACGGTAACTGTAAAATCTAAACCCTAATCCTAAATGCTAACCTAACTATACAACTAACCTAAACCTTAAACATGATGTAAACCATAACCTCAACCCTAAACCCTAATCCTAATCCCCACTGTATCCATAACCTAAACCTTAACACTAACCCTAACACTAAACCATAACCCTAACTATTACTCTAACCTAAGAATGATGCTAAACCTAACTTTATGACTAACCCAAACCCTAACCATGATGTAAACCCTCACTTGAACTCTAAAACCCTTACCACAGAGTATGAATTAGTATTATTAACATACCCAACATTTACTCTATCTAATCTTATTATATTAACATACTCAACATATAAGGCTAAATCTTAACACTAAACCCTAATCCTAATCCTAATTCTACCCCTAACCCTAACATAATTCTCACACTGATATTAAACCCTAACCATGACCATAAACCCAAACTTAACACTAAACCCTAACCTAATCATAATAAAAATTCCAAACCAAACCCTAACCCTAATGCTAACCCTAACCATTATATAAATGTTAACATTGAATACAAACCCTAATTGTCACCCTAACCATAATCATAAACCTAAACCATATCCCTAATTATTTCTCTAACCTAAGAATGATGCTAAACCAAATTTTATCACTAATTCAAACCCTAACCATGATGTACACCCTCACCTCAACCCTAAAACCCTTATCATATAGTATGTATTAGTGTTATTAACATACTCAAAATATACTCTATATAATCTTATTGTACTAACGTACTCAAAATATAACACTAAATCCTAACCCTAACCCTAATTCTAACCGTGAACTTAACATAATTCTCATACTGATATTAAACCCTAACCCTGATTGTAAACCCAACCTTAACACTAAACCCTAACCCTAATCATAATAAAGAATCTAAAAAAAAACCTAACCCTAACCCTTACCCTAACACTAAGCATAATCATAATTTTAACTATTTTTCTAACCTAAGAATGATGCGAAACCTAACTATATCCTTAACCTAAACCTTAACCATGTTGTAAACAATAACCTCAACCCTAAACCCTAACCCTAATCCCCACTATATTCATAACCTAAACCTTAACCCTAACCCTAATACTAAACCATAACCCTAATTATTTCTCTAACCTAAGAATGACGCTAAACCCAACTTTATCACTAACCCAAACCCTAACCATGATGTAAACCCTCACCTCAACTCTAAAACCCTTACCATAGAGTACATGTATTAGTGCTATTAACATACACAACATATACTTTATATAATCTTATTGTATTAACGTACTCAAAATATAACACTAAATCCTAACCTTAACCCTAACCCTAATTCTAATCGTGACCCTAACATAATTCTCACACTGATATTAAACCCTAACCCTGATTGTAAACCTAACCTTGATTGTAAACCTAACCTTAACACTAAACCCTAACCCTAATCATAATAAAGAATCTAAAAAAAAACCTAACCCTAATGCTAACCCCAACCATGATATAAACCTTAACCTTCAATATGAACCCTAATTATAACCCCAATCAAATTAATTTATTCAATGTTTTATGCGCGCTGCTACCAGCTAATATATACTCTATATATAATACGCCGAGATCTATCGAGACATTTAATTTTTTCATCATTCACCTTTAATGATAATTAAAGTTGAAAAAATTCAATGCCTCAATACATCTCAGTGTATTATATATAGAGTATGTATTAGCTATTAGTGCTTACATTTCTACTTTATTAAATTATTTTAAGTCTCCACATAATATAAAACTGCGGGAAACTCGAGCAAAGCAGAACGGTCATCTTGGAAGTGAAAATAGGGTTAGGGTTTTAAAGAAAAACCCTTAACAAAGCGTCTTCTTCATTTTGCAGCCATTTCCGTCCAGAAGAGGGGAGGAGAAGGAGAACAAATATGCCAGCCGGACACGGAGTTCGCGCCCGAACCCGAGATCTCTTTGCAAGGCCCTTCAGGAGGCATGGCTATGCGCCTCTGGGCACGTACCTGAGGACATACAAGATAGGGCAGTATGTGGACATCAAAGTCAATGGCAGCATCCACAAGGGTATGCCCCACAAGTTCTACCATGGCCGCACTGGAGTCGTATGGAACATCACCAAAAGAGCTATTGGTGTTGTAATGAACAAACAGGTAGGTGACACATCTTCCGTACTCTTGTTTATTCTTTCTTTGCATTTTGGTATTTTTCATTTGGTTGTCTGCAATCAATGCTTGTGCACTATTGTTTTACTTCTGTGCTTTTCCAACATACCACTTTTTGTCTTCATTTTTCTTACAATTAAGAAATTTAACAGGTTTTGCCACATCATCTGCATTTGCAAAATTCAGAAACCCAAAACATCCTGACTTTCCTTCCGAATCCCTCATAACTACCATGCTTGTAATTAATCCATACTCTCCAAAGATTCTCCTCAAATCCTCATCAATGGTTGATTCTGATAAAATTTTTACAAAAATATTATCAAACTTAACTTTCCCATTTGTCTGCTCACATTACTGCTGCTTTCTCATAAATGGTCCAACAAATATTTGTTTGCCATTCAAAAGCATCCCATTCAGTTTATCTATGGCATTCGGTGCTTCATCATCTTGTTCAAATTGCACAAATCCGTATCCTTCAGATTGCCCTGATGCATCTGTTGCAATCTTACAAGAATGAATAGTTTCAAAATTTGAGAAAATATCATGCAGAGCCTTGTTGTCTGTGGCTTATCAAGGTTCTGTAAAAACAATGTCACATAGTTTTGAAGAGCAGATATGTGTGGTTCACATACAAATGGAAAAGTTAATAAGTTAAACATATTTCACTTCCTAACATAACCAAGTTTAGCAAATCAGTAGCACAAACAGGCTTAGGAAATAATTTTTGCCTTAATACAAGGCAATACAAAGTAGATAACATAGTTTATTACCTCGATAAATATATTTTCTGCTCCACTCTTGGGTATGCTGGGATCACAGTGTGAATACATTATTCGAATAGGCTTTCCATTAATAGGAGTAAGATTCAGTGCCTCTACGGCCTTACCAGCTGCAGGAATCAGAATCAGCTTCATGTTATTGAAATTTGACACAACATTAAAGGACAAGTTAAAACATGGAAAAACCAAATTTACCGGAAAGACCAATCATATTTAGTTACTGGATGTGTACCCTGGGCCTGTGTACTGGGCCCGGATGTGCTCCGGATGTGCATCCTAGACTATGTATGCACCTGGATGTGCACCAAACACATCTGGAGTGCATCCACAGGCCTGGATATGCATCCAGAGCCCATCCAAGCACATCCACAGGTTAGTCCCAAAAAGTGACTTAAAAAATTATAAAAAGTCTTTTTTTTTCTTTTTGTTTTGGGTCAGTGATGAAGTATAATACTATCAAATGATTTAGTTCTATAATTCTGTATATTTCTTTAATTGTTTGTATACATAATATATATACGTATATAATTATATATAAATATATACACACATACCCAAATGCATCCAAACCCCCAAAATCTTCTTCCATGCACCCGCGTACTGGTACCCGCATCCGAACTGGTAACTAAGCAATGACGTATTTCAAATTTAAACGTAACTACAGAACATTTGCATATAATAGGCCACAATTGTACTAAAGCCTAGCAAAATGTGCTTCCTGAAGCAACAGATTTACAATATGCTTTACTGGCAGATCATTCCAATGGCCACAATACTGGGCACAGATTCTACACCCACAATGGACCATCACTGTGATGCAATTGTAAAACTGTATGATTGTAATTTTGTATCATGATTTAAATTATGAGTGTATTAGACAAATGCAGCTGGTATACAGCCTGGATTAGTTCACATAAATGCCATAGAACCTTTAAGGCTAGGTTAAATGACTTTTATATAGTCCACTAGCTGTTGAACAAGTTGTATAGCAGTGTAGAACTATTGTCTTGTGTTGTAGCTTGAACCTATGACTAAAATGCAAGGAAATGCTTTTTATAGAAGTTTGATTGTAGTCTTGATTCTTTTGAAGGATGCTTTTAAATAATTTTCCACTATACTGAGGTCAAAGGCTGTATTTTTCACACAAATGGAACCCGTACCTTAAAAATTTATTCTTGAAGGATGTTAATTAAGCCGATAGGCTTTTTTATTGTGGGCATCGCCCATGACAGAATTGTCTGATACGGAAAAGAATTTCCGACTATTGGCTTTTTTATTGTGGGCATTGCCAATGACGGAATTGTCTGATACAGAAAAGAATTTCTGGCCCTGAAATATGTCAACGACAGCTGAAACATCTTCAACGCATTAAAAGAGCTCATTTTTCCCCGCAGAATCATGGGCAATAAGGTGTGTTTTTTGGTGGATTTTTATGGATGATGATAATGCCCTCGATTCTCCTGGATATGAGTTCTTCTTCTGCCCCTTCTTCCTATATACAGCTGGGCGAGGACAGTGAGAGTAACAGTGGTGATCCATGTGGGGTTAAGCTAGGTCAGAGGTTCAGTCCCCGTGGCATTCTTTCAAGCGTCACGCTCATATTCAAGAAGCAGCATTCGGCTCTGCTCCATCTGAGTGTGCAGGATACAAGGTGGATTAATTGGAAGGAATTCAAGAAGCGGGGGTTTCAAGGGATCATGTTCGACAAGGATTACACTCAGAGCTCCTTATGTGCCCTCTCTCTGGCCCTTGCTCGCTCAAAGATTGCAAATCTGTTTTCGAAGGCCACATTGCTCTCCTCAACAATTCTGTCGGTACATACAATTTCTTCTATTTCCCAGAAAAAAATATGCTTTCAATCACTTTGCACTTTAAGAGTTTCTTTCACAGTCTAAGATGAATACTTTTTGCCTTGCATATATTTACTTTTCTTTTGTTGGTAAATATTGGGTGAGACTAATAGTTACCCTATCTTCATGTGGGCTGAATAAGGTACAACTAAAATATTTAAACATAAATCAAGCTACCAGAAAATTATGCTTTCAATCACAATTCATTTTAAGGGTTTCCTCTAAATTCCACGGAAAAAGGTTGCTTTGCATAGCATTACTTACCTTTCATTGTTAAATGTTGGGTGAATTTAACAATTTTCTTATCTTTATGCAGACTGAGTGAGGGACTGCTTAAAGTTATAGACATGTATCACGCTGAAATGTGCTCTTATCAGCTAGATTGCAATATGAACTTACAAAGTGAGCTTGTAGCGCATTTGAAGTCCTAGACCCTAAACATACAGCCATTGTTGGTTGATAAAGCTTGTTGGAATCCTCAATTTGGTGACACATATGGGGGCCGTTCCCTGGTTGTGTTAGAGTGCTTGCTTTTATACACTTGTATGTCATTCACGAAGCATGCCCTGTGGTTGACAGTGTGTGTTCAATCCAGATCCTTATTGAGGTAACTTTCCATCTTTCTTACCCACTCACACACACCATCCTAGTAGACCATCTTTAGTTCTAGTGGATCTTAGAATATCAAATGTCAAGGTATGTTCCTTAAGCAGCTGGAAATCCGAAATAACAGTGTTTCCATGTATGAGTCATACTAGTTTTGAGTATTAATCTGAATCACTCGTGGAATGTGTCAGGGTTCAGTTTAATTGGTTGGAATTGCATGGAAATGTTATAGAGTGTACCCAGGCAATTCAGGGGCTGTTATGGCAATTCCAACTTGATTGAGGATTGGTTCCAATCATCAATTTGGTTCCAGCATTTTTGTTACCTTCTGACAGGCAAAACCCTAAATGACCATGCACAAACACTTAACAACTGCCATTACTATGCATTTCGTGTGAGCAGTCTCATAACAACAAGGAAAAACATAGTTTCTCAGTAATATGTGTATTTCATTTCATTCACAACACAAACTTTTGATGCAAACATGAAAGGGGTTGTATCAGTGCATCGCCCAGAACAGATATTTTAATTTCTTGAACTTAAACTGTCTACGGTAAATCCCTTGTGATGAAATTCAAAATCTGTTTAAAAATGTACATAATATCCTTGGACGGAGATAGAAAATATGTTGTTGACGAGCTTGCCAACCTCTTTTGGTGGTTTGTCTTCCTTGATGGAGCTTTATATTGAAAGATGTCCTAATCTAGGAAGTCTACCTGAGTCTCTTGGATGTTTGTCTACCTTGGAGAAACTTTGGATTCAAATGTGCCATGAACCGGAAGGTGTACCTCACTCTCTTGGAGATTTGTCTTCCTCCTTGACGGAAATTCTGATTAACAATCGTCCTAAGTTGGAGCATCAAGGAGTGAAATCTCTACAAGAGAAATTAGGCAACTCAGTAATCTTCAAAGGGTGCATATAGAAAGATGTCCTATCAGCGGCTCATCATTATCTTTTGGATCAAGCAACCTGAAGAAAATAGAAGTAAGAGAAACAAAAGTGTGCAGGTTTTCTTTTTCTGGAGGCTGATGTAGCCAATTAGAGAGACTCAATATTTCTAAGAATCACCGTTTAGAGGAGATCTAAGCTCTGCCAAGGACTCTTGAGTCTATATCATTGAGAGACTGTGAAATGCTGAAGAACCTTCTGAGTTTCACAGAATTAACTTCCTTATATACCTTTCTGTATATGGTTGCTGCAAGATTGAGAAAATGGAAGGTATACCAAAGACTCTAGAGTCAGTATCTTTGGGGAACTGTGAAATATTGAAGAGCATTATGAGTTTCGTACACTCCACTTCTCTCAGAATATTTTATTTATATGGTTGCTGTAAAATTTCAAAAAATTGGAGGTATAGAAATTGGAGCTCTCTGCATGTAGCTAGGATGACCATATCACATTAGTTTGTGTTCTGTCTGCATGCAGCCATGTTGGCATGGTAGATGAGGGCTATCAACACTTCAATTGCATGGGAAAATAATATAATATTGTTCTTGGAATAGAGCACTATGTATGCACGGTTAACCTTCTTGGCCGAGCTGGGCGTCTGGATGAAGCAATGGACATCATCACCAAAATGCCATTTAGACCTGCTGCCATTGTCTGGATTTGTTTTCTTGGTACCTATAGAATGCATAAGAATGTAGAGCTCAGAGAATATGCAACATGCCATATTTTTGAGTTGGAACCTGAAAACACTGCTCCGTACGTGCTCCTGTCAAACATTTATGCTTCTGCTGGCAGGTGGAATGACATTGAGAAAGTGCAGACTCTGGTTCGATCCCGCTATGGATTACCGCACATATTTTGTACTCTGGAACAATCATCAGCTTGTGTAAGCAATCTTGCATACAAAGTAAGCAAAATGTTAATGTTACATGTTGAAATCTCATAAGTCCATTAGTTTTGAAAGATCTGACAGGAGTCCTTTCCTTAGTAGAATCCATTAAAAGATCTGAAACAAGGAGTCCATTCCCTAATAGAAGCCATTGACAATTGAGCTTTGTTCCATTTTATTTGTGTATGTTGTGCACATGTTTTATAGATTCAGTTCCACTGAGAGTATATAGAAACACTGGTAGTAATAGCTTCCTTAACGAGCAACCAATTTATATATATTCAATTATTTGGAATGCAGATGATTGGGCAATACAGGGGGATTGGTGAAGAATGACTGGAGAAAGGCTCCCTTCATTTCCTACTACAAGAAATTCAAAGCAGATGGGTGCATGTGGAAGGATCCAATCCTAGTCACAGAAATGTTGGGATCAGGAAGGTGCCTGGACCATAAAAGATGCACAAAATTTGGATTATACTTGGATTTATGTGATGAGAAATATCAAAATAAAATAAATTTTACATAATTCAGAAACTTCAGAAACTTTCAAGAAAATACAATCAGCAGATACAGAGCCAAATTCCACAACCTTTGCTACCATATCTCCAATGTGTGCCAAAATGGGAGCTTTGGAAGAATGTATGGACATCCATGAAAGCATAATGGAAGGGCTTTTTTTGGTCAGATGGTGTAGTTGCAAGTTCCCTACTAGATAACTATGCAAATCCTGGACTCATCCAAAGGCATGTGAAGCCGTATTCTCCAAGATTGGCTCTAGGCACAATCACCTCTATGCATGTTTAGTTTGACTATATTAGTGACTTTTATATTCAATGGTTAAAAAAATTAAAAGAATTATATACATGTTCATATACTTATAAAACTTAATTATTAATTAACTTTAAGTTACAATATCAATTGTGAATAGTTATTTACTTTTTTAATAATTATTTATATATATAAATTAATAATATGATTTCATGTATGTAATCTTTATTTTTAATATTACTTTACATTGAAAAAATACTTTTTATATTTTGCTATTCTTAGTTCAATTTGATTTTAATTCTATTGTTAAGGTCTCTTTATTATAAGAAAATTAAAATTAAATTAATTTGTTTATATACAAATATTTAATATAGATGTTAGTACAATGGAAAAATTTATATATTATAATGTAATTTTTAGATCTAATACTATTTTTATTTAAGAAAAACAACTTGAAGAAGGAGGAGATGAAGAAGGAGAAGAACAAGGACTATTAGGAGGAGGAGGAGGAAGACGGGGAGGAAGAGGAAGAGGAAGAGGAAGAAGAACAAGAGGAATAAAATGAAGGAGGAGGAAGAGGAAGAGGAAGAGGAAGATGAAGAAGATAAAGAAGAAGAGGAGGATGAGGAGATGAAGGGGAATACAAAGAAAAAGAGAGGAAGAAGAAGAGGGCAACAAGGATGAAGAAGAAAAAATAGAAGAAGGATGATACACTTGATTTTCGCTTCCTTCATCCCCCTATTATATTAATTATCAGCGTGACCATTGCACCTCTTTTAGGTGCAAGTGCTAGTTAATCAATATCAACTGAGCTATTATGTTTACATTTCTGGAAATAAGCAGGATACGAGAGTTGACTTAAATAGCTAAAGGAGCATTTGTCTGTTACCTGCAATTCCAGTGTACCTTTGCTAATAGTTTTTTTGTTTGGTTTAATTTATATTTAAATATTCTGCAAATGAACCAAGATATAAAGTAATAACTAATTAGCAACAATTTGTGCCTCAAATTGTTATTCTCTTGGGAGCAAACTATACTGTCCTTAGGCTATGCTTTTAGGCTGCTATTTTTCTTGTTAGTATACAAAATTCCTAGTGTTATGATAGTACCTCTGGGACTGCAGAACACAACTAAAAGTTAAAAAAATTCAAGGAAATTTATGATTATATGCCATGCAAGGACCCCACACAGTCCAGAGATTGGATGTGAAGAATCCCACAAAGTTGGGCAACATTTTTGCCCTAAAAGTTCTCTCCGAGCCACCAGATGTGAAGAATTCCTCTCTGTTTTCCAAAACTAGCAGTCCCAGAATCACAGTTTGATTCCAGTCATGTAATCAGCTGCTTAGCCTGCAACTTCTGCTCCTTTGCCTTCATTTTCTTCCCATTCTTGACCACAATATGACGCTTAAATATCTCAATGGCTTTGTGGATAAGGTCTCTTTTATGGAGATTCATTCCACCTGCCCCAGAAGCCAATTTCACTCTGAAAACAACTGCACTCAAAAGATGGTCTATGCGGGGCACTGGCACAGCTTCTCCTGCTTCCTCCTTTTCTGTTGTTGCCTTTATTGACCCCCCCGATTCTGATATGAAAAGACTTTCAGATTAAAGGCTATGAGGCAAAACAGTTCCTCCTAGTCCTCTGGAGGCTGGGCCATACTCAGTGTAATGGTCTCATGCAGAAACTTTTGCACAGATGATTGACTTTACAAACAAGGATGAATCTTCTCTTTGCAATACATGGTGTCTGAAACTATGGACCCCATCTTCAGACTCTCACATACGAGAATACCCACAGAAAAAGCTTCAATACCCAGTACTTTATATCATAAATAAAATCTTTTGAAAGTCGGCACAAGACTCAGTAGCCGGTACAATAATTCACACCAATACTTTCACAGAAGGCTGTCTGGTCCGGTTTCTATAGCAGAGCAATTGTAATAGATTTTAGATGCAGTTGCAGTATTTATAATATTATCAATATGTTGCTGACCTTTCTTTTTGTTTGCGTCTCAAGAACTATGAACAGGAGGTTTACTGTCTTGAATCCTCCTAACATGGTCCTTTTAAGCTCTCAAGTTGTATCAGTTTTTGCCTTGGATTTTGTTTCAGTCATTGGATCCTCAATTGGGATTATTCGTTCAATTTTTTTAATTTGTAACATACCCAATATTTCATGTCCTTTGCTGCCTTGAATTCTCTTATCATGGTCTTTTTGGGACCTCAAGCTTTATTAGTTTTCTCCTTGGACTTTGTTACACTTCTTGGATCCTCTTTCTGGATTGTTGATTTCATTAATTTTATTTACAGCATACCCAACCGTTGTCATAGCCATTGATCACCAAGTAAGTTAATAAATATTATGGTTTATTTAGAACTGATTCACTTAATCCTTATTTTGTAAATTTCATCCTTTATTTCAGTCTTATTTTTTCTCATAACACATGGTATATCATGTGCTTAAAAGGTTTTGGAGCTTGTTCCCTTTTGCTTTTTTTCTTGCTAACAACATATTCTAAATTAATGTACAGGTGGGGAATAGGATTATGAAGAAGAGACTACATGTACGAATTGAGCATGTCCAACCATCCCGATGTCAAGAAGATTTTAAGTTGAGGGTACAGAAAAATGACGAATTGAAGGCAGAGGCAAAAAAACTTGGCAAGATTATCAGCACCAAGAGGCAACCCGAGGGACCTAAACCAGGATTTATTGTTGAGTGTGCTACTTTGGAGACTGTCACACCCATTCCATATGATGTTGTTAATGACTTGAAGGGTGGATACTGATTTTGTAAAAGTAATTGTTCAGGGATGATTATTTTATAGGCCAGATGAATTATTGCAGATTGTATGCGAAATCTTAATGGAGGAATTCAGTTTTTTTTACATGCTTTGTTTACTATGTTTTGATAAAAACAAATGAGATATTTATATTCTATAGGAAGTGCAAGGTGCTGGATAAAGCTAGACATTGAACATGATTTATTGTGCTAAATTGCTACATAATTACGAATAATCTCCTGCTTTGAACTAGAGATAACAATCTCATCTCTTGTGATCATATCTTGCTTTGGTCTTTTGGCATGTTCTGAGCTATTTTATGGAGGTAGTTGAAGGGTTTGTGCCTTAAGTAAATGCAAAGGATTTGAGAGAGGCTTGGGTTTTTATTTTAGTTTTTCTTTGGCTTTAGTTTTCTTATCATTGTGTAAATGGTTACAGAATATTTGAGAAGTTTTTTCTGTAATTTTCTTGTTTCAGTTCTCTCATTGTCTTTTTTCTTGTTCACAGTAAATGGCCAATGTGATTGCCCTTCAGTTTCCGGAACTGAATCTTTAAACTAATAACAAAAATAAAATATGGAACTTATTAAACAATAGAAGTTCACCATTTTATAATAGAATATCATATTGTGAATTTTGAAACTCCCTGTTCTTTCCTGTCTGTAATTACAATGGTGTCATAGGAAAAAGTGTGCCTCAGGTTATCTTATTACTAATATCAAATCTTAAGTATAAGATCTAAGATATTAAATTGTGTATTCCTTGCAAGTTGTGTATAGTTTGGCCCAAGTGAACAGAGCTATTATGCCTGAGTGAATATTCATTTGCTCTTGCTGCTGTTAGAATGTGAACATAGTTATCTGTGAATTCTGGAAGTATTTGGTGAAAATCTTCAGATTGACGGTGTAAACCTTAGCAATATTTAGTATTCTCAGACCAAGTCTTAGGGGCAGCGACATACTATCTTTGTTTTCATTTTGACTTTGAAGCTTGAGACTTTGAGTCCTCTAACATTAAATGACACATTGATGCAATGATAGAACCTTGATATATGATGTGATGCCTTAAGTGATGCCTTTGTGCATTTTGACATATGTTATGATACTTTTCATTGTTTCAATGAATTATAAATTGAAATTTGAACTTTCATTTGATTCATTTGCTGCTATGTTCAATGATGATTTGATGAATGATCGACGAATGTTACACTGTTATATGATTCATGAAAATATTTGAAATTTCAGATTTCCCTTATATATGTCCCAGAAACTCAGGGTAACATAGAATATTTTAGGTCTTTCTTTAATCTCACACTATGCATCTTTGTAGTAAAGGAGTAATTTTTGTGTCTGCTGTGCTAGATATCGTAGTGTCTCAGTTGTTTGACTTTTTATTAACATTTTTTCTAAAGTTTATTATCAGTATTCTTAAAACATGCATTCATCTTAAGGATGCCCAAGTCTGTAATGTTTTGTTTTATAAATTTAATAATACATGCTACTTGACTTACTCTCTTGTGCACAGCCACTGCCCTAAAAGCCCCTTTTCTTCTAGTTCTGTAAAGCATCTCAAATGATTATTAAACATTTTGTATGTTTTAAGGTGGCTCTACCTATTTATAAGCAAACAATCCTCATACAAGTTCTACAAAGTAGTTTACTCTAGTAATGATGCAAGTGTTGTTGCTTTGAGTTGGGAATGGCCAAAACAGCATTCTGTTAGCTGTAGCATTCCTTTTTTGACCGCTACTGCTGTAGCTTTCCAGCAGACTTACAGAACTGAATCTTTAAACTAATAACAAAAGTAAAATATGGAACTAATTAAACGATAGAAGTTCACCATTTTATAATAGAATATCATATTGTGAATTTTGAAACTCCCTGTTCTTTCCTGTCTGTAATTTCAATGGTGATGCCATAGGAAAAAGTGTGCCTCAGGTTCTCAATCTTTGCACTCTTACTATCTTTAAATCATGAACCAAGCTGAGTCTTCGAATCAGAATTGTTAGGTGATCTTTTTGCAATGCCTCACCTTGGGACCCATGTTGTAAAAGAACTTTGAACACTTTTGATATCTGTATTATTATTACAATGAGAAGGGTCTACAAACTTGTATTGCTCAGAACCACTCAATGATAATGTGAAACAAGAAGTGGCCTTAACTGAGGCGCTATCTACTGGAGGTGCACACCTTGAAAGAGAAATCTTGGAGGATGTATTGTCATCTGCATTATGGTTCACAGGGGGAAGTATCTTAGCCACTACAGCATCTAACAGATGTTCAGTCTCTCGCAAAAAACCTTTCTCCAGCAGCCTATCAATGTATGTATGAAATTCAGTGAAATGTCAACTTCTGATAGGCATGCTGAACCGGCAGATGCACCAAATGTGTGAGATACGAAATTTCCTTTACTTGCACGACCCATTGGCAATGATATGTCATCCCATAAGTTGTGGTCTTGTGTTGTTTTTGAAACAGTTCATTAGTTGCAGGAAAGGTTAGTTGAATTTATAGACTTTTCCTGTCCACTTGTTAAAGATTTAGGATCATCAAAAGCATGAAGGAACACTCCCATCTGTAGCAGGAAGACCTCCCACCTTCCACAAAGGCAGCCTCTGAATTGTTGCTACTTCCTTTTGCTGAACAAAAGTTATTAACCCTAACATCCTGGGATTAAAAAGATAATACACTTTTCGTTGCTGTTTCTTTGCCCCTGGGCCGAGATCCTAACCCAAGGGGTGCAGGTATTGAGCAGTCATCCTGTAAAGAAGGAATAACATGCTTGCTGGCTGGGATCATGTATAGCAGTCTCACACTGCCCAGATGTCATGCCCCAAGAATCATGGTGAGGATGCTGAGTCATAATAGTTCCTGAGGAAAACACAGAATCTTGTGTGCAGGGCAACTGATATCTAACTCTACCAAAGTAATGCTGTTCAATTCTTCAACCTCGTTAGTATGCAGTAGAGACTGATGAAGCTGCAGAGTTTGCATTGCCTACAAGTATCTCCTGGAGTGCTGGAAAAGAAGATAGAATCTCTACCCGTTTCAAGTTACTTTATGAGATTGATCTCTCTCAAACAAAGCTCTCTTATGTGCATACCTTCATTCCTGGCAGGTTCATTTCAATTTCAGTGCATAATTGTATCAGAATATAGTCAATTTTATTGCATCAAAAGTAAGTTTTGAAAATGATGCTTCTTGAAAAGTAGATTGTGTATTATTCTGAATATGTGATTGGCCTTTTCTCTGAGCATTCATAGGAAGAAAATGAAACCGTTGCCCTTGTAACCCCATTTCCTTTACTGTTTGCTGCTAGTTCTAAACTATTATTCCCTTGTTCCTGGAGCAACAAATAATGACTGGTTATTGTCATCCTCAATGAAATTGCTTGAAGCATGCCCTGAAGAGGGTATATTACCCTAGCACTGGGCATTGCCCTGGTTTCAATAAATAAAGCTCCCTGCTCATGATCAAGTGAAGGTGTGGGGCTACATAATTGAATTTTCTTTTGCTGCAAGTGAGAATTTGTTTAATGATTTAGCTAAAATACTAGAACTGCATACAAAAGGCAATGCAAAAGCTTCGGCCTGGGGAATCCTTTAGGTATACCCAAAATAGAAAATGAATCATCACCTTGTTATAAAACTTTTGAACTTGAATCTTTTACCGACTGATTAGATATCGCATCGAGCAATGAGATATGATTCATTCCTGATGAAGGATTGCTGAGTGCAATCTGAAATGTTTATTAAAAAATATACAGTTGTTTTCAGAAATTCAAGTATAATTCATCCCTGTTATAGGCTGAGTTCCATGAATCCCTTCACTCAATGATTCTTTAACATGGTCATGTGTTAATTGTTTTTGATACATTGTGGACTCATCCAAATAAGGTCTTTTACATGTCTTACAAAAATTCAAATCCTCCATAATAGTCTGCCTTGAACCACTCCGTATGGCACTGCTGCTATAACTTCAATTGTCTTTATTCCCTTGCCTTTGGCGATCATTCAGTACAAATTTTGGGGATGTACACCAAGGAAAGGCTGTTGTCCCGTCAAAATCTCATAACAAGTCATGGCAAAGCTGTATGTATCTGCTTTGTGGGTATACTCTTTTAGAGTATCAATTTCTTGGTGCAATTCTTCAGTTGGGAAGGGAAAATCTTCGGGCGCTCTCCAGTAACATGTTCCCTTGGGATCATTGCATCGGAAACTGGATAGCCTCAAACTGGCCATTCCAAAGTCGCAGAGCTTAACTCGCCCTAGCCTTGCTCTCTAAGTTCTGGAACTGCAGACGGCTCTATGAGAACATTAGAAGCCTTGAGATCCATGTGCATGATTTCCTGGCTGTGAAGGAATTCCATTCCCCTCGAAATTTGAAGCATCATATCAACTGCAACAGGGAGCGTCAGGGGTGCCCCGCCTCCAGAATTCCTAAGTAGTTTGTCCAAGCTGGAGTTGACCAATTCCGTTACAATATAACAATGGCTTCCCTCAATACAAGTGCCTATCAATTGGACAATGAAGGGGCTCTGTAGCTTAGCAAGAACTGCAGATCTCCCTGTCAAATAGATCACGAGCATCAATCGGAATGTCTTTTAAGGCAACCTCATGCCCCAGCCATAACCTCTCGTACACTTCCCCAAAAGATCCCTCTCTTATACTTTTCTTTTTGATTAAATATTTGGCAGGGATCTCCAGCCACGTAGGTAGACCAGTTGCAAATTCAAAATTACACTCATTTCTGAAGGTTTCTAACAGCTTTCTCTCCATGAACTGTAAAACCCCAGTTTTATTTTTTTGTTTTGATGTCTGGGAAGCCGTTTGATTACAAGCCATCAGTAGGTGCCAGTAATCTTGAAACTTAAAGCCAAATTGTTCTAAATATAAATCAGGCATTTCTTCAAAGAAATCACAGATTATGTTGCGAAATTTAAGGTCGATTCTGCCATTCCATGCTTCAAACGGGCACAAAAGAGCTAAATCTAAGCAAAGAAGAAACCAAGCAAGGTCATGCATGTGTAGGGCTAAGGCCTCGCCTGTGCTAGCTAGTATCAAACATTTAATCCAGCTGCTATTGATTGAGCAGTGTATGTGTGCTTGCTTATATAGGCAAGACAATAGGTGAACATGATAATTAGGAGATAACTTATCACCCACACAAGGTTTAATTACATTTCCACCAAAGATGGATCATCCTCCATTGTGTAATGAAAAATGTGCAAACATGCATAACAATGTAAAGGATGATAAAGTGAAAAGTGCACTAAAGGTGGAGACAAAACACAAAATGAAATGTGATAACTGCTATCACCATCTAAAGTGGAATTTTTGCTACACCATGTGCAACTACTTGTGCATTATTCTAAGTAAGCTTAAGTAAAGTGTAATTATGAAAAATTAATTTCATCAACACCCCCCCTAAGTGCAACATAGGGGAATGCAAACTTAAGCTAACAATACAAGATGAGCACATACTACTAGGCAATATTAAGTACCCATGTACAATATGTAATGCAATGTCTCACAAATGGAGAAAATGAGAAAACTCCTCCCCAAAAGAGAGATGAAAATACAAAAGAACTCTCAAAGAAGAATGAGATGGACAAAACCCCATGTGAGGAAAAAATCCCTCATAAGAGAGAAGAAGAGAGAGAAAGTACCTCCCCTCGTCTTAATGTAGAATATACACTAATCGTAGATGCTCTAAGTAGAAGATGCTCCACGATCGTTGAATAATGTTCCTCCTCTTAGGAAGAAACAAAACCAAAGGTGTATGCATGAAGTCTCTCCAATCCTGAAAGGAACATGTAGGAAGAAACCTCAAGATGTATGGAGTCTTTGAAAATTGCTCAAGTGTCCCCATGTTGATTTTGAAAGATGCCCCCTCCAAATCAAGTGTAATAGGCCGCACTGCTCAAAAAGAAAAACCAAGATCTAGTGGAGATGAATGTAGAACAATATCCAAAGACTCAAGTATCTCCTCCAAATGATGGTCTAACGTATCTCCTCTAAAGATAAAGAGACCTCCAAATGATGGTCTAAAGTATCCACAATAATGTCAAACTGTAAAGGATGATCATGTAAAGAATGAGGAAGAGGGTCCAAGTGTTCCCTCACAACAATAAAAAAAGGATCATCTCCATCAAAGAGAAGATGAATATAATCAACAATGTTTCCCAAAGCTACAAGATAGGACTCCACAAATAGACCTACCATGTTTGTCAAGTAGTCATCAAGAGGAATTATGTGTGGAAGATAATGTATATCCCGTTGTGTTGAATCACAATAAATTGAAATTGTAGCAACACAAACATCATCAGGAGCAAGAGTAGATGTAATCTCATGTAATGGGCACCCTTGAATGGTAAAAAACTAAACCAGTTGCTGATAGGAATTATGTCAAACAGTTTGCATCCAACTTCTTATTTCTCCGTTTAATGTTTTACCTCTTATAACTCCGGAAATGAAACGTTTGTTTGTTTGTTTGTTTGAGTTTTTGCATGGAATTGAAATCATACAACATAAACAAGAAAGAAACTACAATAATATGCAAACTGGACATTGAAGTATTGCTGATAAGATGTTATTTTCAGAATTTAATAAAATCAAATACATGACGGATTATCAACTCACTAATTGCTCCAATATTATTGGCACAATGCTCCAGTACATGTTTTCAAACCTGCTGCTACAATGACATGAATAGTACCGCGTGAATAGTAACCATGTGAATAGTGTCACATGAATAGTACCGCATGAACAGGATTCGCGTGAACAGTGCTGCTACAATATTTCGTTTCAAATAGTCCAATGTCCTTATAAAATCATTCCCTCAAAGTGGTACAAGCATCAGACAAGTAGTGAAGAAGATATGAGCAAAATATCAAATCTGCATGTAGTTAGAAGTGCACCCAATCTACCTGATAATGAAGTTGATAGAAATGGATTCCAAAGGCCAAACCCCAAGGGAATGATGTCTAAAATGTCACAAGAGAGGATAAACGCCCTTTAATGCCAAGAACGGATTTGCAATTCACACATCAATTTCTTCTCATATTCAACCTCCTGAACAAGGGCCACAAGCTCTTCTTTTATTTCCACTTCATAGGGTCGACCCACTTCATAAAGTGTTTTAACATAAAATAAAATAAAATAACACCTTATGTCTCCCTTGGGCTTCCCTTCTCAAACACACAACCCAACATGAATAATATTAAAGTAACACTTTATTATTTTAACATTTAATTTAAATGTTACTTTAATAAACTTCAGGCTTTAAAATAAAATAGTAATTGGGCTCGGAATAATATGAGTGATAGCTCGTCAGAAAGCTCTTATTAAGGAGCATCAACTCCAATCGCTAACTCTGACATCGTCCATGCCCTACTAACTTACTAAAAATAGTAAGTTTGCCTGAAATCATGTAAATCAACTCCGTTTTGGCCCAAACTGGAAATGACTAGGCCAAAAAATTTCAGGATCCCACTGACCCCTTCGTTAGCCTCCAAGACCACATAGAAATAGGCTAACTGTCACACAACTGGACAATTGCTAAAGTGGGGACCTTACAGTCCGCCCCCTTGAAATTGCTTGTCCTCAAGCAATCTCAGTCCTGTCTGCTGTAACACCTACTCACTCTCCCAAGTAGCATCCTCCTCTGGCAGGTCTCTCCATCTGACTAAATATTCTTTAACCACCCTATTCCGTAGAGTCCTCTCCCTGGTGTCTAGAATAGCCTCTGGAACCGATACGAGCTTTCCCTCATCCAATGGTGGAAAATTTGCATAAGGCACAACTCTCTAACCAATGGCTTTCTTAAGCCTTGACACATGAAACACATTATGCACCTGATTGCCCTCTGGAAGCTCAATCTCATAGGCAACCTCACCCACACTACGAATCACTCTGTAGGGACCATAAAATCTAGGCTTCAACTTCTCTGCTCTGCTCTTCTTGAGCAATGACTGTCTGTATGGTTGTAGCCTCAAGTAAACCATATCCCCAACCTCAAAGCTATGCTCTATCCGGTGTTGATCAACATACAATTTCTGCTGATTCTGGACCTGCTGTATATTCTCCCTGAGCACCCTCAAGATATCCTGACTATCCTGCAAGAAGTCTTTGGCTTTGGGCACTCTGTTGTCCCCCAAAAACAGATCCATGAAGCTAGGTGCTTCATAACCATACAGTGCCATGAATGGAGTCATCTTGATAGACATATGATAAGTGGTGTTATAACAGTACTCTCCCATATGTAGCCATCTAACCCAAGCTCTCTGCCGTGCAGTCACATAGTTCCTCAGATATCCTTCCACCCATTTATTCACAATCTTCATCTGCCCATCTGTTTGCGGATGATAACTAGTGCTAGGTGTAAGATCTGTGCCACACAACCCAAACAACTCCTGCCAAAAAGCACTCATAAATTTACTATCCCGGTCACTGACAATGAATCTAGGTAGCCCATGTAACCTAAATATCTCTCTGAAGAAAAGATCAACCACCTGTGCTGCTGTGTAGGTGGACTGAATAGTAAAGAAGTGAGCAAACTTCGTCAACTAGTCAACTACCACATAGATGCAATCTCCCCCCTGTACTCGTGGTAACCCGGTGATGAAGTCCATGGAAATACTTTCCCATTTCCTATCTGGAATGGTCAAAGGCTGTAACAACCTTGTAGGATATGTGTGCTCCCCCTTATTTTGCTAACAAACTGCACACTCCCTGACATGCCTCTAAACATCATCCTTGAGCCCTCTCCATGTGAACTGCTAACGGATCTGCCTGTAGGTCTTAAAGACCCCTGGATGTCCAGATGTAGGTGCATCATGAAATGCCTTCAATATTACCTCCCTAAACTGTGATGAAGGAATCAAATATATCCTATCCTGGAACCTGATCAATCCGTCCATCACCACATAACTATCATCCTGTATGGTGCCAGCAATCACCCCAGAAGCCCAAGTGTCCCTTGCATACTCTATTGTAATCTTATTTCTCCAATCTCCTATAATCTCAGCTAGAGCACAAATATGAGGTCTCCTGGATAAAGCATCTTCCACCACATTCTTCCTACCTTTGACAAACTCAATGT
Source organism: Chamaecyparis obtusa (assembly GCA_027943335.1). NCBI lineage: Eukaryota > Viridiplantae > Streptophyta > Pinopsida > Cupressales > Cupressaceae > Chamaecyparis > Chamaecyparis obtusa. Next base: position 71,720 of record BSBK01004662.1, read on the forward strand.
CAAATTCATAAGCCTGCAACTTCATAATCCACTTTTTTTTTGTCTATCATTCAAGTCACGCTGGCTCATGAAGTATTTGATGTCGTTGTGATTAGTCTTGATAACAAACTTCCCTCCAACCAGGTAGGACAAAAACTTGGCCAATGCATGCATAATGGACAACATCTCCCGGTCATAGATGTAATAGCTCCTCTCCACTCCACAGAGCTTCCTACTCTCAAAAGCAATGGGATGCTTCTGTTGCATGAAGACTGCCCCAATCCCATCACCCGACGCATCAAAATGAAGCTAAAATGGCTGCGTGAAATCTGGTAGAGCTAATACTGGACATGATGACATCACCTGCTTGTAATGATCGAAGCATCTCTGAGCTACCCCTGTCCATATGAAGGCCCCTTTCCTGGTAAGGTTTGTCAAGGGTGCAATGGTATGTGAAAATCCCTTAACAAATCTCCTATAAAACCCACAGAGACCAAAGAACCCCTTAAGCTTTGTGAGGTTCGTAGGAGTAGGCCAATCAATAGTAGCTCTAATCTTTTTGGGATCTACCCAAACTCCATCTATGCTGATGATATGCCCCAGGTATAATAACTCAGTCAACCCAAACTCGCACTTACATTCCTTGGCATATAGCAACTCTTTCTCCAAAATGGACAACACCATCTCTAGATGTTGTAAATGCTCATCCCAAGTCTTACTGGAGATCAAAATGTCATCAAAGAAAATCAGGAAAAATCCCCTAAGCTTCCCCCTGAATACTTGATTCATGCAACTCTGGAAAGTAGCAGGGGAATTGGTTAGCCCAAATGGCATAACCAAAAACTCAAAGTGGCCATAGTGACACCGAAAGGCTATCTTCTCAATGTCCTCCACCCTCATCTTGATCTGATGATACCCTGACAGCAAATCAATCTTCATAAAGAAGCATGCACCATGCAACTCATCAATCAGCTCATTTATCCGCGGGATGAGATATCTATTCTTAATGGTCTTCTTATTTAATGCCTTGTAATTGATGCACATGCACATCGTCCCATCCTTCTTCTTTACCAACACTACTGCTGAAGCAAAGGGGCTCTTACTAGGCCTGATATGCCCCATCCCCAACAAATCCTTAATCGTCTTCTCAATCTCATCCTTGTGTTTCTTAGGATGACAATAGGGAATAATCATAACTAGTTTGGCTCTCTCCTAGAGCTCAATAACATGCTCTATCCCCTTGTCAGGAGGAACCCCATGCAGAATCTCGCCAAAAACTTTAGCGTGCCTGTCAAGTATCTCCTAGATATCTAGTGGATGACTCTTCACCCGTGGCTCCCATGAGGTTGGCATAGTGAAACATTCTACCGCCCACTCTACGTCATCATGCCGAAAACTACTCTGCATTCTCCTCAAGGAGATTACTCTGCATCCCCCATTCGAAAGTCCTCTAAGTACAACAGTTCTGCCCTCATGCTGGAACCTCATCTCCAATTTTGCTAGGTTGAGTATGAACTCAACTAGCGAGGCCATCCATGTCATGCCAAGGATGACATCATAATCTCCCATGTCTACTATATATAACTCATCCTCCAACTCATAGCCATCTCCAAACCCGATGTGAAGATTAGATATCTTCTGAGTGCATAATGATTTGTCACCGTTAGCCATCATGACTCTAAACCCAACATGCTCCTCAGTCTGTAAACCTCTCTTGGCTACCAATTGTGCATCTATGAAATTATGTGTAGTCCCAATGTCAATGAGTGAGATCAATTTCTTCCCCTAGATAGTACCCCTAACCATAAACATGATTGCCTTTTGAGCCCCTGTTAAACGTGCCAATGACCTCTCATCCTTAGCAATGCTGCTCTTCTTTATAGTGCTACTCTCATTCGAATTAGAGCACTCATCCTCCATCTCTGCTTATGACTCCTCCACTGAGAAATAATCCATTTGATTTGCCTTAGCCTTGAGAGGGCACTTATGAGCTAAGTCCCAAGGCTCTCTGCAATGAAAACATAGCTTCTTCCTCCTCAACTCATTCAGGGTGTCATTATCCAACTTACTATCCTTTTTTGGCTGAGCATCCCTGTGAAAATAATTTTTGTCCTTCTCCTTATCCTTCTTCGTATGTGAATCCCTAGGCTGAAATCTGCTCCTAAAAGAAGAGGGTGCTAAGTCACGAGCCTTCTTAGTGGCCTCCTGTAATGTAGTTGGGTCATGCCCCTTGACCCAACCCCCTCAAGAGATCCGAGAGTCTATCCATAAACAACACTACTAATATCCTCTCTGAAATATCTGTGACCAACACAACTAATCTCTTAAATTCATTGATATACATCTCAACTGATCCCCACTGCTTGAGTTGTGCCAACTCCTTAAACTGTAACTCAGGATCTTTGATATCAAATCTCTCTATGAGCCTCTCAGTGAACTCCTTGTAAGATGTGATCTGATTATGCCCCAAGGTTGCCATGCCATGGTGCCACCACTCATGCGCTGGGCCATCCAAATGAATAGCCACATACTTGATAGCCTCCTCCTCAGGCATATGATTCAACTACAAGTATGTATCTACCTTCTGCACCCAAGCTCATGCAGTCATCTTCCCTGAAGCATCATAATAAGGTAAAGAAAGTTTTCCAACTTTCATTCTCAGCTCAAAGTTTTGATTCCTCCCTCTTGCTCTAGGCATGTGTCTCATCCTCAAGTCCATATAATCTCCGAGGGAAATATCCGCATGAAACTCCAGTCCACTAGCCTCCCAGTCCCTCCTGAACTAATCCTGTAACTCGATAATCTACGGTTCATTCAATGGTTGAACCAGATCTCTGGGTGGGAAGGTGGGTAGAAGAGGTATCAAACTCGTAGTTCGAGTTGGGCGTGCAATGTGTCTAAAGTTATCAGCCTCATTCCCATTGTTGCCATGTCCATTATTATTACCATTAATTTTAATCTCATGACCATTGTTGCCTCAACCTCCATTATTATCATTGCCCCTATTGTTATCGTTTCCCCATTGTTATTGTTTTCATTGTTGGCATCACCAAGATTAATATTGACGCCCAACTATCTAGCCATAAGTTGCAACATCATGTCCATTCACCTATTTTTCTCTTGCTACATATGCTACCCCTACTGTAATGTATCCATTAACTGTCTGAACATTACCTCCTCCTAATCTGGACCGATATTCCTGCCTCCATCGAGTCCTGTATTCCTATCATCTCGGTCACCCATACTGCTGTCTTGATCAAAGAATATCTCCTCTATGTTTGTATGACTGGATTCTATGTCCACATGCACGAATGAACTAAACTGCTTGCTTTGTGAGTTCAAATTTCTATTTTGTCTTTCTCTGGTATGGCAGAATTTATAAGGCCCATGTCGCATGCTCAAACATACATGCTTAGCTTGTTTTTTTTTTTAAATTTTGGTTTTAGTGTTTTGACATTTCGTCAAACACTTTTCCCTCTATCTGACTGTTCCAAATTCCCTTTAAGACCTCCATAGGATGGCAAGACTTATAGCTCTGATACCACTATAGTGGACATCCTTGAATGCCCAAAAACTAAACCAGCCACTGATAGGAATTATGTCAAACAATTTGCATCCAACTTCTTATTTCTCCGTTTAATGTTTTACCCCTTATAACTCCGGAAATGAAACATTTGTTTGTTTGTTTGAGTTTTTGTATGGAATTGAAATCATACAACTGTATCGTCTTAAAATGGAAGCACTTCTATGTTAAGAGCATTTAGCCCTCCGAGTAAGTGGTTTGGGGTCATGTCGAACACCTTGAATTGGTCTTTGCTTGGATCTGGCTCTTTCCCCATTTTTCACTTCTTTTATGCACTTGATTCCTTCATTCTAGGTGAAATTAGGGTTAGGATCCTGAGGATTCTCCTTAATTTCCCTTTTCTATGGCTCTATTTTCTAGGTAGGATTTACAAATAGGTCCTCCTAGCCTTTATCATGTTCATCATAGGATTTTATGCCTCTCCCTGACACTCTGCCCTATTTTGACATCATTTCTAGGTCTTTAGGCACCCTCGGGACCTCCTGTTTTTCACTCTGGACTGAGACCTTGAGATTTGTGACCTCAAGGTCAAGGACGACCTTGAGGGTCAAGGATGACCTCATCCCTGACCTAGGTCAGGGTCGACCTCGTCCTTGACCTCGGGTTCAAGTTTCAAGGTCCCATGATCTCCGAATGTCGGGTTTCAGAAAGAATTGTTTTTCCCGCTTTCGAGTCGGCCATTTTGGGTTTTGGAATGTTAAATCCTTAATTGTATTTAATCTAGGTATATTTCTAAAGGGTTAGGGCCTAATTGGAATTTAATTCCCTAAGGTGGCCCCTCTAGAGGATTGTGCCCTAGATCACTATAAAAGGAAGCCTTCCTCCTCTCATTTTCACCAAGCAATTTCATGATCAAGGCATCAAGTTTTGCAATCAAGTTTTCATGCTCAAGCACTCTCAAGCAAGGAGATCAAGAAAGCATTTCATCAAGAAAGATCAAGAAAGCATCCATTCTCAAGCAATCATCCATTCAAGCATTCAAGTTCTCCATTGAAGATCAATTATTCAATCATTCAAGCCTTTGAAGGGATTTGGTTCAAGCACTCAAGATTCATCATTCAAACCCTAGATCTATCCATCATGGTGGTGTGATCTTCCTTCAAGATCTTTTGTTCATCTTCAAGATACATTCATTCTTCCCTCAAGGTGGATTCCAAGCATACAATCATGGAGGTTTAGATTTACATTTGTTAGTGTTGATTCCAAGCTTTCATATTAACATTCTTGATTACATTTCAAATACAATTGCATATCTATTGAATATCATAGCTTCATTGTTAGATCTACTTCTACTACTTGCTAGCATTTCTATTTCAAATCCATTATTAAAGTTGATTCCAAACCGGGGTTTGACCAAGGCAAACCCCCCAAACAAATAACAAAAATCATTTTTCTTGCAGGTACAGGTACAAGATTATGGATCGAAGCTTGGATTTGGATACCTTTTTCGGCGAACTTCTAAGATTGGTGAACAAAGTCAAAGATGACCTTCAAAATCTCAAGGTAGTCGTTGACCTTTTATCGGGGTCAAAGACTACCTGTTGGTAGAAAGATAAAAGTTTTCTGGGTTTTATCCATCTCGACATTTCCAGTCCGGGACATGTTGCAGAATTGTCTGAAACTGCACATAGACATCAGAAATTAGCATTTTTCAGATTTGCCCTATTTTGAGGTTAGTATTTGCCTTTCATTTATTTCAGATTTCAAGCATATACTTTTCATAGTAGAATATAAGGTTTTCTCCTTCATTCATATTCTCCATAGATTGATTCAATTGTGCATTAGCCTTTTGGTTGATCCATTTTGATCTCTCCCTTGGGAATTTGGATTTAGTATTAAATCTTATATTCCCCCTTCCATATCATTCAATAAGGTGAATTACTATTTTATCCTATTCATTTTGGTGAACCCGACATACTTACCCCTTTCTTTTGTGGATTTAGATGCCCTATTGTGTTAGATTTGCATTTTGTGTTAGATCTTACATACAAATAAAAGTAGATTTGTTTTATGCTCTTGAATTTATATTTCAAAAATACAAAAAAATTGCAAAATTCCTTTAAAAATACAAAAATATTTACATTTTTCATGCTTTTAGTGTTACTTTGTGTTCAACATGTATGATTCTTGTTTTGAATACTTTGATGAGGCTTTTATTGTACAAGAGGATAGATCCCTTAATGAGGTACATGGCAGTGAGGATAAAAATTGTTTGAATGAGATCTCCATTGATCCTATTCCTATTTCACCCTCCTCCACAACCTCTTCAATTGACCTTTACAAAGATGAGTTGGGGATTGATGTTCATTCTTCTCCTCATATGTCTTTTTTATGAGCCTATTTTACAATACAATTTACCTTCTTTCCCCTTTAGGGATCAAGCTTCAATGACTTATGGCACTCCTACAATGCGCTTTATGGATAGGGATGATAATCCTCCTATTTGGGATGAACCTTTGGATTTGGATGTTGATTACTCTCTTCCTCATGAAACCATTGTGGATAATCCTCCTATTTGGGATGAACCTTTGGATTTGGATGTTGATCACTCTCTTCCTCATGAAGCCATTGTGGATAATTCTACTTTTTGGGATGAACCCTTGGATAAATACATTGATTTATCCCCTCCTTGTGAAGAATTTTTGATACAAAAGGATGACATATTCTCTAAAATACACTTCCCTTATGCGAAAGAAGATGACATTATAGATCCTTCACCTCAATTTAGGATTCCTTCTAGTGATGAGGCATTAGCGGAGAAAGATATGAATTCCCTTAATGTTCTTCCTCTTAGTGGTGATCTTACGGAAAATCAAGATCCTACCTCATAGCCTTCTTACCATAGTATTACTTATATCTATTCAAACTCTTTTCCAACCATGGTTCCAAGTGTTCCTCTGGTTGTGTCTTCCATTCATATCACTTCCTACACTTTTCCTAGTATTCCTAAACTTCCTAATCCTAATTGTATCCTTCATAATTTAGTTCCTAATCTTCCTAATCCTAATCCTATCTTTCCTAATCCGATTCTTAATATTTATATTCTCAATTCTCCATCTTCTATTCCTAGTTCTGTTGAGGTTCAAACTATGGTTCATGATGTAGATGTGCAAAGATTCTTCAAAGTACCTTCTCCTTATTATCCGATCCACAAAGATAAGAAAAAAGAAACTTCACCTTTGAGATTTCTTCATAATTTTACCCCTCACTCTGATATAACATAGATCTTTTCTCCTCTAGACTGGGGGGAAAGAGGTATATTTCTTCCTGTCTTCTAGAATCCATTATGTTCTTGCTTTGAGCTTAATTGGTTATTCTTTCATTTAGATCGATGGTTTGTATTATGATATCTTTTCATCCATTTATTCAAGATATCTTTTCTAAGACTTTTGTCTTGTAAAGGTATCCCTTGCTTTCATCCCTGGGGGGCAAGGTTCTCCCTTCTCTCTCTTTATCTAGGGAACCGCTTTCCTTAGCTTAGTGGTATGTGTTTATATTGCAATATTACTTCATCATATTGATGGATGTTTTGACTATGGATAATCTTTTTATGAGAGGTTGTTGTCCTAGGTCATCACCTCTTCTCTATGTTGCAAATTATGTTCTTTATAAACTCTTACCCTTGCTTTCATGTTAGAGTTGTTTCCCTCATTCCAAATATTCCTCTTCCTCTTGTTTTATGGGGGGCTTGATGATTGAATCTTTGTTCCCGCTTGATTTATCTTTGAAAGTTGATATTTTATGTAAAGCACTCCTCTATGGTGGGGGTCTTGTTGATAAGATCTCTTTCATTGAGGATCCTTTTCCATGAGTGACATATCCTTTTCACGATTATCTATACTCTTGGATGTAGGGGTCAATATCCCTCGCTAAGAATATGGTATACATTGTTACTAAACAGGATATCTCCTTGCATTGTGAAGTAGGTATCCTCTTCCTCTTCCTTATCATGTCTAGTAGACTGCCACGATAAGGAGGGGGGCATATATAGGGTCTCCCTTGTACTATATTTTTTAAATTTATTTATATGCTAAATCTCGGAAGGTAATGCACATAAGTTGCTAAATCATGATGAGACATGCATTTTCAATTTCAAATATGCTTAATCTCAGAAGGTAACACACATAAGTTGCTAAATCCTAAAGAGACACACATTTTCAATTTCAAATATGCTAAATCTTCTGATGGTAACGCACATAAGTTGCTAAATCCTAAGGAGACACGCATTTCCAATATGCTAAATCCTAGAAGGTAATGCACATAAGTTGCTAAATCCTGAATGGACACGCATTTTCAATTTCAAATTATGCTAAATCTTCCAAAGATAACGCACATAAGTTGTTAAATCCTGAGGAGACATGCATTTCATATTCATAGTGATACAAGAAGGTGGATATATGGGTATTCCAGAAGCTGTTAGAAGATGCATTACAATTGTAGGCACAATTTATGGGTGAATCTGTTGGGCTCTCCCTCCAGGGTGATTCACGGTAAGGTGGACATCTTACTGGGTGAGGTAATCACTTTCTCCTTTCTCTCTTTTCACTTTCATGCTAGTAGGACTGGATCATGAAGCTATGTTATTTATAGTGTTTCTCTTGTCTTTCTTATGTAATAATTTATGCTTTTATGATAGCTTTCCAAATATGATATTAGTATGAGAAATATTTCTTAGCGAGGTTTCTTATGCTAATTGATTTGGGTTGTTTAGTACTAACCCCTGTTCTTTTGGTTTTCTCTTTTCGCACGCTTGTGCGTGTATGTTGAGTTAGAATCCTTAGCTGGGGGGCTTGTGTCCTTAGCTAAGTGTTATTTTATCTCATTGCGAATCCACTTGGATCTCCTCTTTCTTCTCCTTTACCAAGAGTTTGCATTGAGTCCATACTCTTGCTAAAGTAGGGGCTTAATGTATCATCTTAAAATGGAAGCACCTCCATGTTAAGAGTGTTTAGCCCTCCAAGTAAGTGGTTTGGGGTCATGTAAAACAACTTGAATTGGTCTTTGCTTGGATCTGACTCTTTCCCCATTTTCCACTTCTTTTCTGCACTTGATTCCTTCATTCTAGGTGAAATTAGGGTTAGGATCTCAATAATTCTCCTTAATTTCCCTCTTCTATGGCTCTATTTTCTAGGTAAGATTTAAGAATAGGTCCTCCTATCCTTTATCATGTTCATCATAGGATTTTATGCCTCTCCCTGACACTCTACCCTATTTTGACATCATTTCTAGGTCTCCGGGCACCCCCGGGACCTCCTATTTTTCACTCTGGGCTAAGACCTTGAGATTTGTGACCTCAAGGTCAAGGATGACCTTGAGGGGTCAAGGATGACCTTGAGGGTCAAGGATGACCTTGTCCTTGACCTAGGTCAGGTTCAACCTCATCCTTGACCCCAGGTTCAAGTTTCAAGGTCCCACAATCTCCGGATGTCAAGTTTCGGAAAGAATTATTTTTCCCGCTTCCGAGTCAGCCATTTCAAGTTTCAGAATGGTAAATCCTTAATTGCATTTAATATAAGTATATTTATAAAGGGTTAGGGCCTAATTGGAATTTAATTCCCCAAGGTGGCCCCTCTAGAGGATTGTGCCCTAGATCACTATAAAATGAAGTCTTTCTCCTCTCATTTTCACCAAGCAATTTCATGATCAAGGCATCAAGTTTTGCAATCAAGTTTTCATGCTCAAGCACTCTCAAGCAAGGAGATCAAGAAAGAATTTCATCAAGAAAGATCAAGAAAACATCCATTCTCAAGCAATCATCCATTCAAGCATTCAAGTTCTCCATTGAAGATCAAAGATTCAGCATTCAAGCCTTTGAAGGGATTTGGTTCAAGCACTCAAGATTCATTATTCAAACCCTAGATCTATCCATCATGGTGGTGTGATCTTCCTTTAAGATCCTTTGTTCATCTTCAAGATACATTCATTCTTCCCTCAAGGTGGATTCCAAGCATACAATCATGGAGGTTTAGATTTACATTTGTTAGTGTTGATTCCAAGCTTTCATATTAACATACTTGATTACATTTCAAATACAATTGAATATCATAGCTTCATTGTTAGATCTACTTCTACTACTTGCTAGCATTTCTATTTCAAATCCATTATTAAGGTTGATTCCAAACCGGGGTTTGACCAAGGCAAACCCCTCAAACAAACAACAAAAAACCATTTTTCTTGCTTGGATCTGGATACCCTTTTTGGTGAACTTTCAAGATCCATGAACAAAGTCAAAGATGACCTTCAAAATCTCAAGGTAGTCTTTGACCTTTTATCAGGGTCAAAAACTACCTGCTGCCAGAAAGATAAAAGTTTTCTGGGTTTTATCCGTCTCGACATTTCCAGGCTGGAACAGATTGCAGAATTGCCCGAAACTGCACATAGACATCAGAAATTAGAATTTTTCAGATCTGCCCTATTTTGAGGTTAGTATTTGCCTTTCATTTATTTCAGATTTCAAGCATATACTTTTCATAGTAGAATATAAGGTTTTCTCCTTCATTCTTATTCTCCATAGATTGATTCAATTGTGCATTAGCCTTTTGGTTGATCAATTTGGATCTCTCCCTTGGGAATTTGGATTTAGTAGTAGATCTTATATTCCCCCTTCCATATCATTCTATAAGGGGAATTACTATTTTATCCTATTCAACAACATAAACAAGAAAGAAACTACAATAATATGCAAACTGGACATTGAACTGCTGCTGATAAGATGTTATTTTCAGAATTTAATAAAATCAAATACATGGAAGGTTGTCAACTCACTAATTGCTCCAATATTGTTGGCATAATGATCCAGCACATATTTTCAAACCTGTTGCTACAGTGACACAAATAATACCGTGTGAATAGTAACTGCATGGATAGTGCCACATGAATAGTACCGCATGAACAATACCCACATGAATAGTGCTGCTACAGTCTTTCATTTCAAATAGTCCAATGTCATCATAAAATCATTTCCTCAAAGTGGCATAAGCGTCAGACAAATAGTGAAGAAGATATGAGCAAAACATCAAATCTGCATGTAGCTAGAAGTGCACGCAATCTGCCTGATAATGAACTTGATAGAAATGGATTCCAAAGGCCAAACCTCAAGGGAATGACATCTAGAATGTCACAAGAGAGGATAGATGTCTTCTAATACCAAGAACAGATCTACAACTCACATGTTAATTTCTTCTCATATTCAACCTCCAGAACAAGGGCCACAAGCTCTCCTTTTATTTTCACTTCATAGGGTCGACCCACTTTTCACAAGCAATGTGGGATAAAGTGTTTCAAAATAAAATAAAATAAAATAACACCTTATGTCTCCCTTGGGATTCCCTTCTCAAACACACAACCCAACATGAATAATATTAAAGTAACACTTTATTATTTTAACATTTAATTTAAATGTTACTTTAATAAACTTCAGACATTAAAATAAAATAGTAATTGGGCTTGGAATAATATGAGTGATAGCTCATCGGAAAGCTCTCATCAAGGAGCATCAAATCAAATCACTAACCCTGACATCGCCCATGCCCGTTGACTTACTAAAAATAGTAAGTTTTTCCCGAAACCATGTAAATCAACTCCGTTATGGCCCAAACTGGAAATGACTAGGCCAAAACATCTCAGGATCCCACTGACCCCTTCGTTAGCCTCCAGGACCACACAAAAATAGGCTAACGGTCACATAATTGGACAACTGTTTAAGTGGGGACATTACAGCGCAATATGAGGAGATGAAACGAAAGGTTCAAGAACTTGGTCACATTTAAGAATACTCGATTTCAAGTAGCCAAAGTTCTCTTCAATATTTGAATCCACACTAGAAGTGAGATCATCATCTAAAGAATCACAATCATCAATAGGAAAGAAGTCTGCAAAGGAGTACAATTGAGATGGATGATCCACCACCTTGGTAGAAATGATAGTTCCACTCTCTAAGTTGTTGATAATAACTGAATCAAGAGTGAACTCCACAATCTTCCTTGTTGCACCATTAGTGATTTGATAGATGGAAAGAAGATTATTGGTTAAGTGAGGTACCCACAACACATCATTGAAGGTGTGCTCCTCAATATCAATGGATCCTTTTCCAATCACTTTTATATATGTATGATTTATCATCAAAATTGGTGGCATTTTTCAAGGCTCAAATGAAGAGAACATAGACTGTGAAGATGACATATGATGAGAAGCCCCTAAATACATAATCCATCTCCCTGAATCATGACCTGTAATAGCACAAAGAGCTTGTCCTTTTTTCTTACTTTCCCCAAAAGTGTGATCCTTTTCCTTATCAAATTCTAATTTTTGTGAAGAAGTTGAAGTAGACATTCTTGAAGGAGAAATGGTTCTATTCTTCTCAAGAAGATGCTTCAATTTATCAATATCCTTATTATTAAAGTAGTGTTCTTCATGCCCATTTTTTTGTAATATGCACTAGTACGTTTCTCCTTCTTAGATGATTCACCCTTAGGAGAGGAAGAATAATTGCCTTATTGTGGAGAGGATGATTGTGTTTTCTCTTGTTGTGTTTTTGGCTCACCCTACTTTTCCTTGATTCCCTTGATTCCCATGATTAGCCACCAAAGCTTGGGACTTGGAAGACTTGATAGTCCCCATGTTGATCAACTTTGATTACTCTAACATCAACATTTATGTGAAGGCGTCAAATTATGGTGTAGTGAATGGACTACCCATTGTCAAGTGATGGGTTTGAAAAGCTAGAAACATATGCTAAATATTATGATGGAAGCTTGCCTAACAAATTGTACATCAATTGTGCATCCTTCTTGCCAATTCCACAATGCTTGAACTTTTTTCTTAGCTCATTTTCTTTAGTGACATAGTCTTGGATTGTATCAAAATTCTTAGGATCCAGCATGGTGACATCATTATCAAGTTGACAACCCCTATTCTCATCAACTTGGCCATACAATTAACCAACTTTGTCCCAAGCTTATTTAATTGTCTTAGACTTTTCAATGTGAAAGATGGGATCCTTTGATACATTTTTCCTCAAAGTTCCAAGAGCCATAGTATTTTTAATGAGCCAATCTAATTGAGCATTAGGATCATATGATGCAGTAATAGTTCCATCGATATAGTGAGTCAATCCTTTTTCCATTAGCTTACTCCATGCATCAATTTTCTAAGAAGCATAATTAGAGTTAAGAGGGGAAACTCAAGAGAACCCATAATGGAAAAATGAAAGAGCGCAAGAGAGAAAGAGACATAATCACACAAGACACCCCCCCTTCCAATTCACTCAAATAAAGAACCCCTACCCCCAACCACCATGCTCGCCCCCAAAAATAATAATATTTTGGCACTTTATACTCAATTTGTGTACAATTTCCACTAGTAAACATGAAAAAATGAACTTGTGATTTCAAGGTTTACAACTATCTCAAATAGGCTATAATAGTCTCAAATGAAAAACACAAAGGATCTTTTAGAGATCTAAGAAAATACAATTGCCTAAATAGGCCAAAATAGACCAAGTTTTGAAAGTAATATTTTCACTCACAACAAGTATAATTTGATAGAAAAAATGAGAACATGAACAAAAAATCATGCACTTTAAAAAAAAATGGTGCCTAAAAATGTGTCAAATAGAGCCCCAAAAGTTGTAGAATTGAGGATTGGATGAGTACAGTTTCCAAAAATTGAGAATTATAAAAAGACTACCCACCAAAATCGTAAATACCTATAATGGTGCAAAGAAAGTGAGATTCTACCCTAATTTTAAAAAAAAAACACTCAAAATGGCCTTAGAATGACCAAGATATGAGTCTTGAAAGTTAGACTACAAAATTGAATAGCTCAATGTTGAGGGGTTAAAAACTTTCAAAGTGCAATGATGCTAACAAAATAGTAGCTTAAATTTGACAATCGTATGGCCATCACAGGTGACCCACGAGCTTAAATTTGGTGGCTAAATAGTCATCAACACAAAAAAGCCTCTACTGACATGTCTTTCAGACATTGACATTATTGGAGGGTGATGTGACACATATCACAATTTGATTTATTCCACATGCTGACGAGGAAGGTTGTTAATGTTGCAGGTTGTACACATGTCATCATTTTGGTTGTTGACGTCATTGGCCAAGGGCCGTGGGTGCACACAATGTTTTAACAAGGAAAATAAATATTTTGTTGTTTAAAGAGTTCAATGCACCTTATCATTGTGTGAATTTGTATTGGCTAGCACTGCGTAGACTTGGCTCGGTGCGAATCACTATGTTTTGCATTCCATGTCCTACAGATTGATTCATTGCATGATGGGAGACAAAAGAGATGTAGTTTTTGTGTGTATGTTGATTGCCAATGACAATGGATCCATGTGGATGCCTGCGGTGCTTGTTGATTTTGTTCTATGTAGCACAATATTTAGGAGTCATGAAGATGTCAAAGTTAGTGGGGTTTCTTGAGAGGATGAGTTGGCAGTGGTTGGTGAAGAGGTGCCATCAAGAATGGAGGGACACCAATGGTTTGGTGGTCATCAGTGGTGGATGAGCCCACTAGAGTTTCTGGGAGTTCAAGTCGACAGACTAAACAATGATGGTGATTAGGAGTTTATGGATGATCGATAATCATATAAGGTATGATAGTGTCGAATAGGTATGGTGTACAAGAGGTATGACAAATCCCCACAACAAATATGATAGGGGGGTTTGTGGACCCCCCAAAATATTTTCCCACAAAAACAATTGTTCAAATTTTTTTATAACAATGATTTTTTTCTTTTAATAAAAAAGTACCACAAAAATTTATTTTTTTAATTGCAAAAGTTTTTTGAATAAGAAAAATTGTACCAACTAGTAGGTAGGTCGTATGGCCCACATTCTAAAAAAATTGCCCCTAAAATGATTTTCACCCAATATGAGAAAATTTATAGTTAAAAGTCACTGCAATAACCTCCCAGACACAATGGTGAGGTTAGATCCAGTCTAATATTCTCTCAAAAATTGTTGCTCCTTAGATTTGCATATATTCCCTCCTTTGAACACACAAAGATCTATCCAAGATAACTATGAAATTACGCTCCAAAAGCTCTAATACCATACAAGAATTTGCCTATAACAACCCAAGATCTAGAGGCCAATGAATAGCACAAAGGTGATAGAATCAAATTGATTTCATTACCATAACTAATGGACCAACTAGAATGCAATCAATCAACTAGAAATAATTGAGATTACAATGCACATGTGCTTGCTTATATCTAGGAAAGGAAATAAGTAAACATTATAACTAGGAGATAACTTATCCCCCATGTTGGCAAGTTGGCTATACTAGTGTATATGACTTTTTATAGTGTTGTCATTATGACAACAAAGTCATATAGTAGTTTGGAGTCAGCGCACTTGATGAGAAGATCAAAAATTGGTTAAGTGTTGAAGACTGGACAGTGTACAGAGTACCTGAAGCTCAGAGCATCAGCGCACGTGCGTGCGACCGAGTTATGGTGTGTGCCCTAGAAGATAAGTTGGTTAGAATATATTCATGCTTAGTCTATGAGCGCATGATCATATATGCATGTATGACAAAGTTATAGACAGTTGAAGTTACACGACCAGTGTGTGCCAGAGAAGAACAGAGTAAGCAGCCGATTGTTAGCATTTTGATTTGTGACTATATTCTAATGTTGTAAAGGCTATGCACCTATTTTAATTAGGTTGCTGACATGTAAATATGTTTGTTTGTAAACACGCTTGAGCCAATTCAATTGGAAGCGTTGTATGTAATCGGTTAAAGGGACAACCTAGTTATTTGTTTTGTATGCGCATATAAATATGAGATGCACCCATTGTAATTAGTATGGAAATTGTAATAGAATGGAGACAAGCATAGCAGAAGTGTGCGAAGAGTTTATAAGATGTATTAGAACTTTGCAAGAGGTCAAAGCATCAGCGCATCAAAGGAACTGATTTGACAAGCAGTGTCACAGTGACAGTTCATCTAGTAGATATAGTGTGTATTTGAGATTAGAAGGTTGTATCCTTCACCACTTGAGTAGTGAGCTCTAGGATAGTGCATCCACACCCCTAACAGGGTTTATTGTAAAAGAATCCTAACAAGGTCTGACCCTTGACAAGGTCTACCGTACTTAATACATTGTAAAGCAACTCCTAACAGGGTTAATGATCTTTTAACAAGGATCATAAAACACTAGTATAGAATATTAGTGGGTGTCAATTCCCACCGGGGTTTTTACCTATTTGGGTTTCCTCGTAATTATATTGGTTTTATGTGTTGATTTCATGTTTCATGTTTATGTGGATGTTCATTTCAGTACTTAAGCATTTAAGTTCAGTTTAAAGATTATTAAGTGAAAAGATAAATTACAGTGAACACTGATTCACCCCTCCTCTCAGTGTTCCCATTCCTAACAATTGGTATCAGAGCTCTATTCCTCAGCAAAGAAGTTTAACCACTTGAGGAGATCATGGACAAAGAAGAAATGAAACATCTAAAAATAAATCTTGAAGCTGCTCTTGAAGACTTGGATAGATCTGAAAAAGAAACTGAAGAACTTAAGGAAAAACTCAGTGATGCTCAATTAGTCATCAAAAGGCTAAGAAAGGATCCGAAAGAATGTTCTACCAGTGATTTAAGGATAATGATCAAGAAGCTGAATGAAGAAAATGCATCCTTGAAAGAATAGCTTGAAGAATTTGATGATAAGCTGACTAACAATCAGGAAGTCTATGATGAGAAAATCCAAGAGAACCTTCAACTAAATGAAGAATTGAGGCAAGAAAACATGGAAATCTTGGAGCTAAGGAACAACAAAGAAAGCTTGGAATCTGAATTGAAAGATGCTAAGAATCACATTGATAAATTGCACACCAGTTTTGATTTGATAGAATCTCAATTGTATGCAAGAAGAGCTAAAGGAGATACTAGCTGCATTGGATATAATGAAGCACAAAATCAGATTGACAACATGCGAGCAAGAATGAAAGCACCAGAAGGCACCTTAGATGCTAAGAAGATTGGAAGTCAGACTAAAGATCATATTGAACCACCTAAGAATGAGTGGAAGGCAGTAGACCGCACTTGTTATGCATGTAACAAGCATGGACACATAGCAAGGAACTGTACAGAGGTAAGACCTTTCAATGGTTACTTTTATTCATGCAATAAATTTGGTCATAGAGCTATGAATTGCAAAACAAGTCAGAAGAACAAGATTCAACATAACCAGAGAAATCAGAATCAACCAAATGTAAGAAGTTCTCAGAATGTTAGATGTTAGATATGTAACTATAATGGTCACTCAACTAGACAATGTAAAATGGTGACCCATGTCAATGTGTTGAGGATTATAAGGCCTCCAGTCATTTGTCACTCTTGTAACAAGTCTGGACACATCTCAAAGTTTTGTAGATCAAGGATGCAAGGTCAGGAAAGCCCTAAAAATCTCAAAGAACCAGTATTGGATCCTAAAGGAGAAGTCAATTTTGTTAAAGCTTCAGAGGATGCGAGCTTGATTTGGTTAGAAGAAAAGAAGGACAAGGTTGATGAGAATGTATTGGATGCATCCATAGTGGATGCACCCTCTACATCTGGATGAATGGCCCTCAGGGTCATAGGGGGAGCTAATTTAGCTCTAGCCCCTTGTGCAGATGGTATACTCACTCTCAGAGTATGCGCCTTTGGAATTAAGCTTTTGGAGACTAGTAGAAACTATGTGCAAGAGCGCACTAGCTGATTGTTTGCAGAATGAAAGGTAGAAGTTTTCAAGTGACAACCTGGTTTACGCGACAAGCATTAATGGTAGATTTTCTACTTTAAAGTACATAAAAGTTTGTAAATCTCTCATTGCATTCGAATTCAGAGCAATTGAAGAGAAGAAGAGCCCTAGTAGTTGATTGAGAAGGATTGCAGTTTGATTCATCAAGTGACTTACTGTGCATTTGATCGGTTGCAAAAACCCTAGTTTGTCGTGCCAAGTCAAAATCTCTTGGAAACCTTTGAAAAAGTGTTATACAAGTAAGTGATGACTACTCCTATAGTATTTGATGTTGCAGAGAAGAAATGATATGTATTTAAGAGGCACCTGTTCAAATCCACTCTAGATGACCTAGAAGGGGCATTCTCCAGCACGCCTATGGGTGTTATGCATGTCAAGGACATTAGGGAATACATTCACTGTAAGAAAGAACTAGTAGGATTGGATAGATTAAGAGCGCACATGGAAACTATGTTGAAACCAAACAAAACCTTCATGGATGAGTATGCACGATGCAATAATCACCCTATAGTAGAGTATGCTACGACATATGAGTTCTACGAATCAGAATGGATCAAGATTCTACTAAGCAGGATTCATGATGACCTATTTTGGATAGGTGAAGTGTTGGTCAGAATTATTGGTGACCTAATTCATGAGATGATAGGCCTCTCAAGGATAGGCATCATCCTTCCAGTGGGAAAAGATGTGAGGAAGATTGTTGAATAAACTTGCAAATCAAGAAGTGATAGGCACAATATGACAATTGAGCCTATTGAGAAAGATGACATCAAATTGATGTCCATGATACTAGGATATAGGTTCCAACACACTAGCAGGGTAAATAGTGTGTCTGCAGCCACAATTCTTGCTGCCATAAGACTAATGAAGGAAAATGGAGAGTTCAATCCATGTGAGATCCTGCATGCACAACTGATAGATAACATTAAGGCAATCAAGCATGACAAGACCAAGATATTTAGGTTTGGGTCCCTAATTATCTATATGTACTTCCATATTGTTGGAAAGGTGTCAGATTCTTACCTAGACAAGACTATTCCTACCATGCCACATATATCCTTCAAGGCATCTACTGAGAGCACTCTAAGAGACTACATGACATTGGAGTTGAAGACATTTAGAGTCAAGATATAGATGAGATACAAAATTCTAGAGAAAATAGTTGATAAATACAAAGATACTATTTGCTTCATGGTTGAGACAGACACAACATGCATGGAGGTAGTTGAACCAAGAAAAAAGTGGATTCATCCACTAGGATATGAAGTGGAAGAGCCTATTCTATAGGCTTATGCTCAAGTTCTATTGTCAGCACCTAAAGACCCTAATGAGCCAAGATGGGGAACCTATGAGGAGAAAACAAGAGAAGTTGATGCAGTGCTAAACAATGCATCAACAAAAAGGAAGGTTGCTAAGGTTACCTTAGAGATCTTGAGAATTCATGGAGTGTCTCAAGAAGACCTAGACAAAGCAAGGGAACAAAATATTGCTTTGGAAATTGAGAGCATAGCAACAACAAAGACTGAATCAGAAGATCCTAAGCTAAAGAAGGTGAAGATAGAAAAATCTGATATTCAGAAGGGTAATACTGATGTTACTCCTTCTACGCCCAAAGAAACCATTGACCTTACTGCTCCTCCTGAGTATAAGGCAATGCCTAAGAGGAAGAAATCAATCAGCATTGGTCATCCATCCTCGAGAGTAACAAGGAACATAAGGAACACTCAAGCTCCTCCCGAAGTAAGTTTCAAACCCATTCTGAGTGTGTTAAGCACAACAATTGTTGATGAAGGCAGAATTGATCAAGTAGGAAAGTTCTATGAGAAATACAATGAAATTTACAAATCAGAGATACATGGAATGATTGTCAAACATATGTTAAAGTTTAAGAAAATAATCTTAGAATTGAAGACTATGATTCCTGATAATGTATGGAATATCTTAGAGTTCCAAAAGAGACAGGCTATTGAAGAAGATCTAAGGATAAGGGAAAATATTTTAGATGAAACCCTTCTAGTATGTGAGCTAGAAGAGAAAAAGTTATTGTTAGATCTGGTGAAGCCTCACCACCTTAGAACCAAGACAAGAACATTAAATATAATGGATAAAAACTTTGAGTTAGTTGCCAAGGAAACAGAGAAAGCCTTTGAGAAGGTCTTTATGAACATGCACATGTATCCACCTACTACACCCACAGCTAAAGTACCCTCAAAGGAAGTCAAGGTGGTAGAGCCCACTAATGCATCAACAAAAGGTCCTCAGGACTCAATGCCTATAGTTGAAACACAAACAGAGGCAGATAAGTCTGCACCCATGACAGAGTCATTAAAGGATATCACCATTATCATTGATAATGTAGAGATAGCCATGGAAGCCACTGACACCGAGTTGGACAAGTTTGAAGAGGCATTTGTGAGTACTCAAGAGGTTGAGACTCTATGTGGTAACTCCACTCCCAATCAAGAAGAAGTATTGATTGAGGATATAACAAATGAAGAAGAAAATAAAGAAGAACAAACAAAAAAAGAAGCAGAAAAACAAATAGAAGAAGTAGAGAGAAAATAAAATGAACCATCAGTTGAGATAATCAAGATAAAACAAGAAGTGATGGATAGCACTCCAATCACTCCCTCAGCAGCATTGCTATCAAGTTTGACACCTGACACAACCAGTTTGGACTCTTGGGGAGAAGAAGACCTGATCAAGTTCATCGTCTTAGCTATGGAGAAAGCCAAGGAGAAACAGGTGATGATAAATCCCCTCCTTGTAGAATCAATAACCATCCTAAACAATTTGTTACCAGCAGACAAGAAAGTGTCCAAGGTACAC
This sequence comes from Chamaecyparis obtusa, assembly GCA_027943335.1. NCBI lineage: Eukaryota > Viridiplantae > Streptophyta > Pinopsida > Cupressales > Cupressaceae > Chamaecyparis > Chamaecyparis obtusa. The sequence goes on from BSBK01004662.1 coordinate 91,873, forward strand.
TCCGTTGATGATGTAAGTGCATTCATTTCACAGTTCAAGAGCAATTTGTCTAGCCTAGAAGAATCTGCATCCCTAGTTGCAGAAGAGATTTATTTGAAGAAGAGGCTCAATGAATTGGTTAGTAGCTTTGCACTTGACCTGAGCTCACTAAAGGCTGGTCAAGAATCCGTGAAGGATTTTGTAGCAAAGGGCAGAAAGATTATTACTAATTGTATGAACCAAGACAAGCTGACTAGTGATCTATACAAAAAGATACAAGATGATGAAGCTATGATAGAAAACATAAGGAAATCAATGGAAGATCCATCAGTTGATGTGAACATGTGCAAAAATGTCTACCAAGGACAAATAGATAAGATAGAGAAGGCAGAAAAGGAGATGTCCAAGATAAGGGCTAGGTAGACTCAGCTAAGGAATGCTGTTGCGCCCTCTTTAGACATACTTAATTAGAATATCAAGGAAATCGATGCCACCATGGTGGCATATGATCAAGGTCCTAGAACAGATTTGGAGAAGATGGAGAAGATACAATATGCATTATGCACCCATCTACAGATTGTAAATTCATTGATCACATTTTGGAAGAAGGAGATCCAAAACTTGCAGATAGCATATCCAGATGTTCTCTCATAGTAAGTAGTTTTAGATACAATTTTTGAAGCACCTTTGTCATTAATGTCAAAGGGGGAGTATGTATAGAATATGGTATAGAAATGTATAAGGGAGATATAAGACATAAGTTTTTTGTATTAAGGAGCAATTAGCAACCTGACCATATTCCTTTGTTGCCATCAATGACAAAGGGGGAGATTGTTGGAAAGTTGGCTATACTAGTGTATATGACTTGTTATAGTGTTGTCATTATGGCAATAAAGTCATATAGTAGTTTGGTGTCAGCGCACTTGATGAGAAGATAAAAAATTGGTTAAGTGTTGAAGACTGGATAATGTACAAAGTACCTGAAGCTCAGAGCATCAAAGCACGTGCGTACGACCAAGTTAAGGTGTGCGCCCTAGAAGATAAGTTGGTTATACTATATTGATTCTTATTCTATGAGTGCATGATCAGATATGTATGTATGACAAAGTTACAAATAGTTGAAGTTACACAGCCAGTGTGTGCCAGAGAAGAATAGAGTAAGCAGCTGACTATTAGCATTTTGATTTGTGGCTATATTCTAATGTTGTAAAGGCTATGCACCTATTGTAATTAGGTTTCCGACATGTAAATATGTTTGTTTGTAAACATGCTTGAGCCAATTCAATTGGAAGCATTGTATGTAATCAGTTAAAGGGATGACCTAGTTATTTGTTTTGTATGCGCATATAAATATGAGATGCGCCCATTGTAATTAGTATGGAAGTTGTAATAGAATAGAGACAAGCAGAGCAGAAGTGTGCAAAGAGTCTATAAGATGTATTAGAGCTTTGCAAGAGGTCAAAGCATCAGTGCATCAAAGGAACTGATCTGACAAGCAGTGTCACAGTGACAATTCATCTAGCAGATATAGTGTGTATATGAGATCAAAAGGTTGTAGCCTTCACCACTTGAGCAGTGAGCTCTAGGATAGTGCATCCACACCCCTAACAGGGTTTATTGTAAAAGACTCCTAATAGGGTCTAACCCTTGACCAGATCTACTGTAATTAATACATTGTAAAGAAACTCCTAATAGGGTTAAGGATCTTCTAACAAGGATCATAAAACACTAGTACATAATATTAGTGGGTGTCAATTCCCACTGGGGTTTTTACCTATTTGGGTTTCCCCGTAACCATATTGGTGTTATGTGTTGATTTCATGTTTCATGTTTATGTGGATGTTCATTTCAGTACTTAAGCATTTAAGTTTAGTTTAAAGATTAAGTGAAAGGATAAATTATAGTGAACACTGATTCACCCCCCCTCTCAATGTTCCCATTCCTAACACCCCACATAATGTGGAATCACATGTCCAAAAAGGTGGACCATCCTTCATTGTGCAATAAAGTATGTACAAACATGTGCAACACTATGGAGGATGATAAAGTGATAAGTTCACTAAAGGTGGAGACAACACATAAAGTGGAATGTAATAACTACTATCACCACCTAAAGTGGAATTTCTCATACACCATGTGCAACTAAATGTGCATCTTCCTAGTGTCATATATGCAAACTACTATGTTATGCATTATCCTAAGTAAGCTTATGTAAAGTGTGTACACACTCAAATGGTGCACTTCTCTAAGTCATTGCTTCCAAGAGAATCCATGGATTGGAAACCTTGAGAAATCGATTTAGAGCTCCCTAGGCATGGAGTGCAAGGAAATTAAGTGTGCTCTCAGCTAGAGCTATTTAAGTCTATGACCTTGCTAGTAAACCATGCAATGGGAGATTCCAAAGAAGACAAGGGCAAGAATGCCAATATCCTCAAGAAATCCAAATAGAATGTAATGCAACTACACTAAGAATGAAGATGCAAACTAAGCTATGGAAATGAAAGAACAATGCAACTAAGCTATGAAAAGAAAGAGCAAGTGTTACAAATCCTTCCTATTTAGACTATGTGAGATCTAAGCTAGAGCTTGAAAGGAAACTAATCTAAGAAAGCATAAACATGAAGCTAAGCTAAGAATGCAAGAATGAAAGCTAAATGTAGAAAGATCTCCAAAAGGCTCCAAATTCTTCAAAAGCTCTAAAGTCTCCAAGAAATCCTGTAGCATAAAGTTAGCATAAAAAGTTGGGGATCTAGAATGAAGAAAAGAGCTCTCCTTTTATAAGAAATGAGAAGGAATGGACCATGAAGATTAAGAGACAAAATATTTAATCAATGGTGGAGCATCAAAGAGGAGCAATCCATGTGCACAAGTATCCTCCAATGAGAAAATAAGAGTTGACTTTTGTGTCCATATGAGACAAAAAGTACTTTTTCCCTTTTTATAAAATAGGAATAATGTTTTATTTGTGCAACTTAGGATAAGAGGAAAAGTGGGGGGCTTTTTATTTAATTAAAAGAGGAGGAAACTCCTTTTAATTAAATAAAGACTTTAGGATAAAATGGTTAGCCCCTAGAAAATAATTGAATAAATGACAAAACTAGGATTTGATCAAGAATAGGCAATTGATGATTTTAGCAAAAGGGGCTAATAGTCTAGATGACCATTTTTAGATGATTACAAAGTGTAATTATGAGAAAAATTAGTTACAACAACACCAACACCCCCATACATTAATTATCTAAATTATCTTTGATATCCCCACATAATCTAGAAATGATGGGTCCCAACTTATAGCCTTGTTAGGTATCCATTTACAATCACTTCTAAAATTCTATCTTTCATACTAATTCCCCTTGTCATAAATAACATGGGTTTATATGACTTACCCCTAACACAAACAATTTTGAAGTGGTTTCAAGATCACAAGAAACTCTACACTCAAGTGGTTTTGGCTAACCACAAACCTCACACACAAGTAGTTTTAGCTGAACCTCTCAACAAATGGTTAAAACTAACCATAAACCTTACAAATAGTTTTGGATTACCACAAACCTAGCAGGTAGATGGTTTTGGATTTGGATTACCATAAACCATCATGTCAAGGAAATCATCATCAACCTAAGATTTTATGCTAGTGTTACTGCATCAAAATTGATTATTGAGTCCATATAAATAGTGATCCATCTATAGAGAAACATGGGTACTCAGGCATTGTACTCGCTAGTTCTATAGGAATCCTTTTTAGATACATTATTCATCAATATGTTAAACCAAACAAACTTTTTGGTGTCGGGTACAACTAATAATGCACCTCTTACAATAAGTTACATATGCTACATGCTTTCACTTTGTCTTTTAACAAAGGTGACTAGCAATCATATATTTTCCTAAAATACATTACCCATTAACAACCACCCATTAATTCAATCTTCATGAATTGTAGCACATTGTTTGGGACTATTCAAGCTTTTCAACATCCACCCAAATACTATAACATTTGAAATAATAAAAAAGATCATTCTCTTAAAGGATATCGTTCCAACAACCTAGTACATTTTCACTTTTGACATTAACATAGCTTCACATTGAAACAAACAAGTTTTCTCACAAACACTCATTTTCCTAGTCGATATGTATAACCTAACACAAAAACATCTATGCCTCATAAGATATTAGGTCATAGAACAACAAATACTTCATTTAAAAACATCAAACCAATTTTAACATACTTCTTAAATTTGAATCATGAACACTCTACACTATGAAGCCTTTCCACATTATACATGGACACAACCTCATTATACAATTTCATCTTGGCAGCGTAATAAACTCCTTAATAACAATAATTTCTACACATGACATCCTTTTTTAACTAAATACAAGGCTTACCTTCTTATTTTTTAATCTCTAATCTTTGTTTGTTGGCTCTGATCATTCAAACAATGAGACTTTGCCTACTGCTTCAATAGTTCAAAATCAATGCCAACCTTCCCTTAGATTATTTTTCTCTTCCTAAGATCTTAAAAATAACACTCAATGACAATGAAACTACTCCTTCAATAGTTCATAATCAATGCCAACCTTCCCTTAGATTATTTTTCTCTTCTCAAGATCTTAAAAAAAGAACACTCAATGATAATCAAGCTTCAAGTAACATCAAAATTGACTTAGAATGGAAATGCACCAAGAGTTAGAATCCAAGAAACTAAGCTCAATTCCTTCTCTAGAATCTTGCACATCTAACATTAAACATTGAGAACTTACAACTTGCAATAAAAATATGACACACTACTTGCAACCTGGTGCATATTCTTCCCTTAAGCTCTGAAATTTCCTTTTTTGAAACTCCACAAGAATCTATAAATAACAACACATAGGCAAACCAAACATAACTTGGCTCTCCAAATTGGAGGAAACTTTTCTATCATCTTTAGCTCTAGTACCTTCAAAGAAACATGATACATAAGAGAACCCCATAAAAAGAGCTTTGAGATTGTACTTCCATTTCATTTAATTTATATAGAAATAAATCATAAATGTCAAGTCCATTATTGTTCAAAGTTAGCTATAACATTAATGGTGGACAGTTGAATTGGTGTATCATTGTGTTGGGCGGATGACTTTATTGGGTATTTAGGAGAGTGGTTTGTGCTAGGCTATAGAAATGGTCTGCGTTGATAACTTACTGCGAGGATTGAAACCTTGATTAAAAATGCCACGTCAGCAGTAAAAAAATGACAAGGGAGTCGGTCAACACAATCAAATGTCGAACCCGCATATCAACAAAAAAAATAATTTCCAAAAAAATAAAATGAAAAAGGTACATGGTTCGACCAACTTGTCAAACAATATATATATATATATATATATATATATATATATATATATATATATATATATATATATATATATATATATATATATCTACAACAAGAAAGAGTGCCGACCACACTGTTGAGTGCATTAACAATATATCACATGAATTATTACATCAAGATCATTAACAACTTTGAAAAACCAACGACTAATAAATTATGAAGAATTTTGACCAACAAGAATTGAATTTACAAATGACATAGAGATTTTACCAGACTCATCAGTTGATTAACATAAGTTCACAATGTCATTACAATAGACCACTTAGTCGATAACAAAGTAAACATAAAATGCAAACATGAAGAACTTCCTGATAGGAGCTCTAGACACCTGCTAATTCACACAAAACATCAGGGGTAAGAATATTGTAGGAGTGTGTTTCCACCCTACCACGAAGTTGTTAAGATTCCCCAAAATCTTTCGCGGCATGAAAGATACCCAACCCATCTTGGGATAGACTAAACAAGAAAAACTGACAAGAGTAATGGAATTTGTGCAATGCAAAATATATCTCTTCCAAACACTAAGAAATGAGATCATTTCATAACTTTGAACATATCTCAATCAATAAGTATCCAAAAAAGCAAGCATAACATGAATCCATCTCATAAGACATATGGTGTAATTCAAAATGCATGATATAGCAACATAAGCAACAATTTATCCAACACTATTTCACAAAATTTAATTTCCATCTGAAACATAAGGATAAACACAACACACATTTTCTTGAGTTGTCAAGAATTCCAAAATCATGTAATAAACATCATGAAATTTTATTTTCACACAAGAAATGATAAGAATGATAAAATAGACACCTCATAATGAGCTTGTTAAATGCATATATGACATAATTGATTCTCACAAGTTCCAAATTCTCTTTATGTAATCTATCAACTTACATTTGAAATAACAATTCACTCCTTAAACTAAAATACTTTCAAGAACTCAACTGTAGTACGAATTGTCTAATTGCAATAATTAATTACCCATAACCATACCTAAGATATGTTGTATGTCTTCCGAAAAAAACAATTGAAAACCTTTCTTTCTTTCTTTACTGATTAATAATTCCAAATCACATTAGAACACATAGCACAACTGAAAACCACTTAATCAAGACGTACTTCAGCAGTAAAATGATGTTATCATATTATAAATTCTTGATAATATTGAATGAAAACAACACCATACACAACCCACTAAAAACAAAATAAAACCTAGTGTTCTTAGTAGCTACCTAAAATCTGGTGTCAATGATGCCCAAAATAGGGAGCATATCTTGTAATGCCAAGGATGACAAGTAGAAATTAAGGTTACAAAAATAGAACATGGTAAGAGAAAAAACAAGAATTATGAAATCATAGACCCAAGACTATGAGAATGATCTCCTAACATGTACTCATTTGGGTAAAAAATTCATGCAAGAAATGGTTCTCTGTGAGCCACAATGCAAATGAAAATATGAGCTCCTTCAAGGGAGATGATGATGCACAACCATGAAATGAGTAACTACAAAATATTCATTCCTACTCAACAAAAGCTACACAAATAAGATGCGGCCAAAAGATAACCATAAGTTAATAATAGAGTTTGATTTCCTCAAGACCATTACAGTGTTAAACATCTACACGAATTGGTAAGGTTGTGGTTTTTAGAGTAAACAATGAAAGCATCATACGTAATTGATTGTATGGTTCATTGGATAATTCACAGCAATGAAAGCATCATACGTAACAACCAAAGTCTCATGAATATGTCATGGCAAGAAACTGTTTAAAGCTCAACATAAATGCAGAGATACATCCCTTACAAGAATGGAGGTACACAACATTCTAACACTCTTCATAGTTGCAGTTATAATGAAAATATGATTTTCTCTCGCAGAAGATAAGAAACACATGCAGGAGTATTGACTATGTGATACAGAAGAAGTTACATACATGTGTAACACCCCCTTACTCCAAGGAATTGTATCTGACCTCATAAATTGCCACTACTAGCAAAATAACCGTTAATAGCTATTAATAATTAATTATTATTCAAAACTTATTATGTAAAATGAATAAATAAATTATGGAAGATTTGGGTTGTGACATTTACAGTGATTAATTTATCCCGACAATTGCCTAACTATTTCTCGTGGGGATTCAAATAGTTATAGCTGTAGGTAAAAATTTTGTGTAAAATCTTCTTCGCAATGTGGAATTTTTGTTTGTTATTTTCCTTGCGATTTTGGTCCAGATTTTGTCCTCATGATGCCGAAAGAATACATAGTCAATTTATAACATCCACAATTGTAAGGTCAAGTGATATCGAAAACATAAATAAATAGAGCAGAATGAGGTTCATCCCTTAAAGTTCCCTCAATAAGGATTTTATCAAAATTAGCATCTCCTTTTGAAGGTACACCCATGTTTTGAAAGCTCAAATTTATTAAATTTCCATGAGGATGTTGCATTGTGAGAAATCATTCTTCATTTGGATGCTTTTCATAAACCTATATTGTAGTATGTCTTTTAAGTTAGAGGCAATTTAGACATTTCAGCCCTATGTACAATGTACATGAATGATGGTTATTTGAGTTTGGTTTTCTCCTTCTCTTAGGAAGAATTGAAAATTTCAATGGGTAAAAGTGATTTGGGTCTTAGTTTTGAAGACAACAAAAATATTTTCAGTGCTTCCATAATTAACCAGGATTTCATCTTGTTTTGATATATGTTTGACGAGTCAATCCCATAAATATGGTCATGCTTGGCTCACTACATGCATACATATATATTGTTTGAAGGATTTTTGTTAGTTTATCTGACCTAGAACATTATTGGAGAGGCTATCCAATTGGAGTCCCACTACCCCTCCTTGACCCCAACATGAAACTCAAAAGTTTGTATAACTTAGAGCCTCATTTTAGGGAGAATAAAAATTGTCATCTCAATGGTAGGCATGTTGGAAAATACTTATATCAGTCCAAGAATAGCTCATTATTATACTCATCTTATGCCACATGTTTTAAAAACATCCAAGTTACAAGAAGCCAAAATTATAAAAAAGAAGAGCTCAAAATTGTCAATATTTTTGAATCAATAATTACTATTTCTACCAATTACAATCTAAAATCCTTAGCAAGGACAAAAAACTATTATGGTTATGAAAATGATGATTTTGGGAAATCAATTACACAACATCCAAGTATAAATTTTTGTAATCTCTATTCCTACCATGTTACTTGGTAATACTCAAAATAACTCTAGAGAACTTAAGTCTCATAAATCTTTTTTCTAAAAGCTTGTAAGTTATTAAAAACCCGTGTAATTGGTTTTAAGAAAATTTTGAACACATTGTACTTTTTTAGTTTGTGACATATCCCATGAATTTTTTCCAAAGATCAAACTCCATTTCTGATGCTTTAACTTGGAAAATTTTCACCAATTTAAATTAATGTCAAAATTGTTACATTGATAATTTTTGGAACTTTTAGAATAAGTTATGACTTGTTTATTTTCCAAAGTTTGTGTGTGTGTGAAAGAGCTGTGTATATTGGAGGTTATTCTAAGAAAGATAATAAATGAGACATATTGGAGGGTGTGAAAGAGCGCTAGAAAGCACATGTTCCATCACACCAAAGAGCCTAGAAGTTGAATGAGATGCACCATCTGAATTACATGGAAAGCCAAATGCCCATCCAACAAAGGCTATGACCAAATAATAAAAAAATGGTTGGAAATTCAAGTATAGCCTATGCATTGCAAAGTTAATTCATATTAGCCAACGATAAGTCTTTCTATCTTGTGAGAAACATAATATTTTTGAAGAATTTGTAATTTGTTATGAAGATTAAAAATGGTAAAATAGGTATTTATTATATCTTGAATGAACATTACTAAACCTGAATCCTAGGAGGATTGCATGTTTGGAAAAATAGGACATTACATAAATTTTATCTATGATAATTGCACTTACAAATTGGAAATATATATCCTCATTTTCAAATGAAGAGGATATTTCTTTTTAAGTATTTTAAAATTCTCCTTTCCTTGTTAGAAGACACCATTAAAATAGTGGAGATAGTCTCAGATGCAAATCATTTTCAAGGGTTCTCAAGAACAATGAAATTTAGATAGACAAAAATAAATGCCAGTGTATCTACCTGAAGAAATCATTGTGTCTTTTCACAACAAATGAAAACAAACATCAATAGTTATGCTTGAAGACTTCACTTTGTTTTGTTCACAAAGGTCGAAAATAGTTTCTTGCTCAGTTTTTAACTAAATCACTTGGAACGAATGATATAGAAGTAGCTAATTATGTTCACATTTTGTGGAATTTTGTTATATTTTTCAAGGTGGATGAGTACTTTTGCAAAAGTGTTTAGCCATCTCTTACGGAAATCTTGATTTGGATAATCTATATTGGAAAATAATAACCCTATTTTTGCATAATATCCACTCCAACTTTCTTGTCATGCAAATATAGTAAGTTCATCTTCTTTTAAACAACCATTTACATGATTTAATATGTTTTGTATATTCCTTGATTAAAAAAGAGAAAAGTTGAAATAAATGCTAACCATTTTCTCCTTGGCATAGACCAAATGGCTAAAAGAATTACTTATTTAGGGCTTGATATTTCATGACAAAAAATTCTTTAATTGGCCATAGATACGACACTCTCTCTCCCTATCTAGAACTCAGGTTTTCTCAAAACAATTTTTTAGTTTACTCCCTAGTTTAAGGATGAGTTTAGTCCTTTTGAAAAATTAGTGCAAATTCTCATAGTACAAATGTCCTAGTCTCATATAAAAGAACATAAAGTAATTGAAAAATGCCAGATTATACATCAATAGGGTGATGAACTACAACTGATTGAATATCTAGATGAACTGAATAAACAGTGGTTAGAGATCACCGAGCTACTGAAGTGATATGTAAGATGATTAAATCAGTCAATATGTTGTCATTGATGTCAACTAGTTTTGACAGTACTTATCATGATAGTTACAAACATCTGAACATCTGTTGAAGGAAGATGAGATGAAGAACTGAGATATCTACATGAGGAAAAGATGGATATGACAGAGAAGGATAAGGTAAACATTGGGTAACTTATTGATGATTCTATGGCTTTATATTGTTGACTTGAGCATGTTACATTAATCTATTATGAATACGAGATTTGAAATTGAACAAGTCAATATGGTCGGTAATTGAAGATTTCTGTATACACCGAGCTAGTGCAATGTATACCGAGTGACAGTATAATCGAGCTAGTTATCACCGACACATTTCTATATTAACCAAGTATGGATGAAAATATTAAATGTTAATAACAATCGACTAAATTTGATGAGCTGGATATTGTTATGATTTCGAGGTTAAGGATGAAGTTAGTTATGAGATCCACGGATGACAAAATTCAGAGATGATCTAAAGGATGAGATTGAAACATGTTATGGACACATCTGCTGAGGAAGGTTTAAGCGGCAAAATGGATGAAGGAGATTAAGAGGCAAAATCTAATGGCTAATATGAAAATGATTCACTTGTCTATATAAGAGATATGAGTTTCATTATTGAAACATGTTAGACAAAAGGAGACTGCAAAGATTTCGCGTGAAGATTGTATTCAAGCATATTTGATCAAACTAGTTATTGAAATAACCGAGCTACAAACATTACCAAGCGTTAGATAAATATTTACCGAGTGAAAGTAAGTTGAGAAATATTGAGGAAGTGAATTGATTAATGATTAGAGGATTTTATGAGCTTAGCATAGATCTGAATATTTTCAATTGAGTTGTATTTGGATCAGATCAGTACTGTATTAGTTTAACCATTGATTCAGAAAATCTCTTAACCGAGTGGACTTAACAGTCTTATTGTACTACCCTATGACATTCGTTGAATGTAAAGTGTTATCTTGTTGACCCCATAGTGAATGCTGGTCAAAAGTTAATTGTTAGTGATAAATCCTCTAATCAGGTCACACCTAACAGTGTGTATTGTAACCTTTAATAGGGTTGGCTCTTCACCGAGCTTACTTCAGAAGAGTCAATTATTTTGGGTTACTAATCCCAGGTGGTTTTTCCCTTAGCAGGGTTTCCACGTTAAATCATTGTGTTATATGTTATTTGTTATGATTATTTTTCTATCATACTTTACATACTACATAGTTGATTTAGTCGGTAATCATAGTTTGGATAATTACTGGTAATTGGTAAAGTGAATAGACATATTGATGTTTTATGTTACCGAGCTACATAATTTGTTGGAATTGTTTTGTAAGGTACATCTTTGTATTTGGGATTGTAGGATAACTGATCTAACTAATTCACCCCCCTCTCAGTTATTCTAACATAGGGTAGTCCATAAATTAATATAATATATTACTCTAGTTGCACACATAAGCATCCAAAGTAGTTAGTCCCTATAAAATTTATCACTCCCCTCATCGCACTGCTGCCAGCAGATTTCCACAAGGCATTCAATTTCTTGTAGGTTGAGAGCAAGAAGAATGATTAGCCAAGTTTTCACCTAATTGTTGATTATATCTCTTTTCCCTCAATGCATAATATTATTTAATGATTAATTATGTTATTTTTAGCACTGGGATAGATTACCATTTAAAAAGGAAAAATGTTGCATTTATAGTTCATGCATATTTTTACTTGGGATTTGGTTCTTTTCATATGAAGGGACCATAGAGTCCTCAACATCGTCCTTTTGAGTATCAAATTAGAAGTTCAAAATTAATTTGAATCATAATTGTCCTTTTATATTTAATACATAAAAATATCTCTTTGTTGGATTTTTTGTGCAATAATTTAAATGACACTATATTATGCTATGATACTTTTTCATTCTGATTCCCAAGATGTTTTTGATTCTATATTATAGAATCGCCCTTTCAATTTCATGCTCTTGAGGTGGATTTAGTAACTAAATGTATCTTTTTGGATGCTCGCACAAAAAAAATTAGAGATTGATGCATAACAAACTTTAGAAAAACTCACATATGAGGTAAGTATATGTTTACATAAGTCTTATTATTTAATAGGTTCTTTCTTGTTTTCTTTATCTTTCCTGAAAAAAATTGCAACTGATATGAACCTTATTCAAATCCTTTATGATATTTAAAATTGTGCATTTTAGTTGGTAGAGAACATTTAGATTTCTGCCATGTGAGCCCATCTAGACCAATTCTGCATATTCATTTGGGTCATTTTATGGGTCCATAAGAAATTATTACATCCAATAGGCAAAAAAGATTATAGTAATAAATAACATAAATAGAACCTTAAGTAGTAGCTCTTTTGCATAGGTATAAAGACTCTCTTTCTTTATATCAAGGTTGTGCCTTTGTTTCCTTAGATTTGGTATTGATTTTGCATTTGATTTTCCTTATAAAATAAAATCTTTTCTATTTTGTTGTCATTTCCTTCTATTTATATCAAGATTTTTTTTTTGCCTTAGATTTGGTCTTGAGTTTACATTCACTCCCCCTTACAAAAGGAACTTTTCCATTCTATTTATAATAATATTGTAATCAAGCTTTTCAGTGTTCTTTTGAACATTTTTTTCAAAGGCTTTAAGTTTGTAGATTCTAGTTGTTTCATGCTTCACTTAAATATCACTAATTTTATGCATTACATTATCTCCAACTTTAAAGTATTGGAACTCTGAATTTATACATTTGTACCTATTTAGTTTTATATAACTTTTGAGCTTTAGATATTCTAACTATTATATCAAATATATTAGGTTTTAAATTGAGCTCCTATTAGTGGTATCTGAGTCACTATCTTGACAATGTCAATAAAGTCCTAGTAATTGTACATATTTTTATACAAGTGTATATTAATTGAAGTTAGTTACAAAACCATTATGAATGCTTGAGTAGATTCTAAGCAAAAAGCTAAATATAGTTATAATTTTCTTGGTATAGATTCTTTGAATCTATCTTGTAGGTAAAAATAATGCAATTATCATTTATGGGATGCACAAACTCAATGTTAGATGGTTACTTTTGTACTTTATATGTATATGAAAAAGGTGTTATCATATCCAAAAGAAAAAGAATCATACACAAGGTACTATTAATTTTTTCATGAAGAAACAATTTAAGATAGGTTGCATGATATCTCTGTGTAGTTGACAACTTTCTTGGATCGACAAAAACTAAATTTTAAATTGATGAAAAAAAGCAATTGTAAATAGTATATATGTAGCCTAATCAATCATTTACATGACTACATTAATTAATCTTGGGCTCTATAGACAAAAACTCCAATCTATGATGAACTCAAGCCATATAACATATCTACCCTTTTTTTTCATTCGTCAGGGACTCCAATTGAAGCGTAACTTTTGTTTCTAAATTAGATTATGTGTTTATTTCTCAAGAGATTTTAAATTTGATTAGGTACTATTTTTTTAACATCAATGTTTTAGAACACACTTGTGATCCATCATATGGGTGTGACAGAGTGTCAAGAGATGTAAACATGTAAGTTACAAATGAAAACTATCCTATATATATATATATATATATATATATATATATATATATATATATATATATATATATATATATATATATGAGAGAGAGAGAGAGAGAGAGTATTAGATTAAAAAAATATTAAAAACCATCAAATAAAACTAGAAATTAAAAATGCCGATTTATACTCACACACTAACCAAAGTCAAAAAGACAAATAATTTAACCTATATGAAATTATAATACATAAAGAATCTCCATCATATCAAAATGAATATATAAATAACTAAAACATAAAATTAAAATAGCATAACAAAATATAATATAAATATGATAATATAAAAAAAAAATTATATTATAAAGTTCTTTATATTATCATAATTTTATTTTATATTATATGTATCATTATGAAAAAAGTGTAAAGAACTAACTAATATGAATTAATGATATAAAATGGAAAGAAAGAAAATAGTTAAAAATTAAACACCATACACAAAAGATCAATAACTAGCACTTGCTCCTTCGAAGGATGCAATGGTTATACTAATAATGTTATATATATTAAATGATGTCATTGTATTGCTGATGTAGAAAGTTTTCTCATAACATTTTGTGTACACAATAAAACATTTGGTAGGATAATTTCATATTTATTGTTTTTCCTTCCTTGGTAGCCATGGAATACCCTTGTTAGACTTTTCCTTAGCTGAGGCTATTTCTTTCTTTTCAAGAAATTATATTCTCTGTAAGTTTTACCATTATCTCTGCACCCTATTGAACTTCACAAGATCTTGGTCAGAATGGCTTGTGCTTTTATTGTCCTCCTCCAAAAGAATGGGTGCAACAACAACATTGTCATTGTCATTAATGAAGCACAAATTGTTGTAGTGGTTTTCATCATGATATGAGAGATGAAGTGTGGGAGTATTTGCGCTATCAATTTTATAGATATGGGATACTTGACCCTTCAAGTGGTGCACATGAATGTTGGTGCGAGTAACCATGGAGGCTACATAAATCTCACAATGGTTTTCCCACGTTCCATCTTCTACCATTTTTCAATAGTATTCTTCAAAATTCATTTCCATTTTTTGAGAAAAAAAGGCTCAAAGTATGAAAAAGGATCCATAATGTAGTCCATCACCATAGTATAATACTTTGAGTGCTAGTCTTGGTCACCTTCAAGCTGATCTGCTAGGGATCTGAAGAAACAATTCCCATTTGGTAGAATTTGCACCATTATCATCTGCAATCCATTCCTCTGAGCCTTAATTTATGCTTGGTCTCCTCCTCATTTTCTTCTTCATCCAATATGGCACTTAATTGAGATTGCTTCTTCTTCCTTGGTGGGAATTTCAAGCTGAGGAAGAGATCCCATGATTTTATTATTTCATTTTCATATCTTCAGAAAGGTAGATAATTAAATTACCTCTTGAAGTGTAGGAGACAAATAGTTGTAGCCATAAGTGATGGGAGAACTAGAGTCGAGGCTAATATGTCTTTGGTAAGTTGTGAGAAGCAAGTAAAAATATGTCTACTATAAATAAAAACCAATTATACATCTTTGGCATGTTGTGTGGAGCATGCAATAAGATGTCTACTATATAGACAATGATTTTTCTTGAGGTGTTGGTTAATACGGTTTCTGAGTTCTACCGTGTTCACACACATGTTTGGTTAGACTATAGCATTGCCACATGAATTATTGTTGTGGCAAGCTTTTACCATACACTAGCTCTATCAAATGACAATTTGATCACATATGTGTAGATTTGATTTGGTTCTGATAGATATTGTTCATTAATATTTTACTTGTCTCATCCTCGCATCGTTATTCAACTCTAATTAAAGTCAGGCATTTTATCAAACATACAGTCTATAGTAATTGAAAGAAATAAGATAACAACAATGATGACATCCCACTTACATTTACATACATAGCTTTTAGAAGAACTAATTTTGCAACTTTACTAATAAATGAAGAGCCATTAAATTTACATATTCTTTTATATTTGAAAAGACATTAAAAATCATACCTAAGAAAATTATATTTAATAACAACATCGAATCCCCTGTGACTTTGGATGCATTCATAAAGTTTCATGAATTTCATCATCTCAACTACACCATATGACTTTGAATACATTATTTTAGCAAAAACTATTACTTGAATTGCATTATATTTGCGGTTCCCTTTGTAAATAACCCACTACAACGTATAGTATTACATCTCAATCTTCAACGACTACCTGAATATTCAGTTGAAATATACCATGTTGCTCACACTCAAAAGGAAAATCCATGCCACAACATTACCACTGACCTCTCTATATAGTCACCAAATTGAACCTCGACACCAAATGTCATTACTTCTTCAAATGTTGATAAGATGACCACTATCAACGCGACCTAAGGTAGGAAGATTAACAGTGCCACATGTCATCAGAGAACGAGACAAGAGCGAGGAAGAGGATGCACATACACACGTATAGACAAAGGATTTCTGCATAAGGATTATTTTCCATAATAATTTCATAGTATTAAGATAATATTAATAACAACAATAATTTGATCATTATAAAAAATAATAATTATAATAATATTATTAATAAAAATACAATAACTTGTAAAATTAATATTTTATATTATAAATTTCAATATATTTTTCAATTGAAATATTCGTTACCACTAATAGTGTTTAAGTTGAATTGTAATAAACTTAATTTTCATCTTTCATGTTTAGTAAAATAATTTTAGTTTTATTTTTACAATCTAATTTTAGTAGCTTTTATAATTTTAATTATAATTAAACTCTATTCCTAATGTTAATTTACACCTTCATGAAATAACAAGATTTAAAAGACAATTACACTATTCAAAGCAAACTAATCTAAATAATGCACAATTAATCTAAATATCTCATGGATCTCTAAAATAAAGTGGTAAATGAGGCTCTCAGCTATGATCCTCACTAGTGACACTCTAAAGATGAGAATTAAACTAAGAATGATATGCAAACTAGATCTAATTATCAAATTCTAGCTCTATTTGATAAGAAATCTACAAAATGATCAACAATTAAGCTAATTATCAATGAAAATAATTGAGTGATATGGATGCAAATTGACAGAGCTTTGCTGCAATTCAAAGATATGGAGTGGATGAATAATGCTTCTAAATGCCTTCAATATATAGGATTTTCCCAAGGGTAGGGGGTAGAGTGAGATAACCATGGTTATGCTTGGGTAAGGTCAATTGGCTTTGCTTTGTCCCTAAATGGGGGGACAAACATTTAAATGGTTTCAAAAGGCTGGACCATTTCAACAAAAGTGAGTGATTTGTGTCCATTTTGTCTCCTTTTTGCTTTGTTGAGGGAAATTAGTATTTATTAATTAATTAAAGTAATTAAATTTAGCCATGAAGGGTAAGATGTTCATTTTGATTTTTGCTTTCAACAACTATGTCATTAATTGAATTTAATCAATTTCGTAGTGTTTTTCCCCTTTTCAAGCTTTATTTAATCATTTAATCATTTAATTAAATTTTTCTTTGATTTGAATAGCCTTTGTTCCATTTATTGATTTTTCGTGCTATTTTGATGATTTGTTGCACCTTTTGATTGATTTAAGCCTTTTGCCAATTTTTCGTGTCTACAAATGCCCCTCTTTGAGTCGATGTGCGAAGAACACCGATTCAAAGATTCCCTTAGTCTGATGATTTGATTCTGTTCTGGTCTTGATATGCCTTTGATCATTGGTACGATGATATGATACTGTCTCTGATAGTGATGTGCTGCCTGATATGATATGATAAATTGATCTGATACTGATTTGCCTCCTGATATGAAACTAATATGATATGATACTGATATGATAACCTGATATGATATGCCCCACTGATAAATGTTTTTGATGCGATGCCAATTTGATACTCTGATGCCCCCTCAGAAATAAAACATATTGATTCCTTGATTTGAAAGATTTTGATTGATTGGTCCAATATGTTTTCATTTCTGAAAAATATTGATGATATGCCATGACTCACAAATTTGCATATCCAAGATAGATAGATCTGTTGTAGTTAAGCGAAACAAGTGATTAGGATAACAGGATAATGGTACCAATGAATGTGATTTGTCAATCTCATAGGATAGTTCTGATAGGATAAATCAATCAGTGTGAAAACCGATATGATTTGATACTACTTGCTTCATTCTCAGGACACAGAGACACGAACAAATGGTATGGGGTGTGATTGCTTGATACTTTGATAGGATTGATTGACGTAAGATGACTAACTGATATAAAATACTGATATGATTCCCTTGATTTGTGAAACAGGCACATTTCCATAAATGATATATATATATATATATATATATATATATATATATATATATATATATATATATATATATATATATATATATATATATATATATATATATATATATACGGACCTTAGCTTCTTGGCTATTTGAATTTAAGTCATGGGTTGACCCAGCTAGAGTATATGTTATTGAGATGATTGATTATGGAGCTCTTTCAGTTTGTTGATATTGTATCATGATATTTCAGTTATTGATCAGGACTTGGATGTATCACTTTGATGACATTGTATCTTTGATTAGATAGACTTCATGGATCTGTGATGTTATGGACACTTATTTGATTTATGGACTTTCCTTGATTCTTGATTGAATGAACCCATTTGATGATTGATCAAGATTTCAATTGAATGACCCCCTTTTCCCTTGGAAAAATACTACAAACAAATGCACATGCAATTAATCTAACATGATAATGCAATTAACCTTCCATGATAATGCAATGCAATGCAACTAAGTGTCACTAGCTTTTAGCAAATAAATGCCTTGAGGATAAATTTTCATCATTGAGCACTTTGGGACTAGAAAGTTGATACAATCACCACTGGCCACTGACATGATGATATGAATACCACTTTTTATCGCATTTGGTAACCTCCTTTTTGAACTAGTACAACCCACACTAGTCAAATAAACCAACTATGAGAGTATGAATACCAGTTTCAACAAATTCAATGTTGCATAAACAAGCAAAGGTCAACCTTCCACCCTATATGAAAGTCCTCAATGGTTCTTTGATGACCATGTCATTAGATGAATTCACATAAGTTGTTGGATATCCCTCAAGACAGTCACTCAAAGGCAAGAAAAATATCATGTCTCTATCATTGCCAAGCTAGTCGAAACATCATCGATTAGCTAAAAAGATGTGATAAAAATCAATGTAAGTAAAGATCATCAAAAGAAAGCTTCAAGTGTTTTGCATTGTTTCATGATTTTCAAAAAGTATTTCCAAGTATTCTGATCTTTAAGGTGTTTTGTCAATTTTTAATCCCGAATAATAAAGTCAATGAAGGCTCATGGATCAAGTTGTGGTAATCAAATTCTTGGGTAGTGAACAATGATATCCATCAAAGGTTCACGAAAATCTTCTTCTCTCTTCTGAAACTCTGATAATTCCCTCTCTAATGTGACTAAATATTGTACTATTGAATTCTTTTTGGGTTTAATGCCTTGCTTCATGTGAATTCATGCATGTTGTTGAAATTCGCTGATTAAGATCAAATGCCCTAGTTGGATAGAAAAAATGTTGGACTTGGAAAAACTTCCAAAATATTACCAAAGCTTGGTTTGTGCAAGATGCAACTCAAAGCATTTTATGCTTTCCTTTTTACCAGCTCTCAAACAAGATCACATTGGTTTGCCCCCAATGTCTAGCAAGATATAGGACATGAAGGATGAATTTGCAAGCTGATGGATTAGAAATGGAAAGGCTATGATGGAAGAAGTATGCGAATGTGACCCATAGGACTATCTCCTCAAGAGTACCCAAGCTAAGGAAAAAATGATATAGCAATGTGAAGCATGTTTTTGGATAAGCCATGAAAGCCAATGATACAGTGTTAGATAGCCTATAGGATAACAATTTGCTGCCATGAAAATGAGGGATCCAAAAGAGTGGACATGTCAAGAAGTTTTTGATAACAATTTTTTTTTTTTTTCATCTTGATCAAGACCAAGGGTCAATTTGGGTAAGATGTGTATAAGATAACACAATCATGATAAAGGAGTGATGGAGGCTATGAAGGGATGTTTTGGGATTATGAAAAGACTGTCAAGGAATAATAAAGGTGAATTTGGGATAAGCAAGATCATGATAGGGTAACATGGATGCAGCAAGTACATAAGTTGATGGAAATGATAATGGATGTCAAGATACTTGATGCTCATGGATATGTTCAACCTTGTCAAGATGAAGGTGAAAGATGGAAATATGGATGAAACTTGCCCCCAAGTGTAGAGTGCAAGAAGGAAGAATTACGCATGACGCCTGTTTGCCAGGTTTTCATCATGGTACTTGTCTAAGGCGCCACAAGAAGTGGTTTTCATCCTAGATTTATTTCTTTTTATTTTTTTGCTACCAAGGTTCCTATTGCTAGGTTTTCACCAAGGCACTTTTTCTCTTTTTTCATTTTTTTCTTTTTTTCTTTGTTTTTTTATTTTTTTGTATTTTTCAATATTTTCCCAACATCGGAATCTTTGGACAATGCTCCTTTGAAAGATATGTTATAATAAACCATGGGTATGACTAGGATGATCAAAGGTATTGATAAGAGGGATGGAAGTACATAAAGTATGCATTGGAAAATGAATGTGAGGATAAGAAGAAGGTATGTTGAAGATGGAAATGTTGGCAAGATCAACTTTGACACACACTTTGAAGAGTGGTGGAATGATGGAGGAACAATAGATGACGGAGGTAAGGATCCTTTTGAGGTAGTGGATTTTGGGATGTAAGAAGATGAAGGATGTTTGGAAGGAGATGGAATGGAAGCCTTTTGAAACTTGAATGTCAATTTTGATTCTTCTTTTGTGTGAAAGTCTTTCAACAATGACTTGGGAATCCACATAGTCTTTGATTTTTCTTCCTTTTGGAATGCTTTTGAATGCATTTCTTCAATGAGGGATTTAGGAACCCACATTTTATTTTTTCCTTTTTGCTTGATGGACCTTTGAGGCCTTTTGGATATTTCATTTTTCTTTTCATTCACATGTCGATTAGATGGGACATTGTGATTTTTATGCACATATGGATTCTTGGATTTATGATTTTTATGTTGCACATCAACATTGCTTCCAAAAGACTTAGGAATTGTGGATGAATAGGAATAATATGGATGGTTAATATGGATTGGTGTTTGGACATTCTTCAAGTATGTGTGTCTTTGTTGATCTTGATACATGGTAGGGTAAGTGAATGGATAGCTAGGGATGATAGGAATGGTTGATGGGGGAATATATGGACCTAATATGGATGGAAGGGATGAAGACTTTTGTTTTGGGACATAGGCACCCAAAATGGATTTGGAGGATAGTGGAGGAATATGGTTGTGTTTGAATGGAGGAATATAAGGTGTGAAAGGGATATCAATATCTTTGAAAGGAGCTCCATCGTCAACGTTCTTATCTTTAGGATTTATCTTTATACCAATAGGCTCATGAGTAGCTTTGATAGGAACACATTTGATAGGATCAACTGAAGCTTGAAGGGATTTATTATCTTGCAAGGGATTTGGAAGAATGATGTTTTCTTGAGGTGAACATGGAGGAATATGACAAGGAAATGATGGGATACTTTGATCTTGACAAGGATCTTTGAATTGTGTAGCGAAAGTATTTTGCTCTTGATTTTCAATATGCTCATTGGAAGTTATGGAAGGGATATCTTGAACTTGCTCGGGAAGTGGAGAAAATATGGAACTTGGAAGGGTACTTTGTTCTTGGAATGGAAGGATATCATCTTGAAAGACATGAAAGGATGCAAGGGGATCATCACAAGGTTCAAGGGATATGGGACCTTCATCAAATATGGGAGGGGTTTGTATATAATCTTGATCTTGATCTTTATCACTATTTATCTCTTTTCTCTTTAGATTATCCTCTTGACATGGAGCCACTTCTAAGGATGAGGTAGATGTTTGGATATGTGTGGGGAATGTTTGGAAGAATGGTGTAGGATCCTCTTGAATAGGTATAATAGGCATTGAGGCACATGAAGTTTTGGGTTCTAAGATCTTTGAAGCATGGAAAAGGTCTGCAACAAGATGTGAGTTAGCTTGGGTTTCTTCTAGAGGTAGCCCTTGAGGGTAGACATAGTCAACTTGAAAGGTGTTATCATTAGGTTCACTTTTTGATGGAGGAATTTTGGATAATTGTGGAGCTTTAGGAGATGACTGCAAGATGAATGGAATGCTAGCTATGGGAGGGTCTTTGCTAGATAGAGGTTCAGGAGATGGATGAAGAATGAAAGGTGTACAAGTCATCCAGGGAGAAACCTTGTTAGGAGATGGACAAAGGATGAATGGATTACTCTTGCTATATGGAGGTTTTTGAATTAGATCTTGCTTGAGAGTGGTATTTTCCACTCCATATTCTTTATTATCTTGATCACAAATAGGTTGATTATGCAATTTCCTTTGATTTGAGATAACTTTGTTTCTCTGAAATGCT
Organism: Chamaecyparis obtusa; assembly: GCA_027943335.1. NCBI lineage: Eukaryota > Viridiplantae > Streptophyta > Pinopsida > Cupressales > Cupressaceae > Chamaecyparis > Chamaecyparis obtusa. The sequence goes on from BSBK01004662.1 coordinate 114,281, forward strand.
TCTTTTTGTGAGGAGGATGAAGATACGGATGGCCCATCATCATAAAGGAATGGCCAAATTGATCTTAATGATGGCTCTTTAGATAAAGTATCTTTTTGTTTTTCCTCATCCTTTCTCAAGGTTGATATGTCAAAATTACGAGGAAGCTTAGCTCCTGCTTGAACTAACTCCATGAAATATGCTTCTTTATCCTTCTCCAAGACTAATTTCATTATTTCCATAAACATGGGATCTTGAATTGCTTCCAAAACTTCTTCTTCAGACACCTCATCATTTTGATTCCAATGGACATTCTGATATGAGGACAATGAAGATATGGATGGCCTGTCATTATAAAGAAAAGGACACATTGATCTTAATGATCACCTTTTAGATAAAGTATCTTTTTGTTTTTCCTCATCCTTTCTTAAAGTTGACATGTCATCATTATGAGGAAGTTTAGCTTTTGATTGAGCTAAATAAAGGGAATATGCTTCATTACACCTTTTCAAAGTTAATTCCATTGCTTTGATCAATTCGGTATTTTTGGATGCTTCTAAAATTTGATCGTCGGACATTCCCTCAAATAGGCTCATCATTATGGATCAATCCTTCCTTCTTTAATTTCAATCCAGTTGGGTTGGTTTGGAATGTGTCACAAGTCTTGATCAATTTATAAGATTTAAAAATTTAATTGTATTTTGATCAAGTACTTTGGAACTTCTTGTTTGAAAAGTTGAAGACAATCTCAACACACACATCAATAGTTCACCATATCCCTAGATCATTCTAATGTGTATATTCTCAAATGTTTCCATGGGTTTGATCACAAGAAAGACTTCCAAGAAAGCTACCTAGCACAAATTTGGCTTTTAAATGGCTCTATTAGGTAGTTTTTGCTATTTTACTGTTATGTAGTAAGTTTTTCGTTCAAAATAGATCTTAGCCTTTCATCCCCCAAGTATGTTAAGGGGCTTCCCACATGCACCGAAGCATGATTTTGCGCAATCTGTTAAGACTACTAGAGGAAGTTCGAATGAGCTAAAATCTTTTTTGTCGTGTACCCCATTAAGGATACACGCATTTCATTTTATAGTGGGTCAGATTCTCACGGCAAAAGCAAGTGTATCCCACTTTGGGCTGTCCCTCTCACCGGCCCTTTTAAGACAATCTCGGGAGGTGAGCCCACTAAGTTTTAAACATGTTCATTTGAAAGCATGAAAAGTGGATTTGGTAGAGCAAGTTTGGGAATTTGATTCACTCAAAGAGTGAAGAGCATATCCCTATTGCTTTTCCCTTATCCCAAACACTCACAATCAATTTGGTTCTTTTTCAACCCCGTGACAAAGGGGTTCTTATAATTGAAATGTTTGTTCTTTCCTCTTAATGATTAAACTATGTTTTGAACTTTGAAATGCCACAAGCTAAGGGAATGTGCAAGCTTGATGAGAAAAATACCTCAAACGATGCTAGCAAAGGCTAGGCACATTTTTAAGTAGTAGATTTTCTCATTTTCTCTCCAAATCCTTCCCTTACCTTAGCAAAACGTTCCCTCCACCAACAAGTTAGTCAACACAAATTCATACAAAGTGAGGGGAAACCAAAATCAAAAAGCTTAAAATGATCAAATTGATTATGCTCTTGATTTATTTTGAACTCAAATATTTGCAAATTAAATCCAAAAGGTGCAAGGTATACTCTAATAGGACGTCTTTTTTTGTTTCTTTTTTGCATGCAAAAAAATAAAAATAAAAATTTTTGAGCACTTTTCTGTGACAGAGCATGTACCTGAGACAAAAAAATGACCGTGAAGTTAGAATACAGTCATCATTTTAACATTTTTGATAAAATAGAGAACATACAGCCACGCGACATTATCCAGACTATAGGCGAGATAAAATTTAATAAAGACGTGACTACTTTAACCGCGAGCATCACCAAAAGGGGCTCAAGCGAGATTAAAATAAGCAAGTGCGATATCAAATTTTAGCAAAGCATGAAATCTTTACTAGACGCGACAACAGTAATACTCTGATACAATATAAATGCTCAATCAGGCGACATTGTCTATGCTAAACACGAGATCTAATTTAATAAAGACGTAATTACTTTAACCGCGAGCGTCACCATAAGGGGCTCAAGCGAGATTAAAATAATCAAGTGTGATATCAAATTATAACAACGCGTGAACTCTTTATTATAAGCGACAAATTAATACCAGAAAAGTGACATTTTATTAATCAAAGGCGACATTTAAAATCAACAAAGCGAGAAATTAAATGAATAAGGTAGTATACTCCCTTTTCACCAGGCGTAAAATGATTCCTCGGCCACGGCTTTTAATTCTGTTTAAGCGACATTTAAATGACCAAAGGCATCAACTGCTTGTCCGCGACGCGAGAGTTTGATTTCTGCAGGCGTGATTTCTTTCGCCAGAAGCGTGATTCTGCAGGCTGAAAAGCGTAATCGTTCAGACTTCAGGCGATATTTTAATTTCCGCACATGACATCTCTTTGCTTTAGGCGTGACTTCTTTACTAAAAGGCGTGATTTCTTTTCTGTAACCTACAAACAGTGAGCAAATTCATGCAATTCTAGCCTAAATTTTGCAAATAACATGGAAATAATGATGAATTTCAGGCCTAGAGCCCCACGGTGGGCGCCATTTGTGTGTGAGTGATTTACACCTTCATGAAATAACAAGATTTAAAAGACAATTACACTATTCAAAGAAAACTAATCTAAATAATGCACAATTAATCTAAATATCTCATGGATCTCTAAAATAAAGTGGTAAATGAGGCTCTCAGCTATGATCCTCACTAGTGACACTCTAAAGATGAGAATTAAACTAATAATGATATGCAAACTAGATCTAATTATCAAATTCTAGCTCTATTTGATAAGAAATCTACAAAATGATCAACAATTAAGCTAATTATCAATGAAAATAACTAAGTGAGTGATATGGATGCAAATTGACAGAGCTTTGCTGCAATTCAAAGATATGGAGTGGATGAATAATGCTTCTAAATGCCTTCAATATATAGGATTTTCCCAAGGGTAGGGGGTAGAGTGAGAAAACCATGGTTATGCTTGGGTAAGGTCAATTGGCTTTGCTTTGTCCCTAAATGGGGGGACAAACATTTAAATGGTTTCAAAAGGCTGGACCATTTCAACAAAAGTGAGTGATTTGTGTCCATTTTGTCTCCTTTTTGCTTTGTTGAGGGAAATTAGTATTTATTAATTAATTAAAGTAATTAAATTTAGCCATGAAGGGTAAGATGTTCATTTTGATTTTTGCTTTCAACAACTATGTCATTAATTGAATTTAATCAATTTCGTAGTGTTTTTCCCCTTTTCAAGCTTTATTTAATCATTTAATCATTTAATTGAATTTTTCTTTGATTTGAATAGCCTTTGTTCCATTTATTGATTTTTCGTGCTATTTTGATGATTTGTTGCACCTTTTGATTGATTTAAGCCTTTTGCCAATTTTTTGTGTCTACACATGTTTAGTAAAATAATTTTAGTTTTATTTTTACAATCTAATTTTAGTAGCTTCTATAATTTTAATTATAATTAAACTCTATTCCTAATGTTAAATGAATCTTAATAATAACCTTAATTCTAACAGTATTTGAATCTATTCCCATTCTCATTATATTTAATATTATGACTTTGATATTTTGATATATTTAAATAAAAATAAAAATAATTTATTTATATTCATGTTCCTTTTTCAATTGTTACAATATTTTACTAAATTATATTATTATATTTATTTTTATTATAATATTCTATTAAAAAAAACTAGATGACATATATATGATAGTATAAAATTTTTATACTTGACTTTGTACTTAATGAATTAGAAAGAAAAAGAAGAAAAAATGAATATAATGGAATCCCTAAATAACAAGGACGCATAGTGTCTAGTTCCTATCGTTGCCCAAAACTTATAGACACTTAATGCCTAATAACTATGTTTATATTTAGAAGTGTGAGAATGGCTTTGTAAGTTTTACAAATATGTAACATTGATTGTTTTGTTTGAAGATGAGATTCCACATACTTGTTATGTGAACCTATATATATTATACAACATCAGTAAACGTTTGTGGTTAAAAAATACTTTGTAATTATGTATGGCAATGAAATGTTGCAAATTAATCTCCTATTAATTCATATAGCTCAAGTCAGCAACCATCAAGAAATTGCATTATAAAGGCAAGTGTATAATGTGCTAATACGAGCAATATTTAGTAAAATGGATATGCAACATGGGTAGTGAAAAGGGTAGTTGTTAAATGCATAAATTAATTAGTTAGCAGATGTTTACAAATTTTCTTTTGTTATATTAAATATGTACGCAGTTGAAGGGAATAAACTATATCTTCCTATAGCATTGCAAACCAACTAAATCAGAAAATAAAAAATGGACAGCCAAAAGTAAAGAGTTGACATCTAAACATTTGTATAAATTGTATTGTTCAAATGTATTAATATTTGTGACCAATTTTAGACAAGGCACATATAAATCATGTGACAATGGAAAGGATTATTCTAATGAGGTAGAAACTAGGAGACATAAAATGCTTTTGAAGATAATCTCATGGATGAAATTAAGTCTGCAGAAATTCTGAAAATGTAATGAGACTGAGATAACACAATAATGTAGTTTCTTAGAGTAAAGAATACATGTCCTTTCTATGTGAATATAGGCAGCATAGGATATATATGACAATTGTTTCTAGCTATTTTGCAAATAAATTTTGTACATAAACATAAAATTCCCAGTTAATCAGGATTGATTGCAGACTACAGTGCATATATTCCAATCTTTAATTAAATGCATAATAATTTCCTATCAATTCATACAGCTCAAGTTTACAACCAACAACACATTGCAGGTGGAAGTTGTGGCAATATATTAATCAAGGATTTGAACAAAGATACATGTCGTGCATTTGTTTCCACTTTTGTGTACAACATGAAGATTGTTTTAGAAAACTTATCATAGCAGTCAATATTAAATCTCATGAAGGCCATTTTATATAGGCAACTGTATAGTATGGTAATAACAACAATATGTGGTATTGGAAATGCAAACAATACATCTTTGAGCAATCTCAAATGAACTATGTAAAGTTGAAACCTCATTATTCCAGTATGCAATTTAAACACAATTTTTTTTAACAATGGGTATGCTTTTTGTAAATATTTAGGAGAATTGGAGACATAGAATTAGCAATAAACAAAAGACATATTTGAAATGGGTTGCTGCAATAGCGAGACATAGTATATTATTTTCTAATATTGCTTGATGTAAAAGCAGTAATGCATATAAGTAGGAAAATTAAGTTAACAATAACGAAAGGTCTAAAATTAAATTTAAATAACACATATAGTCATTGGACTTGTGTCAAAATGCATTGACTGAGAGTTAGCATGACATAGGAGTCATCTTAGATTCAATATATTAATGTCTTGGTCTCTATCTAGACATCAACACTAAAAAATATATATGACTTAATTAGTAAGATATTTAGCAAGCCTATTTTGTACTTAAAGATGAAATCCCATTGCAATTTGATGAAATGAAGTATTGGGTGCAGATATTCTAGGTTTTTACTGTTGCACAGCTTCCTACAAGTCAATGGAAAAATTGGTGTTAGTGATTTGTAATTGAAATATATAGTACTATTTGAACAATGTATATATTTTTTAAATCATTGAAAGAAGCAGTTTTGTTTACCTTGTGTCATGTTATGGTATTGTGTAGTAGAGTGGCGTGTGTAATTGCATTACTGCGAGTCAATGTGAAGTGGCCTTCAATGAAAATTTTACGTAGGGTGAAGACAACTTTGGATTTGTTCTATATGTAGTCTTCATAGCTGATGTTTGTGAGGGATGGCATCAATTGCTGAATTACTGAGTGCTCGATAGAGCATTGAATTGTTTGTTTATTCTCAGCATAAGCATTGTTTTGAGTTGGAGTTTGTGCACATAGTTGACATCCTGATCACACTTGATGCAATGTAGATTCCTCTTCCAAAATTCCATAGCCATCAAATTTTTAATGACAACGTGAGAAGAATGCACTGAATGGACTGGAAAATGGATTTTCCACCTTCAAAATTCCATCAATTTGTTGCAGTTGTTTGCATATCAGTGCATATTACGATTCATAATGTAAAATATAAAGAATTTTGCAATGTGTTTTTCTTACCTCATATGTTTTTTGCTTCAATTCATTTAAAATCTCCAGGGTCCTCTTGTCGTTTAACTTGCAAATATATGTGGAGAAACCTATATGGAATGTGTTCCTTTTGTCAAGCCCCTTAACAATGTTTCTAAAAAGCAATGCAGGGGTCTCATTTCTATATAGTGTTGAGCTAGATTTGGATGAATTTCAAGCTGTAAAGAAGAAAGATAGTCAGAGTTGTTCCACTTCTTCAAGAAATGTGCATGTGTGAGTGTTAAGGATCTTGATAAGTGTATGAGTAGTCAATAGTTAGAGATCATCTTACCTATGCTTTGTCTTCTTCAGTGTGGCTGTCCTTTATTTCGAGTGCACTTTGGGAGCCCATTTTTTTTGCTCCAACCACCAGCACTCCCACTGTTCCGATTGGGAAGTCACTTGTGCTATTCAAGAGCTACTTTATTCTTGTACTGGGAATGAAATTGTATTCAGTGCACACGTGGTTGATAGTTTCAACTATACTTGTATCTTTCAGGATGAGAATACAATCGCAATCCCCATGATCATAGTCTGTTCATGGACCAATGTCAAAACCTATAATGGAAATCCCCTTTCTTGGGACAATTTTGTCTTCATGTTGCTGCACCAGACTGCCATTGATATTCAATGTGATCATCATCTCCACTTTCATGTCTGTCAAGTCTATACGTAAAAATTCATGTCTTGTTGACTTTGTCAAGATTGACTTTGTACACTACTAACACATCTCCTTCAAATGTGTGTCCACTCTTTCTTGTGTTGAGATCTTCAATTGAAATGCAATTGGCACTTTTGACTTTGGACCTGCAAGAAGTTGATGATTATATGTGTTGTTTGTTGGCAATGTAAATAAGTTAAGGATACATGACAATGTAAAGAGAATACCTTTTGGTTGTTTGGTCTCGTTTCATTTGTGTAACCTTCCCTTGTCTTTTTCTTGCCTCCATTATGCCCTGCAAAGTAATAGTGTGGATGGAAAATTGTCTTAGGAGTTTGTAATGAATATTTGCATGGAGACATTTTTATGAGATTTCATCATTGCCATTGTCCATATGACTATTGTTTGAATATGACTATTGAACTATATATGTCATTTAAATAGAGGAATTGATGTATTGTATTTTGTTATTGTTATTATTGTTATGCAAATTGGAATTTAATTTGTTTTCCTCTACCAAATGTATTCGCAGGAAAGAAGAAAAGTGATCTGTCTAGTATGCTTCAGACCTATAAATGAAAAAAATGTTTGTTGTTATGTTAGACTAAATGTGATCAATGAGTGGTATGTTTAAATTGTGTGAATGGTTGAGTAGGAAATTAAGTTTGTGGTATTGCATATGAGTTGTAATGGTTATTTTGTGTTTACTTGGCATTTCCATATCAATGTTTGAATCTCCAACAATATACAAGATGTTTTTCTATTCCATAGTACCAAGCACATTGTCTATAGCTTTTGTTATTTCTGGTAAGGGTGCATTTGGCCTTGCATAAATATTGTAAATATTAATTTCATTGTTGGATAGTATTATTGTCGACATCATTGCTTCTACATTTTTTTAAATATGGTGTTGTGTTCTTGCAATTATTAAGTTCTTTCTTGTTAAAGTCATAATGCCATGTATTCCATGTACTGAGGAGGCATTAAATTGTTCATACAAAACATTTATTTGTGTGGGATTTTTATGAACTTCTTGCAAGCATAAAATGTCACAAGACATGATTTCATTGTCATTGACTAGGTCGCTGGTGTGTGTGTCTAAACTTTGAGTATTTAGTATGCACATGAGCAAGTGTAATGTTGAATGTGGACATGATATCTGGTTGTCAATTTTCTAACGTGCATCTGACTCTAGACGTTCCATTTCTATATTTATTTTTTGCTTCATCCTAGAAATTTTTGGTGTAAGAGTTTTGATCAAATATAGCATTTGAATTATTTTCGTACACGAGAGTGTTGTGTATTTTATACCATGCTATATTATGCCAGTGGGATCAAAAGAAAGGGATTCCATTGTAAGCCCTTGTGATCAATGGATTGTTCATGCACATGCTGCCTGTATAGGGAATTGTTTTCTAATAGTGATTTTTTTTTTGTAGCAATTTTTTGAATTGCTCGTGTGATGCAGAGAATGGGTACCCAATCTTTTGCAATATAATCATTATAGCATAGCCTATATTTTAGTTTTTATTGTTGACCAATATTTTGATCATTAAATTTGGTCTACTCAATGTCAAAGTCTTCATGTTTTGTATATGCTTTAAAGATCCCATCGGAGCCATTCATTATACCACCTTGTGTATTGTAGTTACCTGAATAGATTTCTACAATTAATAATATCATATTTCCATAATCCATATTAATTATGTATGCGTTTCTGGATTTGATTATGTGTAGTTTTTGCACTCTCTCTCTTTTCCTGATGATGGATCACGAAGTGTGATCCGAAACGTTGATACCAAAAACTACACACAATCAAATCCAGAAACACATACATAATTAGATTTCTACAAGTTCATTTGGTTTCATGTGTATTTGAGGAGGAAGTGTTGTTGTATGGTTATAAAGTCATATGGCATTGTAGTTTTCCTCACATTCATCTATTGCTTTCAATACAATATTGTCACCAGGCACGATTGTTAGCATTTTGTTGTTATGCGCATCTACGTCACACCTCCTATAGTAAAGGAAGGGGAGGGTTGGGTCAACTTGTTAGAAATAGGGAATACTGAGAGGGGGGTTTGAATAAGTATTCTACAAACTTTTACTTTTGCCCAATTATGGATATAACAGATTATCTTGATACTTGCATAACAAAGTAAACTAAAGAACATCCATAACAGTAAAGCAAATGAACTCATAACACATTATTTGTTCTCAAGGAAACCGTGGCCAAGGGAAAGCCCCAGTGGGGATGGTACCCACAAAGATCCACTAATCAAAAGTATGTTGTTAAGGATGTTGACCTTGTTAGGAGCCTGTTACATATATATAGTGTCTCAGTCCTGATTAAGGGACTCTAGGCCTTGTTAGAAGCCTCAACCCTGCTAAGATTTGGTAGTACAAAATGAAATGATTACAAGATGAGCCCACTGCCCAAACATGCAATGTACAATAATTCCTGTTTACAAAAATAGGGCAAGGTACATAACTTTATATTGCTTGCTTGACTTTCAAACTTTTGCATCAATATCTTTCACATACATATGTTCACTTATCTCATTTATCTCCTTCGCATTACATATGTCTTGCATTTATACAAGTTATTAGGAGTAATAACTTTTACTATCGGCTTTACTAAACATAAAGCAATTTACAAAATACATTTTAACATGCACTGCCCAAAGGTTAACATCTAGGATGTCATCCCTTCATATGATTAAGACATTATTTTGATAAACAAAATAATCCCTTAACTATTTACCAATTTTGTCTTCTTCTCTATCCTTTCGGCTTCAACTCTGTTCCTTTAATACTGCAATAACTTCTTTCGTACATGTTGTACAAACTTTCTCTCTCACACGAGTCTTCAACATGCATCATAGTATCCATGTTCAAGTGCACAAGTACTGAACTTACTTCTATCGATGTCTCCAATCAAAACTATCTTTGGTTAGACTAGGAAAATACTGCTTACACTTAGACAATTTTGCTCTGCACTCTGTCATACTTGCTCTTTGTCATATGCGGTCTTCATGTAGATCATATGTTGCCATAATTACAACATCTATATATCTAACTCAGCCAAATTTCCAACAATCTCCCCCTTTTTCATTGGTGGCAACATATGAGAAAATTGGCTAAGTCTGAAAATTTCAAAACTCAAAATTATGGCCATAGCAAAAATTATATCTTCACTATCCTTATAACTCCATATATCTTATCTATCATCTATACCCCCCCTAGGAATATAATTCCTTATATATATATATATATCAATATATCAATTTTCTACTATCACTCCCCCTTTGACAACAATGACAAAAAAGGGTGCCAAAACTAAGTTCTCAAAATTGTTTACCTTGATCCAAAATTGCAGAGCTGGTAGGCTTGCAACACAATCTGCAAAGTTCACTTTTATGTTCTCTATTTCTTTCTTCCATGCCTTCTTAATGGTGTCTGCAACACTAAGTAGTGCACATAGACCATAAGATGCGATCTCACATGCATGAAGGTTTGCAAAATTAAACTTCTCATAAGATGTCTTTGATGTAAGACATTCTTCCAACTGTCCTTCAATGATACTTATCTTGATTGAAATGTGCTCTCTTAGAAGAGTGAATCTTCTTAATTTCCTATCTTTTTCATCATTAAGAATCCTTATTTCATCATTCATTTTACTGATTCTTTTCTCAATGTCCAGTATCTTTACATTAGGGTTGGTTAATAGATTTACCTCTGACTGAATTTCTACCTCTTTTGCTCTTATCTTCTCAGTCACTTCTGATACATGATTTTCTTTATATGTACACTGTATATACAGAGCTTTTCCTCTATCCAAATTCATTCTCAAATCTTTTATGCACACATCCAAATTATTGATATCATTTCTGATATTTTTACTTATATTTAGAAATATTTTGGCCTCATAGGTTTCCTGAGCCTTTACTGTAGCAATATTTGACAAATTTTTAAATTCATTGTCAAATGTCTTCATCACTTCTCTGGCTCTTATCTGTGGATCTGCCTTTGTTACCTGATTAGTCACAACACTCTACAACTTCACTGTTACTTCTTGCAATAATCCTTCAAGGCTTTTCACCTTCTTATTATTTCCAATTATCTTGTTCAGGGATGAGATCAAATCCATTTGATCATCATCATCAACTTCTTTTCCAATATCAGCAAAAATTGATTCAATCTGTGGTTTCTTTGCTACAATCTCAGGGATAGGATTGATTTCCACTTTGCTTGGTGTTTCTTTCTGTCCTTGAATCTCTGTATTAACTTGAATTTCTGCTTGTTTCTCTTCTTCTTTCCTTATTTCCTTCCTTTCTTCCTCAATTGACTTGTCCTACTCTTCTAAAGCTGAATTGTCAACAATGTTTTCTAGGTTGCTAAAAGGATTGTCATCAATGTTCAGTGTGATATTGGTTCCTTCCACATTCATTGATTCATCTTTACTGTTAATTGATGGTGGTGGAGAGGGACTCTTCTGATGCTCAGCTTCCATAGCTTGTTCTATTGCACTAGAGTGCTTACCAACACTTGTTGTTATCACCTTTACAACTGTCTGCTCAGTTTCCTTATTTATTTCCTCATAATTACCTCCCATTATCAGAATTGTTCTTCTTTTAGTCCTCAGATGAATATTTAGATCTTTCATGATTTCTTTAAAGTGGTCTTCATTTCTGATGTCACGGAGCTTTCTCACAAAGTTCTCTCTGATCTTGTTATCTTCTTCAGCTTCTCTCTTCTTCCTATTTACTAATTTCTCAAATAGTTCATCAGGTATCTTTCCTTGAATTGTATCAAATTTCTTGTCTGTTAGGATCATATATCTTACAACTGCATTTTCCAAGTTTAATCTCTCTGAATAGTTGTAGAGATTATAATACTTGTTCATCTTTGAAAAATCTCCATCATTAATAATTTGATCATTTACCTTTTCAATCTTAGGTTTCCATTTCTTCTTCTTAACTTTTGTATCCTCATCATCTTTAATTTTTGCTACTTTCCTTTGCACTGGGGCAACTATTGTCTTATGTCTCTTACCTAGTCCAGTAGCTATTTCCTTTACTCTTTTCCCTGGTGGAGTGGAGGAGGATCTTGTATAATTTCTTAATTCTTGTTCCTTCTCAACTTTCTCCACTTTTACTACATGCTGCAAATTTCCAGTCTCATCTGCAACTGCTGATAGGGGTAGAACAGACAAAACTTCCTTTTGTCCAATATCTCTAAGTGTTACTATTGTATTCTTTGCAATTATGAATTCTTGTTCTGTCATACCTGTACCCTTTATAATTTTCTTTATAGTGCTTTCTACTCTCTTCTTAGATAGCTTTTCTTCTTGAATAGACTTTGCAGAGTTGAAGTTCTCCTCATAAGTCCCAAATCTGTTTCTATTTACATCCAACTTACATTTCAACAATCTATTTACATATTCTTCTACTTCAACTTTAGAAATTTCATAGCCAAGAGGGTCTATGAATTCTACTCTAGGTTCAACTGCTTCAATGAATGTAAAGTCAGTGTCAACCATAAAGCATACTTCATTTTTATACTTCTCAACAATAGCTTATGGAATTCTTGATCTATTCTTCATCAAGTTCAGAAATGTTTTGATCACCAAAGTTGCACTCTCATTGACCTTGTCTATAGGGTGTCTCATATATACTCTGTTGATTCTTTCCATTGTGATCTTGTTATCATTCCAATCTTCACCAATAGTGTAAGAAAATCTTCTCAACAAATGGAAAATCATATAAGTGATCAGAGATGAGAATCTGAATTGAGAGTTCTTTGTCTTCTTAATCTTTTCTAGGTTCTCAAATAACTGAATCCTCAAAATTTCACACATATCCACTGTAAGGAAACTCAGGTGCAGAAACAACTTCCTACACTAATCTCTAAAGGAAAGTATTGTGAAAATTCTTTTAAATCCTTACAATTTCAAATTTGTTAACTACTTTAACAATGATATTGCAACCATTTACCATGCATACAAAAAATAGAGAATGACACAATGATTTACTTTGGGGAAAGCTTTCGGTAAAAACCACAGCACTCCAAAACCTACACAGTGTATTAATCAAAACTATTACAGTTTACAATACACTTGCAATGCAAGTTCTTTTAGAAGATTTTTTTCCAACCCTTGAAGACAAATCACGGCAGCATAAAATGTTCAAACAATACACTTACTTCTCTTATCTTCACAACCCTAAAAATGCTTATATCATGCGCTTCCTCTTTTAGGGCAACCTCCAAAGATAGTCGTATTAGGGTTTTAACATTCTCTGAGAAAATAGGAACCCAAATTTTTTTTTGAAGAGTGTACAGTACTCAATTTTATCAATTGCCACATGTATTCACCTATCATTGAATCTTCCAGATATAGCTCTTACATGTCATAGGAATCCGTCATAACCATTTTAGCCATGATCTCCTTACACAAAATTCAAGATGCCGACACATCAAGTGGAGTGACACATCAACATGCCAACTAGACATGTACACTCACACTTAATTACATTATTTGCAAGAAATACATTTTACAAAACAAATAATAAGAATAGGAATTATCCAAGGTTGAGACACCTTATTCCTAACATTCTCCCACTTTTTGAACACCTTGTAAGAGCAATAGGAACATAACAGGAACTAACTGCTATACGCCAAAAGGCCCATAGACTCTGAACACCATCTAAACTTCTCAGTGCCCACTGGTTTCATTAATGCATTTGCAACATTCTTCACAGTATCTACCTTCTCTAAATTTACCTTTCCATCTTCCACCATATCTCTCACAAAGTGAAATTGCAAATCAATGTGCTTCATTCTGGCATGAAAAGTAGGATTCTTCGCAAGGCAAACAGTGCTCTAACTGTCACACCAATAGTTGTTTTGCATCAACACCAACATCAGAACACAATCTCCTAAGCCAAATGGCTTCCTTACAAGCATGAGTAGCAGCCATGTACTCAGCTTCTGTAGTGGACAAAGCAACCACAGGTTGTCACTTACTCATCCAACTGATAGCACCACCAAACATAGTGAACACATAAGCACTGGTGGACCTCCTGCTGTCAATATCACTTGCCCAATCTAAATCCACAAACCCACGAATACAAACTGAATGCAGAGATCTAGAAGAGTTACCATGGTAACATATGGAGTAATCTAATGTACCCCTCAAATATTTGAATACTCATTTAACTACATCCCAATGTACCCATCCAGGGTTAGCCATAAACCGACTCAGGACTCCCACTGCTTGGGCAATGTCTGGTCTAGTACAAACCATAGCATACATAAGACTTCCAACTGCACTAGCATAAGGTACTCTACTCATGTCCTCCACCTCACTAGGAGATTTTGGACAATCATCTACAAATAAATTTGTTCCCACAAAAATAGGAACACAGAGTGGTCTACAATCTGCCATGTTGAACCTGTCCAACACAGACTTCACATACTTACTTTGACTCAACCAAAGTTTTCTGTTAGACCTATCTCTACTGATTTCCATACCCAAGATGTACCTAGCTGCCCCAAGATCTTTCATCTCAAACTGTGCTGACAACTGAGATTTAAAATCATAAATCATACCCTTACCCTTCCCAAACAACAACATATCATCAACATATAATGCAACAGTAAGAAGGTGATCATTTTCAACTCTAATTTTGATCTTACAAATCCAATTGACAACACAAAGGCATCAAACTTAAGGTACCACATCCTAGGAGATTGCTTCAAACCATATAGAGATTTCTTTAATCTGCAAACTAAGGATTCTTTACCTTTAACAATGTAGTGCTCAAGTTGTGACATATAAATCTCTTCCTCCAAATCACCATGAAGGAAATTTGTCTTCACATCCATCTGTTCTATCTCTAAATCATAAGATGTAGCAAGAGATAATAGAAATCTAATGGATTTCAACTTTGCAATAGGAGAGAATATTTCACCATAATCTATTCCCTCTACCTGTGAATACCCCTTTGCAACCAATCTAGCTTTGTACCTTTCAACACTGCCATTTGCATAGAATTTCTTCTTGGACACCCATTTACAGCCAACAGATTTTCTCCCTTTAGGAAAAGGTACAAGGTCCCAAGTTTTATTTTTCTCCAATGAAGCCATCTCATCATCCATAGCCTCAATCTAGGAACCTGCATCTTCCATGCCCAAAGCCTCTTTCACAGATCTAGGCTCATCAGTGTTAGTAATCAAAGCAAAAGCACAACTGGAATCTAACATAGAATAACCAAACCTTTCTGGTTGCTTTCTTTCTCTTGTGGATCTCCTCAAGGGCTGAGGTTGAGGTTGTTCTTCCTCTTCTTCTGAACTATCAGAGCTGCTAGAGCTCTCCTCATCATTAGGCCCAACATGGTCTCTCTATTCAGTCTTCTCAGGGGTAGGAGGTAACTGAACAACATCTTTTTCCTTTTATTTTTCATCTGGTTGTAGCACAATAGGAGAAGATGTTAGCTCTCTGAAAATAACATTTCTACTATACAACACCTTACTAGTCATGGGATCCCAAAGCTTGTATCCTTTCACACCAACACTGTATCTGATGAAAATACATTTGACAGCTTTGTTTTCCAACTTAGATATTTTCTCCTTTGGAACATGTGTATAAGCTTCACAACCAAAAACATGAAGATGTCTAATTGAAGGCTTCTTACCAGACCACACCTCCATGGGTGTCTTACCAACAAGAGCTGATGTAGGAGATCTGTTAACCAGATAGCAAGCAGTGGCCACAGCTTCAGCCCAAAACCTTTGTTCTAAACCAGCTCCACTAAGCATACTCCTAGCCTTCTTCACCAGTGTCCTGTTCATTCTCTCTACAACTCCATTTTTCTATGGGGTATAAGGAGTTGTCTTATGCCTCTTGATACTTTGTTCTTTACAGAATTGTTCAAACTCTGTTGAGCAAAACTCACCACCATTTTCAGTTCTCACACACTTAATCTTCTTACTAGTCTGATTCTCTACAAGAGCTTTAAATTCCTAGAACTGACTAAAGACTTGTGTCTTACTTTTAAGGAAATAAATCCATGTTCTTCTACTGTAATCATCTATGAAAGATACAAAAAATATAGACTTGGAGATTGAAGGAACTTTTACAAGACCAAATACATCAGAAGATTTGTGAGAACTAGAGTAAAACTGAACACAATTTTATTTACCATAGACACAATGTTCATAGAAGTCAAATTCGAGATTGCAATCATTTAACCCCTCAACGAGGTTTTTATTTTTCAGGGTTCTGAAACCCTTTTCACCAATGTGGCCAAATCTCATATGCCACAACATTGTCTTTTCTGTAGGAAGCTTACCTTCCAAAGTGTTTGCACTATCATCAAAACCAATAACCATAGACTTCTTCTCTACTCATTCAGATGGTGAGGATGAAGAACTATTACATAGAGGAATACATGCATCTAGCTAAAATAAGGTACCTCTCCTAGTAACCCTTTCAAGCACTATAGATCCTCTCATCATCTTGCATCCTTCTTTCGAAAAAAGAACCTGCACACCTACATCATTCAACATACTTACTGTATACACCTAAAAATGGTCATCTAGACTATTAGCCCCTTTTGCTAAATCATCAATTACTTGCTCTTGATCAAATCCTAGCTCTATCATTTATTCGATTATTTTCTATGGGCTAACCATCTTATCCTAAGCCTTTATTTGATTAAAAGGAATATTCCCTCCCCTTTTAATAAATAAAAAGCCCCCACTTTTCCTCTTATCCTAAGTTGCACAAATAAAGCATTATTCTTATTTTATAAAAAGGGAAAAAACACTTTTTGTCTCATATGGACACAAAAGTCAACTCTTATTTTCTCATTGGAGGATATTTGTGCACATGGATTGCTCCTCTTTCAAGCTCCACCCTTGATTAAATCTTTTGCCTCTTAATCTCCATGGTCCATTGATTTTTCACCTCCTATAAAAGAAGAGCTCTCTTCCTCATTTGCACACACAAATTTTTATGCCATTGTTATACTACAGGTTTTCTAGGTCATCTTGGAGCTTTTGGAGATATTCTTGCATCTAGAGTTTGAAGATTTGGAGCATTGTTGGCATTCATCTTGGATCTTCATCAACACTCTATCTTCTTGTCTTCATTCTTGCATCATCATGACTTTCTTGCTTCATAGTTAGATTTCATTTTTTGCATAGTAGTTTCATTTTCATGGCATTCTTAGTTTAGATTTTCTTTATGCTTTAGATTAATTCATTGAATCTCTCATTGCATGGTTTACTAACAAGGTTATTGGCTTAATAGCTCTAGCTAAGAGCATTCTTAAAACCCTTGCACTCCATGCCTAGGGAGCTATGGATCGATTTGTGATGGCTCATTCTTGAGTTTCCTTACATGTAATGATTCATAGAAGTGTGACACATTTATAGCACACATTTTTTGGCACCCACCATGGGGAAACCCACCTTTTTACATACTAGTTTTGATTATTTTTGGAGCTAACACTTGCTGGTTCTGATTATTTTTGGAGTTAACCCTTGTGCAGATTTGTTTGGAGATGGGAAACCCTAGATTTTAAAGATTTGATCATATCTCCCAAACTGCTTGGTGCTTTGGTCTGAAATTTTTTTTACAAGTTTGCGACATATCAGAGAAGCTTCAAAATTTTTTTAGAATTTTCAGAGGTGACTTGTATTTTTTATGATTTTTCTTTATTTTTCATAAAAAAATTGATTTCTAGCGAAAATCAGCATATTTTTCAGAAATTTTTACATTTTTGGAAAGGTCTTGGAATTATACATGGGTTCCATTCATTGTTTTTTTAATTTAGACATCATATCATAGCTCATTTGGTTGATTTACAAAAATTGGTCTATTTTGGTAAAATGGCTCTCTAGGGCACAAATGAAGAGATTTTTCTAAAATTTTTACATTTTTGGAAAGCTCTCTATTTTTTGACAAAGGTCTCTTTTTTTCATTTTAGGTTTAGGGTCCAAATTCATGTGGTAAAAATCAGATCTTGTTGACTAGGTCAAAAAAAAAAATAAAAAATTTTGTGATGGGTATGCACTTATTTTTCATTGTTCAATGCATGATATGAGTTATCATTTGGATTATTTGCTGGTTATCATTGCTCCTAAAAATTAATTTTCAGATCTAATCCTAGGGTTTGCATAAGTTGGATATACATTGCATATCTTGTTTGCTTGTGTCTTATCTTGTTCATTTGAAGATGCTCTTGCTTTCATGGAATATGCTTAAAACAAAGCATTGGACTTGAGGTATTTTGTTACATCCCTAAAACACTTGGATCTTGGGATTAAAATTTAACCTCTCATGTGTTTGGCTTGAGTGTTTACATGCTTTCATAGAACACATTTCAATTGATGCTCTTAATGGGAAATGAATGAACATAGATTTGCTTTCATACAAGTTTGTGTAAGTGAATGCTTGTGTTTGAACCCTAAGTAATTCTTGGTTCCAATATAAAATATCTCATTGAGTGATTTAGGGCATTGATTCATTCTTTGTTTACATAGGGAGTTAAATGCACCACTTTGTGGACTCACTCTATGTTTGCTTGGAAAGTTAAATATTCCATTGATTCAACCCTTTGTCATTTGTGAGTAATATTGATAAGAAACTTTAGATTACTTGTGATTGATCTAGATTTCTATCTTGGGTTATTGGACTCGCTAATCCACCGGCCCCTCATTTCTACCCCATAGTTGCAAGATCAGTGCTACATTAAAGGGGAGGGGTCTACAGGAAAGAAGCGTTAATTGCTCCACTTGGAAACCCTTTTGTGCTTTTTGAAACTCACTTGTTTTCTAAGGTGTGGACTCACTTTGAGTTGATGTGAGGAGTTAAATGTTCCACTTTTGGGCTCACTTTGATTTGGTGTGAGGAGTTAAATGTTCCACTTTTGGACTCACTTTGAGTTGGTGTGAAGAGTTAAATGTTTCACTTTTGGACTCACTTTGAGTTTGTGTGAAGGGTTAAGTGTTCCACTTTTTGGACTCACTTCACATTCTCTTGAAGGGTTAAATGTTCCACTTTTGGACTCACTTCACATTATCTTAAAGGGTTAAATGTTCCACTTTTGGACTCCCTTCACATTCACTTGAACGGTTAAGTGTCCCACTTTTGGACTCACTTTGCATTTACTTGAAGAGTTAAGTGTTCCACCTTTAGTGCTCTAAATACTTTTGATAGTGAATTACTTAATTTTATTTTTAGAAGGTCTGCTTGGGGACACACCACCTCAAGGGATGACCTTAACTCCTATGTTCCGACGGAGTATAAATAGCGGGTGGTGAATCGAAAGACACCTCTCTTAGGAATTGAGTTTGATATCACTCTTGGCTAAGCCTCAAATAACTTTATACCTTTGAGAAGTGAAGGAGGAGATTTGGGTTACCATCTCCTCCCAGCTGTGTGATTTTGGATTCTTCTCATCTATGAATTTGGGCCTCACGTACCTTGCGTATATCAAGGACTCCCTTTAGAAAAGCCATGTATAGCCTTATAGATAGCATGCTAGGATGTTGTTGTGTTTTACGTGCCTGCTAAAACATTTTCAAGAACATACACAAGTAGCATCTCTAGGGAGTAGAAATACTAAGTCACTATCTCTGTTCATGTGCAAGGTTGTTTTGCCCCTTGCTCATTGTTTGAAGAAAATTGCTTGCTTGAACTCCTTGATTGCTGTCTTATGTGCTTGATCAATGATAAAAATTTGTTGATATACTTACTTGATCTTTTAAAATTCTTCAAAATTAAGTTTTTCACATTCACTGGTCAAAAAGTCATACGAATCTGAAATAGTATCACACGCCTTACTGAGAAATATCACGTGATAGTTCGCGCCCTGCTATTTTATCGCGTGCTTTGCTGAGGTATATCACGTGATAGTTCGTGCCTTCTGGACTATTGCCCCGCTAGCCTGGAGTCTATCGCCCAACCGTACTGTAGTCTATCGCCTGGCTTAAGGTGAAGTATCACCCGAACTGAGAAGTATCACCCTGTCTGCCTGGAAAGTATCGCCCAGAATCTTTTTGCTGTCCTGTCATTGCTGCAATTTGGAGTGGCTAAACTTTCACTTTAACCTGTCGTAGAGTGTCTTTTTATGTTCTTACCTGAAACTGGTTTTTTGCCTACATGCTTAGATTTGTTCTAGACTGAAACAAATGAGCTAAAACTATTGGGTTTGAGTTTAGCGAATGCTACTCTTGATCACTTGTCACATCACGGTTACCTCTCTAGCTACTTGCTTATTGAGCTTCTTGCTCGTTGCTCGGCTTTATTCAATTGATTGCTGTAAGTGCTTGAGCACTTTTGACAAGCCACATCTCTATTGTTCTACTTTGAAAAGTGATCTTTATTAGCTTTGCTTATCTCAAATCTAAGAAACTTTGTCTCATTCTATTAGTCAACCAACATCTCTTTTCATGCCGGTTACAACTCGGTCTCAATTTGAGTAGGAGAGTCATCCTCCGTTCAATTATACACAGTTACATTCTCCAACTAGACGTTCAAAAGCACCCATTAGCAACAATAGTTCTAGTTCTGACCAATCTGAGAATTCTAAGGCTACACTATGGTATAAAGGAGGTTTCCTCTTTTCTGCATTCAAGACCCCCAAAAACACAGACAGTGTCTCACTCACTTTGACTGAACAAGAAAAGTTTCAACTCTTGCAAGAACACTTTCAGCGTAAGGATAATCAAGCATGCGTAGACAAAGAACACAATCAACAAAGGATGGATGCTACTAGGTGCATGGCTTATAGAGGGATATTTCATGAGCAACCTGAGACTAGTAATCATGAGCATAGACCTCTTTTTAATGGCAACAATGGCAACAACACGCCACTAAGATCTCCTCCAAGAACCACTTTTGGTATGCCTTCTTCACCTCCTAGACCTCCTCCCTCTCAACATGAGGCAGAGGCTAATGATGAGATTTCTAGTGAGGATCTTATGAGATGTGAACAAGATGTGGATTTCCAACGTATGATGCATAAGCTTTTAGAGCATAATGGAGATCAATATTTTCAATATATGACTTCTAGAGGATACAAGCTTCCTCCCGGCTATGATGTCAGACAAATTGTCCAACAAAGAGTACCAACTAAATTGGAAGTCCTTCAAGAAGAATTACGTCGGACAAATCAACGCCTTACCCAAATGGCATTAGAAAGAGAGCCTCTAAAGGTCTCTTTTGTAGAATCAATTTGTGCTCTTCCTTTTGATAAAGATCTATACATGGTCCCGTTTCCTAAGGATATTGAGGTTCCTAAATATGACAAGTATGATGGAAATGGTGACCCTCATGACCATGTGCATCATTTTTATGCTCTTAGTATGGACTTTCTTCATGAAGACACATATCTCCTACGCTTATTCCCTCGAAGCTTAAGAGGCCAAGCTTTGGAATGGTTTGCAAAATTGACACCACCGCTTAAGACTTTTGATGAGTTAGCTCAGTGATTTACCTAGCAGTACTCTTACAACATCCAACAACCTGTCAATGTGATAGATCTCGGTAATCTAAGACAACATCAATGTGAGCCATTTGCAACTTACTTACAACATTGGAGGTCATTGTATTCTTGATATCCTCGTCAGCTACCCGAAAGGGAAAAGATTGATATTTTTGTCAACACTCTTGTGCCTGAGCTGTATTATGATCTAAGGAAACAACTGTTCTCCTCTTTCAATGACATGGTTGAAAGTGCATATCAAATTGAGGATGTAGCTATAAGAAAAGGGGATATTGTTATTAATAAATATGCTAAAGGCAATGGCAAAGACAAGAACAAACCTTGGAATAAGAACAAGTATGTTGTTAATGATGGGGTTGTTGATGCTCCTAAAGTTAAAGAGCCCGCTTTCAATCTCTCCAATGCTATCTATGCATCAAAACAACAAGAAGCTAGCAACACTCACAATGCTCCTAAACCTCAATATGCAGATAAGCCTAAGAAGTCATTTCGAAAGTGAGTCTATACCAAGTTGGCAGAACCTTACGATGTGATCCTTAAGACTTTGGTTGACAATGGATATCTTACGCTTCCTGATAAACCTGGTAACTGGGATCTGATAAATAAGCCTGATTGGTGGAGAGAGGATTATTACTGCCATTATCACAGAAACAAGGGACATCCAACAGACAATTGTTTTAGGCTTAAGGATGATATTCAGGATCTTATTGAGAATGACACAATCTCCACTGATGGCTTAACTAAAAATTCTGATCACACAGCTTTCAAAGATCCTCTACCTAAACATGATAAGGGGGAAACCTCTCAAACACATAAGAAGAATCATGATGCAAAGATTAATTACACGTATCCTTCTAATACGCTTGTGATTAACATGGTAGAGCCTGTTGAGAGTGTTCTAATGATGAGGTCTCAAGATGATAATAACACCAATCATGGTAAGCCAAAGTTAGTCTTGCAAACACATGGTAGTTCATCTTCCCGAAGTGAGACACTGAACGCTGTTACTAGGGGGCAAGCCAAGATTGTCCTTAAAACTATGCAAGATCCCAAGCAAGCTTTGCCTTCCAAACAAGTGGCTCCTTCAGCCACCCCTAGCTATGGTCTTGTCCAACATTTGCAAAAGACACCAGCATAGATATCTATCCTTGAGTTGCTTCGGTTATCCTCTTCGCATAGAGAGATTCTTGATGAGGCTCTACGTACAACATTTGTTCCCAATGACATTGATCCAGATCAATTTCAAGCTATGGTCAACCACATTTCATCTCCGCTATCTCTCTCCTTTTCTGCAGAAGATGACATATCTATTGCTCACCCACATAATCTAGCTTTACACATTGAAGTTCTAGTCTACAATACCTGAGTCCGCCGAGTCCCGATAGACAATGGTGCAGGGTTAAATATTGTTTCTTTCAATGTCATACAACAATTGGGTTTGTCAGAATTGGCTATGGATTCCAAGAAGAAGATTACTATAAAAGCTTATGATGAAGTGGAAAGATCTTCCAAAGGTCTTGTCACACTGCCTGTCTGAGTGGGCCCTATCATGAAAGATATTAGCTTCCAAGTATTGGACATCCCACTCACATATAACATTCTTTTGGGTCATCCTTGGATCCATGACATGCAGGCTGTTCCTTCCACTTATCATCAGTGCGTCAAATTTCCATACAATGACACTGAGGTTGTGATTCCTGGAGACCATACTATTGCTATCAATGCTCTTGCTGCTACTAAAAAATTTGTTCCTCATAATGAACCTTTTGTTGATCCTAGTACGTCTCTAGCTACTGCTGAGAAATCACTTAAGATGATGAGCCTTGGTATGGGTGAATATACACTGGGTTCCTTTGCTTCTATACCTGTTTCTCCTAGGTCATATGGGAGACCTTCTGATCAAATGAAGCCTTCCACTTCTGCTATGGTGATCTTTGATACCTTTGTTCCTTCATCCATTCCTTTAGAAGTAGAAAGAGAAGAACAAGCTATTCAAGAGTGGATCTATAGAGAGGATTC
Source organism: Chamaecyparis obtusa (assembly GCA_027943335.1). NCBI lineage: Eukaryota > Viridiplantae > Streptophyta > Pinopsida > Cupressales > Cupressaceae > Chamaecyparis > Chamaecyparis obtusa. The sequence goes on from BSBK01004662.1 coordinate 137,696, forward strand.
TAGAAATACTCCCATGCTCAGTAATTCAGACACAGATACAGATGAGTCACCACTACACACTATGGCTCAAATGGGAGATGATCTTCCTTCTACTTCACTCCTTTGGGGAGAATAATGTATATCTACTGATGATATGGCTGAGGCCTCTATGTCTAGAACCTATGTGCCTAAAGAATCATTGCACTATGATAAACAACATCGCAACATTGCACGACTGCTACAAAGAGGTGATCTCTCACATAATGACATGAGTATCTCTACTTCTCGGCATCTTAAGCCTCTTCCAGAAGATCCTCCCATGACAGATATGGATGTTGATGTGGTTCATACCTCTCGTAACCCACTTGACATGGTTGATGGGTCTTGTGTGCGGTCTGATGAGTTTGTTCCTCGTATTGCCTTAGTGGACCACGCTGGTTCTTCTATGACAAGTCTAGATCTAGCTAATTTTGGAGCTTACTCTATAGGCTCAACCTCTCATGTCACCAGAGATGACATCCTTCACATAAATACTATTGAACCAGTCACTTCATTTCATCTCACATCAACACCTGTTACTTCTTCCACCAAAGAACTAGCAACAAAAAAGATTGAATCAGCAATCAAACATCACAGTCATCAAGTCAAAAGAAAAGAGCAATGGTCGGATGGAAAAAACCACATTGTGGTAGTATCCGTACCTAAGAAAAGTAAAAATAAAAATCTGCTCAAAAATAATGATTCTCAAATAAAAGATGACAAGCTAATTCTCTACAAAAAAATGATGCACTACCTCAAGCATGATCTCATATCTATTATACTTCAGCCCATTCCTAGAGCTAAGAACAAAGTTAGTAATGCCTTGGTTACTTCAACATCCATCTTACAAATGAAAAAGCATAAATTTCGCTTCAAGTTCCTGGTGGATGAATTACGCTATCCTGCTCACAAATCTTACAATCCTACCATCTTTTCATATCTTCCACCTCATATTCCTCTTGCAAATCCACCACGCCATTCCTTCCGCCATCCCTTACACTTTGCCTTTGTCTCTGGTGACTTGTATAGGAAGGGTCTAGACGGAACTCTCCTTAAGTGTCTAGAAATAGAGGAGTCAGAAAAAGTGCTAGCTGAAATCCACGATGGCATATGTGGATCACATTCTAATGATCCTCCGCTAGCTCAGACATTGCTTAGGGCTGGTTATTATTGGTCGAACTGGTTGAGACCTCCTATCATCACAACTGCAACATTTGGGCCTGGGGCCTATCAGTTCTCTACATCAAAGGAAGTAGATTCTTGATGCCCGTTTCTGTCTGGGGCATCCTTTGTACATATTTTACGATTCTGAAAAAATACCAAAAAAATTCATATATGATGCTGAAAAAATCCTAAAAAGCATAAAAAGTACTGAAAAAAAGAGAGCATCCTAGTGAAAACCTAGCAATAGGCACTTTGATGTCTCACCAAAAAAAAAAAAAAAATTCAAAAAATTCAAAAAAAATTGAAAAAGTGCCTTGGTGAAGACCTAGAAACAGGCTCCTTGGTAGCAAAAATACAAAAAAATTTATAAAAAGTCCTGAAAAAGTTGCAATAAATCTATCAAGTGGTGAAAACTTAGAAATAGGCACTGCTTGAGACCCTTTGCACCTATGTCTATCAGTCTTGTGTGGCGCTGATTCACTCCACTTCTCACTTTGCCTCTCCTAGCCTAGAATTGACTCTTGTCTTAGTCTAGGGGGCATACGTTGTTTTAAGCTTATCTTTGGTCTCTTTGTGCGTCTGGGTTTCTTAGGCATCTCACAAATGGTGTTTTTCAACACCACCCCAACTATGTTTTTCAACACTGCCCTAACATCAAGTGTTTCTTAACACTTATCAGATATCCTTCCCGCCGTCTTGGATGATGCAATATTTCTCATTGGCAGATGTGATACTCAAAGCTTGACTCTATGACCTACACACACGCACTTGACTTGCTGAGATTTGTTTGACTTTATTTCTTTGCATGTTATTTATGATGATTTATTTGCTGAGTGTTCTCCCCCTATGATTGTTTTCGATGATGCATAGCTAGAAGACTGAGGGTATGAGAACATGTTTTATTTCTTTATCTTCTTGTGGGTATATCTTGTTGGTCCTCACTGTCATGAGCATTTATGCTGGTCTTACTTGACACTATGGACCTACAAGGTATTATCCTTGACTATTTTGTGAGTGCATGCTTCTAGTCATCTTGACTTTCTTGTGTCTCGATGCGAGCATAATCTTGCTATATCAAACTTAGGTGATCTCACTGCATTAGTCATTTGGACCTACATGTCTTTGATGCCTAGGTGAGATTTCCACATTTCTATCTGATATAGATCATATTCAGATCCACATAATTATGCTAGTGTGTATTGTATGATCTTGCGACGCTACCAATAATGCTCGATGATGAACATTAGATGTCTATTGGCATTGTAACCTTGCAAGTAAACCACTTTTCATGTAGCTTGCATTCTTAAGTTCATGTTAGTTAGTTTTGCATCTTGCATATGGAGAGAGCTCTCCTTTCATCTTTCATGGACTTGTTAATCAACTGCGCTCACCTTTCACTTCTTCCTAATCATGTCTTTCACTTCTTGTCTTTCATATCCCATCATTTTCATTTCATTTCAGGATAGAAACCGAAATCCAAGTTCACCTTGATCATCCAAATCACCTTTTCCCCCTCTTTCACGCAGTTGGCTGACCTTTTGAGGCCTGATCCTTCAATCTTCGCTGGGGCATTCCTCACCTCTTCATCTCCATCTCTTTTAAACCTCTAGTCTTTCATTCACTTTCAATCTCAAGTTCAAATTCTTCCCCTCTGTGGTGTTTTCGGGTTGAGGGACCACTTGGTTCGTGCCCCGGGTCCCATGTGTGGGGCATCCCTTCACTGCTTGATGGTTATTCTATTCTCTCTCTTCGATTATGATTTCTAGTGATTTGATCATGTCTCTCTTGCTTCTGCATTCCCTCTACCCAGATTTCACTTTTGATCCCAAGAGGGTAGACACATCATATCTTATTGGTTATCTCTTTCCTAAGTGTTCAGTACTGTCGCTACCAAGCTGACCATGCAGGATTTTCTATCTCTCTGCACTTCATTCTTTGGAGATAGAATGCTATTGCTTGCCTTCTTGGCTATCTCTTGCTTTCTTGGCTGATCTGAGTTGCTTTGTGATCCCAAATCAATCTCACATTTCAACTTCATTCTTTGACTGCATGTGTTCCCAGATCGATCACACATTAGTCAAAGAGGGGCAAATGTATACACCTAAAAATGGTCATCTAGACTATTAGCCCCTTTTGCTAAATCATCAATTACTTGCTCTTGATCAAATCCTAGCTCTATCATTTATTCGATTATTTTCTATGGGCTAACCATCTTATCCTAAGTCTTTATTTGATTAAAAGGAATATTCCCTCCCCTTTTAATAAATAAAAATCCCCCACTTTTCCTCTTATCCTAAGTTGCACAAATAAAGCATTATTCTTATTTTATAAAAAGGGAAAAAGCACTTTTTGTCTCATATGGACACAAAAGTCAACTCTTATTTTCTCATTGGAGGATATTTGTGCACATGGATTGCTCCTCTTTCAAGCTCCCCCCTTGATTAAATCTTTTGCCTCTTAATCTCCATGGTCCATTGATTTTTCACCTCCTATAAAAGAAGAGCTCTCTTCCTCATTTGCATACACAAATTTTTATGCCATTGTTATGCTACAGGTTTTCTAGGTCATCTTGGAGCTTTTGGAGATATTCTTGCATCTAGAGTTTGAAGATTTGGAGCATTGTTGGCATTCATCTTGGATCTTCATCAACACTCTATCTTCTTGTCTTCATTCTTGCATCATCATGACTTTCTTGCTTCATAGTTAGATTTCATTTCTTGCATAGTAGTTTCATTTTCATGGCATTCTTAGTTTAGATTTTCTTTATGCTTTAGATTAATTCATTGAATCTCTCATTGCATGGTTTTCTAGCAAGGTTATTGGCTTAATAGCTCTAGCTAAGAGCATTCTTAAAACCCTTGCACTCCATGCCTAGGGAGCTATGGATCAATTTGTGATGGCTCATTCTTGAGTTTCCTTACATGTAATGATTCATAGAAGTGTGACACATTTATAGCACACATTTAAAAATAATAGGTTTCATGCCAAACCTAGAATGTGCATAACTCCGTTGAGTCCCTTTACTCATCCATCAAGAAATCTGATAGTGACCCTTCTGTGTCCAACTATCTTTAGGTGAGAATCGTCACCCAATTACACGTTTCCACCATCAAACTCTTCATATTTTGAGAACCAATTTTGATGAGAGGTCATGTGAAAAGAAGCACCCGAGTCTACCAACCACACATCATTAGATGCATGGGTTTCCAAAGCTACAATAAAAGCATCTCCATCTTCTTCTTTGGTTCTTTGCAGTCCTTTTGAAAGTGCCCAGTTTTATCACAGTTCCAACATTTCACCTTGGACTTTCCAGGAGTCTTAGAACTCCCATGGGATTTAGATCTACCCTTCTTTGACTTGTTGTCATTTTTCTTTCCTTTGTCATTGGATCTCCCACAAACATCAAGGGCTTCCTTAGATGAATCCAAAGTCTTTCTTCACATCTCATCAGATAGCAGCGAAGAAACCACATCATCCATATGGAATGTGACTATAGTACTTTTGAGAGCCATCACAAGATGGTCCCATGAATCCGGAAAGGAACAAAGTAGGGTCATACAATGATCCTCCTCCTCAATCTTGGCACCAGATGATGCCAACTGTGCAACCAATAAATTGAATGCGTTGAGATGATCAGTTACAGATCCTCCTTCCTCCATTCTTAAAGAATAAAACTTCTTTCTCAGGAACAACTTATTCACCAGAGATTTGGCTTGATACACAGACCCAAGCCATTTCCATAAAGAATTTGCAGTAGTCTCATCAAGAACATTTAGAAGAACAACATCTGCTAGACAGAGTCTGATGAGACCCTTAGCCTTCTGATCCTTGACCTCCCAATCTGCTTGAGATATCACTGCAGGGTTCACATCAAGTGAAGTAGCCTCCCATAGATCATGGTCTTCAAGCATGTCTTCCATCTTGAGTTTCCACAACTCAAAATTAGTGCCATTAAATTTCTCCACCTCCATTCTACTGTATGAGGAACTTGCCATCTCAATCTGCAAATAAGATTTAGAATGCTCTGCACAAAAAAACTCCCACTCAACTTGAGATTAGCTCAAAAAACCCTACCCAACAACTAGGATCAAAAGTTGATCAGGCTCTGATACCACTTGTAAGGAAACTCAGGTGCGAAAATAGCTTCCTACACTAATCTCTAAAGGAAAGTATTGTGCAAATTCTTTTAAATCCTTACAATTTCAGATTCGTTAACTACTTTAACAATGATATTGCAACCATATACCATGCATATAGAAAATAGAGAATGACACAATGATTTACCCTAGGGAAACCTTTCAGTAAAAACCCCAGCACTCCAAAACATGCACAGTGTATTAATCAAAACTATTACAGTTTACAATACACTTGCAATGCAAGTTCTTTCAGAAGATTTTTTTCCAACCCTTGAAGACAAATCATGGCAGCATAAAACGTTCCAACAATACACTTACTTCTCTTATCTTTGCAACCCTAAAAATGCTTATATCATGCACTTCCTCTTTTAGGGAAACCTCCAAAGATAGTCGTATTAAGCTTTTAACATTCTCCAAGAAAATAGGAACCCAAATTTTTTTTGAAGAGTGTATAGTACTCAATTTTATCAGTTGCCACATGTCTTCACCTGTCATTGAATCTTCCAGATATAGCTCTTACGTGTTGTAGGAATCCATCATAACTATTTCAGCCATGATCTCCTTACACACAATTCAAGATGCCGACACATCAAGTGGAGTGACACATCAACATGCCAACTAGACATGTACACTCACACTTAATTACATTATTTGCAAGAAATACATTTTAAAAAACAAATAATAAGAATAGGAATTATCCAAGGTTGAGACACCTTATTCCTAACATCCACTTGCACTTTATCAACACACATTAAATAGGCTGCATGAATCATACCAGCTTCCATGTCATCTTCTCTAGAGTTAGCACAAAACTTAGATGTTAAGATCTTGCATAAATATCTAACATCATCTTGTTGAATCTTACCGATTACTATTCCTCTACCATTGTAGGATGACTTAGTATTATCCAATACTATTTTTCTCATATTTTTCTCATTGAATGGTATAACTCCATATTTTGACAAACCAGTTACATCATGAATTAGGTCTACTGTTATATCAACCACTTTGTCATCTAACCAAAACTTTCCATTATGAATTCTGCTCAAAATTATCTTGGTGCATTCTTCATCATCAAATTCATATTGTAGTGAATACCTTATGATTTCGTTATCTTTCAAATATTCAAACCCTACTTTCAATGACATATCTTGATTATATAGCTTCTCATATTCCTTAGTAAAATCACTTTCACTAAGGGTTTCAAGCTTGCATCCCAAATAGCTTCTAACATTCTCTAAATGTAAAACTTTGGTACAAATGATAATGCTAATTTAGGGTCTTCCTCCAAGGGTTCTACTGGTTCCCTTTTAATCTTAGGTCTTATTTTATCTCTTATACTATGAACCAATGAAACTATTAGAATAACTGAGAGGGGGGTGAATCAGTTATCCATGGTCCCAAATCAAAATGTATAACCAAAATTTTTTTACTTAAACTTCTGCAGCTCGGTAACATAAAATACTATTCTATCTGTGCTTTTACCGATTACCAGTTAATGACTTATAATGATTACCAATCAAATCCAATATGCAATATGTAAAGTATGACAATCAAACAATCACCACAATCAACACATAACATAAAAGATTTAACGTGGAAACCCTGTTAAGGGAAAAACCACCTGGGACCAGAAACCCAAAAATTGTTCACTCTTCTGAAGTGAGGTCGGTGAAGACCCAACCCTGTTAAAGGTTAAAAAACACACTGTAAGGTGTGACCTTGTTAGAGGATTTAACACTAACTGTTATCATCCAACTAGCATTCACTATGGGGTTGATAGGATAACAAATGTACATTCTATGAATGACATTACAAGACTTTCAAGTCCACTCTGTTAAGAGATTTATCTGATTACAATGGTTAAACTGTAATAGTAGGTGATTTGATTACAATACAACTTTTATTGTAGATGTTCAGATCTATATTATGCTCATTCAAATCCTCTGATCAATATATCAATTATGTTTCAACAATAATCAATGACTTATTGTCTCTCAGTAATAACTTTCTGATGCTCAGTAATCTTTGCAGTTTGGTTCTCCTTAACTAGTCTGATCAGGCATGCATGAAGCTTGTTCACGCGATAATTCTATAGTCTCCTTCCTCTTACATAAGTTTCATAATGAAACCCTAGTCTCTTAAATAGACATGTAAACCATTTTCTTTTCATCCATTAGATTTTTCTACTTATTCTCCTTCATCCATTTTGCCGCTTAAACCTTCCTTAGCTGATGTGTCAGTAATATATTTTATTTCCATCCTTTAGATCTTCCTTGAATTTTGTTAGCCGGTGATCTTCATAACAAAAATTATCTCCAACTCTGATTATGAGGTACTTTACAGCTCATCAACTTCCATCAGCTAAACTAATCATTTAGTTCTTTTGTTTCTATTCGATTAACAAAGAAATGCGTCGGTGAATACAAGGTCAGTTTATACTGTGCTCAGTATACACTACACTGCTCGGTGTATACTATGATGCTTCATCAACCGACCAAACTACTTTGTGTCTTTCAGCTCTTTTCCTCAACATAGATGAATGCAACATAATAAAGTCAATAACATAAGGTCATAGACTCGTCAATAAGTTACCCAATGTATTCCTTATCCTCATCTATCATATACATCTTTCTCATGTAGATATTTCTATTCTTCATCTCTCTTTCTCCTTTCTACAGATGCTTAGGTATTGTAACTTACAAGATAAGTGCTGTCAAAACTAGTTGACATTAATGACAACATATTACTAATTTAATCATCTTACATATCTAATCAGCAACTCGGTGATATCTAATCACTGATCTTCAATTAGGTTTCAAATCAGTTGTAGTTCATCATGAAACATCCATATCTTTTGCAAATTCTCTAACCGATTGATAGATTTGCTTAGTAAAATACCTTAACTCCATGATTTAGGGCTTTGCATAGATCCAGCATGAAGTTCTTTCACCAAATCCTTACAAACTACTTTCAATCACTGCTATATTGATCTCCTTAACACTTGTATTCACTTTAATGATTGTACAATACCAATCATAAGCTGTTAACCTTTCAATCTCACAAGATTTTGACATCGCATTCAATTCTTTTACCGCTTCTTTCTAAAAAGTTGTTCCTACTTTCTTGCAAAACTTAAAACTTCTTGCGAACTCGCATAACTTCATATTAGCTCACATGCTCTTAACCATAGCATCATTACATCATATACTACCTTACATTAACTGCGCAAGACTCAATTCATCCTATACTAACTTCTACACTATCCTAAGCTCCTATTCTAATGAATTCTTTATGAATTAGGTACTCTGAGATGGTTTAGGAAGAGATTCACTCCTACCATTGGATACTTCACCTTTCTGATTACCTTCAGTGCTGAATGTGTCTCCTTGATCTATGGATTTAACAAACTTTACTTCTTCTAAATTACTACAACAACCTCTTTGACTGTTGCTTGCATTCTCATTTCTCCTTGTATAACTTCTAGGATTAGGGTTTCTCATATTGTTCATTCTGCAAAACCTTGCTGTATGACCAAATTCATTACCTATCTGACAAACTACTCCATTGTTTCCATATCTTAGTCCAGTCTGGTTGATTTGTGATCTGCAATTCCTAGCAATGTGTCCAACCTTGTTGCATCCATAACATACTACTCCATTTCTTTTGTTCATATCTTCAGTAGGTTTCTTATCTACATGGTTAGTATCTCTAAACGTTCTACTACTATTATTGTCATTAAATTTAGCCTTCTTACATTCAATAGCTTTATGTCCAAAACCATGACAATTATAACAATAACCATTAAGAGGTTTAAATTGCTTACTTGTACAATCTTTCTTCATATGACCAAAAGTATTACAAGCAAAACATCTACCTTTAAATTCTCTCTGCGTACTTTTAGGTGATTCTTCTTGTTTAGGTGGTTCTTCTTCTTTAGGTATATCCTCAAATTTGTTAGCTTCATTAGATTTCTTTTCTTCTATTTTTTCAGAAACTTTCAGATCTGGTTCCTTGCTTTCTTCACTTACCTTAGATGAGTTAAATCCAAGACCAGTTTTATCATATAATGGCTTTTGATAAGACATTTGTTCATCGATCTTCTCACTAGTGGAATATAGTCTCTCAAGTTGTTGCTTAGACTAAGTCAGTTCACCTTTCACAATTGTATTGTACTTTTCAAGTTCAGCATACTGTAATTTGGTTTTCTCAAGTTCAAATGTCACTTTACAAAGTTTAGATTTCAGCTCTTCTTTCTCAGATTTCAAATTCTCATTCTCAGATTTTAGATTTGCTTGATTCTTGTTGTTTCCATCTTTCAAACTCAATTTTAGATTTACTATCTTTAATTAATGTTTAAGGATCTCATTTTCTTTTTCCAAATTATCATCACAATCTTCAATTTGAATTGTAGATTCCTTCTCTAATTTCAGTTCTTCCACCTTCTTTTTTAGCTTCTCAATGAGGTTCTTTGCATCATCATATTTTCCTTTTAGAGTATCTCTTTCTTCAGTAAGTATATCAATCTGTTCAAGAGCTTCTTCAAGATTCTTTTGTAGATGATCCATATCCATATATAGAGATCTTACTCAAGCTGCTAGGCTTTTTCCAAATGATTCTTTTCTGAGTAACTATGCTCTGATACCAATTGTTAGAAATAGGGAATATTGAGAGGGGGGGTGAATCAGTATTCTACAAACTTTTAATTTTGCCCAATTATGGATATAACAGATTATCTTGATACTTGCATAACAGAGTAAACTAAAGAACATGCATAACAGTAAAGCAAATGAACTCATAACACATTATTTGTTCTCGAGGAAACCCTAGCCAAGGGAAAACTCCGGTGGGGATGGTACCCACAAAGATCCACTAATCAAAAGTATCCTATTAAGGATGTTGACCCTATTCGGAGCCTGTTACATATATATAGTGTCTCGGTCCTGATTAAGGGAATCTAGGCCTTGTTAGAAGCCTCAACCTTGCTAAGAGTTGGTAGTATGTAATGAAATGATTACAAGATGAGCCCACTGCCCAAACATGTAATGTACAATAATTCCTGTTTACAAAAATAGGGCAAGGTACATAACCTTATACTTCTTGCTTGACTTTCACACTTTCACATCAATATCTTTCACATACATATGTTCACTTATCTCATATATCTCCTTCACATTACATATGTCTTACATTTATACAAGTTATTAGGAGTAATACCTTTTACAATCGGCTTTACTAAATATAAAGCAATTTACAAAATACATTTTAACATGCACTGCCCAAGGGTTAACATCTAGGATGTCATCCCTTCATATGATTAAGACATTATTTTGATAAAAAAAATAATCCCTTAATTGTTTACCAATTCTATCTTCTTCTATGTCTTGTCGGCTTTAGCTCTATTCCTGTAATACTGCAATAACTTCTTTTGTACATGTCATATAGACTTGCACTCTCAAGTGAGTCTTCAATATGCATCATAGTATCCATGTTCAAGTGCGCAAGCACTGAACTTACTTCTATCGATGTCACCAATCAAAACTATCTCTGGTTAGACTGGGAAAATACTGCTTACACTTAGACAATTTTTCTCTGCACTTTGTCATACTTGCTCTTTGTCATATGCAATCTTCATGTAGATCATATGTTTCCATAATGACAACATCTAGATATCTAACTCAGCCAAATTTCCAACACAACTGGTATTGGCCGTATGCATTGTTGATTGAGGTATTCTATATCGTCTATTGTATGCAGGCCTATGCAGATTCTATTTAGAATTCGAATAAAGTTTTCATCTTTTTGTCACATAGTGACTTTTAACGAATAACATCTCACATTGTCTTTCCAAAAATTGTACGGCATTAAATATTTTCATGTCGATCTGCTATAAAAAACAATGGAGTCAAGTACAGGTTGGGCTTGGTAAAGATCTCCATAGAAAATAGTGTCTAAGCCTCCAAAGTAGGTGATAGGTGTATTCATAATATCACATAAATTCTTGTCTATATAGTGCAAAAATATTGAGCCTACCAAGGAGATCTCAGCAATCAGTAGCACTCATAGTTGGTTGTAATGCTTTGACATCATGTCTAATGTATCATTGTTTAGTGGAAGGAATTTTCATTTGTTAAAAGGTATATGGAATGCAGAATGTAGTGTAACTCCACCTATATTAAATGCTGCTTTACTTGTATACACAGTGATTAATACTTTTGGTTTATCAGGATCATTGTCTACAACTTTTTTGTATACATGTAGAAGTGCTTGGTAAATTTCTTTTGTTGTAAACATCTTCTTAGTGCCAGCACCACTTGTCAAAAAAAGATTGGTTGGAGTTGTCATGTTTTTGTCCTTTTTCATCACAATGTCTTTTATAATTATTTGTTGCTCTTCATTCAACATTTGTCTAAGTTTGTAATACTCTGTGTTTTCAATTAATTGTGGATGCTTCCCTATTTCAAATATGTGGCAAGGTACACTGCCTACTCTATTACATGCATTTGTCTCAAGATCTTTTTGTATGTCATAGAGTTCATCCACTGTACAGGTTGTGGTTGTAACATTGTCTATAGCAGTCTCATGTTCTTTGGAATTGATTTCATTAGCCTCTTTTTCAATATCGTCCCATGTACTATTGGCAGAATAACAAAATTTTGCATGTTTCTTTATGATTGTTTCTTCGTGTTGAATATATGCAGATTCCCAGTAGTTGAAATTGTGTTTTAGTGTACTTTCATTTATTGTGAATGGAACAAAAAGTAAAAGTTGTTCTCTGCAATGGTTCTCCAAATCAGTGTGCTTGTTATAGTTGATAAAACATATTATGTTTTCTTTTTCTCTTGGCTTTATTTGATATCCTCTTTTTCCATATTCAGAAACATATTCTACCAAACATATGTGGGAGATATTTTGTCGACGAGCTAAATAATAATCTATTAAAGATTTTTCTATTACATTTTCTGACTCATCTGGTTTATTATTTAAGTCTTTAACAAATTTAAGTACAAATATGCAATTATTGTCTAGTCTTGTATCAATGAATATACATTTTTGAGAACTTTTATTAGGCGGAAGAGACAAAACTAAATGAGCAACCTATTGTGCTGACATTTGTTGTAAGTTCAACAAAGCATTCCCCAATTTTCTTATCATCTGTATTGCATCAATATCATCTCTTTGATGGTCATCACATATTCGTTTAAATGCACGTGTCATTGATTTTCAAACCTTATCCATGTATGAACTACAATACATGGCTGCAACATATGCATTGAGCATAAATTGTGCATATGTGTTTGCTTTCCAAAGAATAGGAATTTGTTTTGTAAAACTATTGTTCCATATTTTAGATGGTTTCCTTTTAAGAAATAGGGTGGGTTTGTCTATTGTTGAACTTAGAGAAGTGATGTAATCATCCTCTGATAACTGTAATTCATTGATAAACATATTGAATGTGAAGGAAGCGTCATAGGTTCCATTTTACAAAGCTGACAAAATATGTGAGGTTCTTGTAATAGTTATTTCACTTTTTTCAACTAATGGTTCAAGTATCATTATCTTTCCCAATGGAGGAAGTGGGAAATTGTAATGACATGTTTTTTTTTAAGACCTTTTACATTGCCTTGTATGGTGGTGTCTATGAAGAATAGCCAAAATAGGTTGTAAGTGGTCAGTACTACATGTAATGTGTTTGTCAACAAAGGTTATGATATCTTTGTTGGTTTCTCTACCATAGATTGGGGCATTTTATATCTAGATTAAGAGATGATCATGTTCATTTCCCCTATTTTGAAATTTAGTTACGGAAAAATAATCTAAAACTTTTCCAAATATTGAATTATCTACAAATATTAATTTTCTCATTGCATTTATCCTATGTCAATAGTATCATGTACATGTGATAGGATCTTTCTTCACTAGTAGTAATTTGTCATTGTCATTGTCATTGTGAGTAATTGGTTCATCATTCTATAATCATGTTTTTCATAAATTGTGCAAGTTTTGAAGTGTATTTGTTAGAGGTTCCCAATTTTGTTTCGCACTTGTAAAAGTGATGAAATATGTAGGACCTCCAAGTTGTCGTATCATTGCAAAAACATTTTTTTTAATTATTGGCTATAATCAAGAGATATTCTGATTCTTTTGAAATCAACATATCCGATGTCTGATTTTAGAATCTTCTCCAAGTTTGGTTTGTGTTTGATGTCCTTTGCCAAAATCTTTCTTCCTTTCAATTGTCCTTTTCTTATTCTTACCCACATTGTAGACATTACTTGGTGTATTAGTATCTTTATGGATTTGAAAAAAAAGATTTGTCATGTGAAGAGAAAAATCTTGTTCTAAATGAAGTAGTTCCCATTGTGCCATTTTTCGGTAGTTAAATTTTTCAACAATGTCAGCATCACGTACCTCTCCGAAGAAGAGAGTTGGAAAATTCATCTCTTCTGCATACTCATCTTTGAATATTCCAATTGGGTAACAATCTTGAGCAGGTGCAATTTCAATTTTTTGTCTTCCATGTTGTGTATACAGCTAGAATCTGTATATCCATGTATCAAAGTTTCAGTTGGGTTGTCGTTCTCTAAATCACTATTTGATTCAAGATCACTTGAGTTGGTTTCACTATCGCTTCCATTCCCTTCATTTAATTGTAATGTATGTATCCAATCATCATTTATTTGGACTTTTTCCATCTTGTACAGTGTTGCCTTACACAATTCAAAGAGAGATTGCATTATAATATTTGGCCTCACAATTCCTTTTTCAAATGCATTTTTATATTCCAAATGCCTTTTCAAAGATATAACAATTGTTGAAGTATTTCATATTGATTTTGGCAAGGCATTTTGTACAATATCCATGTTTATAGGAACATTGATTATGGATCCTGTGAGGCCTAGCTGAGATCTTCTATAGCCTAGTTCCCAAATTTGTGTGAATAGAATTTCTAAGAGACACAAGTCTTTCTTCTAAATGTGTCAACATGCGCACATGTTTCAATGGTTTATTATTTCAGATGTTTTGTGGTGATGCAAACTTTGGGAGAGAACCCTGTTTCAAGGATGTGTGACATATTTTTCAAATGTTGTCATTGCAACTTTAATAATTGCAATCTATTAATTTGTAGTACGTAGTTGTCTCCTTCTCTCTAAAATGTTTTTTCTTTCTTGAAGTGCAAAAGTTGACAAACTATGCAAGGATATTATGGTGTGTCCTTTATTGTGATTTCATATCGTTCTATTGGTGTTAAGTTTTTCTTGTTTTATTTCCTTTTATGACATCATGTCTCTTTGTCGCATGCATTTTCATTCATCTTTTGCATTCTTTGTCGGATTAGGTTCTTTGTTTTCCGCAAACTAGATAAAACTTTTTTTTTGTTACTTTCTACTTGGCCTTCTTGTTTTCAATAATTGGTCCCAGTTTCAAATTCTTGCTTTCTTGTGATCATAGCTTTGAAGATTTCTCTATTACTCCTAATAATTTGTTTAAGACTATGCAATTTGAGTGTTGGTCGATTGATTTGGTCATCGCCAATCTTAAATAAAGGTTCAAAATGTCCATTAAGTGGATTTGTATCATGGAAAAGGATACAATATGGTTGTGTATGTAATGTTTGGTTGAAGTCTAAATATTTTTTCCTAGTTCTCGCAGAGATTACGCAGATTCTAATGTTTAACCACTTTGAAATCTAGTGAATGCAAAAAATATCTCCCCATAGACCTAGTTTGACATTGGCATTTGTTGGTTTGGCAGATAGTCACATTCGTCATAGATAAGTGTTGGGATCTTTTACATTGTGTAGGTCTTGTAAGCTTTCAGGATACAATTCATGGTTGTATGAGTTCATTGCTTTTGGGTCACTATTTTGGAAACATCTCATAAAGTAGTCAATTGTCCCATTTCATAGTTGAATAGATGTGAACTTAAAATTGAGCAACAATTCAAGAGAATTAAATAAGCAATCACTGACATTGTATTTAAATGCAGCCAATCTAGACAAGCCTTGTTTCTCCAATGTTTTGTCAATGTCACATGTTTGCAAATAGTTTTGAGATATATATTTGTCCACGTGCATCCTTTTCAAATTCAAAATTTTGAAACTTGTTTATATTTGTTCTTTTATAGTAATAAGATTGATTGTTTGTATTGTATGTCTTGAAAATGAAATTTGTAATATATATATTTGTATATGAAGTTATCAGAAAACTGTTCTGCATTCTTGGTGGTTTTGGACCCAATATCACCCTTCTCTACATTACAAAAATGTATGTAGTTGTTAGTCATCGATATTTGACATCTATTGTTATTTCCAGACTAGGCCCATCTATGCATTGTCGCAAAAGACATATGTTTCTAATTTCTCATGTCATAAACAATTAAAATTTTGTAAAGTAAATTGCTAGATGAGTTGTACTAATTTGCATTTGTTCTGCCAAGTTTTGAAGCGATGTTTCTTTATTTTCATATGTGCAAACACATTTGACTTATTGGACAGTAGACATAATGAATATTTATTTCTCTTTTGCATGGCACTTATTCATAATTTTGATTAGTTTACTGGATGAATTATATTGTATTTTATTGTGGAATCCAAAGAAATAGTATAACAAGAAAGTATATTGTTCTATTCCTTATTTAGGCCTAACACATATAAAATTTTCTTTTGTACAAAGAGAGGAAAATAGAAATTATTATTTTTAAAAATAGATCATTCTTTTCTTCTAAATCCTTTTATTTTGAAAAAGTAACCAAGTATTGCTAATTGCACAAGATTGTTGGGTTAAAAAAGACCAATTATATTTCTACTACGTTTAAAATTACAAGTATATGATATTGGACTTGAATTAGAACCTATCCAATAGAAGGAAAAAAAAAATGGAATGGAATTTATGCCCCCCCCCCCCCTTCTCATTATAATTACAACATTTGAATATGTTTAAAATTGTATGTCAAAGTGGCCTCTGACTACTGGTCAAAAATTTCAAGCTGGGGTCTTTGATAGCGTTGACTCTTCCTCCAATTCTTGTAACTTGCTCTTCAATTTTCTGACTTCTGGTAAAAGTTCTATACATATTTCACAATGTTCATGTCATGTGATACCTCCACTTTGACATTTTTCAGTTGTGTTGAAATTTCCATTGCATATGTTATCAATTCCAACATTGCTATTGCAATGTGTGGTATTAAGCACATAGTGCATGCCTACATTAGCTTCAATTGAAGCCCCATTTATGTTTTCAATTTCTGATTTGAAAGGTGGCAAACAAGGATTTGTAGAGGAGACAACATTGTCTACATTCCCTACAATTTTATTATGAAGAGAGGAAATTAGCAGTTGTCTTTGAAAGATTTATCGTTTATACAAGGTAAGTATATAAAATCATCAATTCATATGCTCTAAATTTTGTCAAAGTTATCTTGTACAAAAGACAAACAGTAAGTAATAAATTTGGTTACAAGGAATACCAATGCATTGGTGCAGCTGTAGATACTTGGAGGGTGCATTTTCCAAAGTGTCCATAGTTGATTCCAACAAATTTGAGCTAGCAATGTTGCATTTGTATGAAGCAAATGAAACACTTTCAGATCTTGGATAAGTACAACCATAATTGTTGTTGTTACAAACATCTTTCTTGTTCTAATTGGTATTTTCCACTGCTAAGAACCTGTGTACTATGTTGCCTAATAAACTTGGGTCTGGAGAAGTATATAACAAGTCATAATTATTTTGAAGATGATCACAACTATTTTCTATTACTTTATCATTGTCAAATAGCAATGAACTTGTTGCATTAGTGATATCTTGGCCTAAAAATTCAACCTGACACGTATGTGATTTGATTGAATCACTTTGCATAGCAGGATCTATATCGCAAGTAACAATGTCCACCAATGCAAATTGTAATTTGACACCAGTAGGAAGGTCAAAGCATGAAACATAACTTGCACTCCCACTTTTTTGATCTCATTGTACTTTGGAAGTGGATACCAATGGTAGAGATGACATTGCATTTTCTTCCATAATATTGTATGTTTGCAAAGTATCAGAAGAAAAAGTTGGTCTTTCTTTGATTCCTTCCATGCACAATGCAGCCTTCCCATATGCAATAGCGGCCTCCTCAATAGTCTCAAATGTGTCAAGCCAATGGCGGTGTTTACATTTTGGATCCCTTATCTCTGTAGCATATCGGCCCCATGGACGTTGTCTAACACCTTTATATTGGTTATGCTTGGACCGTTTCCTTGTTTTATTTGAAATCATCAATATATTTTCACAATTACAATTGACCTCATTGTATGATTCAAAAGTTGATTTCTCTGACATTATGCTCATTATTGTGTGCAATTATGTAGGCCAATTAAAAAATTTAAAGAAATAATTTATAATATACAATGATACTACATTAACTATGTTTTTTCTTTTTAAATAGATTATAGCCATATTTATTGAGTCATCAAAGATGCTCCCATAGAAAGACTATGAAAAGCTATAAAATAATTAGTTCTTATGTGCATTGCTCATATCACATCAATTTTAAAAGAACATGTCTTATTGGATTATGAGTACAAATACATAATAAAGTACTATGTTGCATGTCAACAACATGATGAAATGGGGTGTGTCTTTCACCATGAAAAGAAGTAGCAAGATGATGCACATTTCCACTATTAGGACTACTGCACCAAACACCATATTGTCATCATAGAAAGAGACATCCATTTCCAAGATGCACTAGACTATATTGCTTCACCAACTTTGAAATGTGATAGCACTTTTGGTGTCTGGTGCTTTGTCAACCTGCATCAGTTGTATTCAAAATGCCTATTATTGAAAATAAATGGGATGATAGTTATATTTGTATAGTGGTTGAAAATTTGGAAAATGGTTACAAATATTAAGATTCACATCTATCCCATTAAATTCACAGCCAAAGAAGTTATATGAATTTGTCAATTGTCAAACCTAAATCATCCTCCTTCAACACTGGTGTCCAATAAACATATTCTAGTAATATGTACCCATTATTTAGGACAATCAATGGCTTGGGTTGGAATTTGGATTTGTATGTTATCTCCCCTCTCTTACCATTGAGATTTTTCGATAGGGCACACTCATCCTGGCAATTCAGGGAAGTCGATATCTGATACCTGCAAACCTTCATAAAAGATGAGCATGAACATACATGTATAAATATAAACAAAAAATGGCAGGGATTGGCCGATCATGTGGATCTCGCAAGCAACTACTACTCTATCCCTCAACCACATCAAGCATGTCAAACATAAATATAAAACATACACATCAACCATACACATGCAAGTATGGTGTCAATAAAACCATAAACATAATATACATAACATCAAATCTATTTGAGGATTTACACAAACATGAAAAGTGACCTAAAAGAGGCTGGCCAATTAATGAAAAAATCAAACTATGGGAGGGTTATTACATCGAGTTGAGTTCTATTTTTGAGGGTTTGCATGTTTTAGAAACTCTAGGAGGAATAGGTTTTCTTTACGAGGGGTTTCTGGGTATTATTTTCAATTACGTCTATCAGGCTTTGGAGGAGCTCTCTTGGATGAATTTGGAAATTTTTTGGAAAGCTTGGATTTTGTAGGCATTATTAGAGATTGTTAGAAAGCTTAAATTTTGAAGGGTGAATTAAATCTTTCTTGGTTTTGAATTTTCCAGCGTTGTTTGAGGTAGGGTTTGAAACCTTATTTTTGTAAAAAAATTTCCTTTGAAAAGATTGTTTGCTTCATGTTTGGAATTATTTATGTGAATGAATTGGAATTGGGTTTTTGTTTAAATTGGGTTTGGTTTTGAGAAATTTTAGATTAGTTTGATATTAAATTAGATCTGGTATTTTGTTTGGATAGTTTGAAAACCTAGAGAGAAATTTTAGAAATTTTTAAGTTTTCTTAAAGTTAGGGTATTTACCCAGAAAGGATAGAAAATTTATCTTAATCTTTTGCATAAAAAATTAAATTTGAAATTGCATGTGAAATCATATTCAAAAGAAATTAGTTTTGTCTGAAATCTCAGCTTTCCATTAAAGAAATCAATTGAGAAAATATATGTGTTTAAAAAATGGAGGTTTTGTTATTTGAATTTATTATTATTTATTAATTTTTAGATTTAAAAATTTATTAAAAAATAAAAAATTATTATTATAAATATTAATTAAATTTTGGATTTAAAATATATATATATATATATATATATATATATATATATATATATATATATATATATATATATATATATATATATATATATATATATATATATATATATATATATATATATATATATATATATATATATATATATATATATATATATATATATATATATATATATATATATATATATATATATATATATATATATATATATATATTTGATTATATCTTGTATCAGTGCTTCAAATGTGATTCCTTGCAGATATTGTACAATATTTTGTATTTGGTTATTATGACATACCCTACGACTTGTGTAGAGGATGTTGATTCATTGTGTATACCTTATGGTATTGGATGTACTTGTTATTCATTTTTATATGAGATAATTATAATTATTCTTAATCTAAAATTATTTAATCTAGTATACATAATTCTACGTCAGGGGACCCTCGAGGATTGTCAACTGTATTTGAGTTGTACTTATGTACTTGTTTATATTTTATGATTGTATTGCTTCCGCATTGTTATCATCATTGTTTGTAAACACTTAAGAAAAAAATTATTTTGTAAACTTAGTGACATGTATTAGGTTAAATTCTCCTGGGTTCCCTGGTGGGGCATTACAAGAGTCAATATCAAAATTAAATAGAGCTACAATATCTACCTTACATGTGACAAAAGAAAGATCCTATTCACACACTTCATAGAGTCAAACTCTTTTATGTCATAAGGATGAGGTTGCTCTCTTGTTATTAGCACTACCTACATAGATTCCAAAATCACAAACCATACAAATATGTGTCATGTGGTCTCTGCAATAAAGCTTTACACTTCACACATATAACAAAGCTTTGGAGAATTATCTATTCAGGCATCAAAAGGTTTGTCGACAACACATTTTTAAATTTAACAATTAAATTAAATTTCAAAATACAATTATTCTCTAATATTAAATTTGAGTAGTAAATTAAAAAATGATCTTGTCAACAGACCTTTTGATGCCTATATAGCCAGCTCCAAGCTTTGGCATGTTTATTTTTCTTCATCTTTTGTATAAGAACATAAAATGCAAAGCTTATTAATTTCAAAGAGCAACCTCATCAAAGGTTTTATATGAGGTTTATTGATCACAAATTCCAACTCCATTACATTGAACTAATGTTTTTTTTGTATGAACATGAAATGTTATTGCTATTGTAGTTGCTCGTCTATTAAATTTTTGTAAATAATCAATTTTTAATTTGTTTGAATGCAGGAAAACAGGAAAAGGGTTGCAAAAAAAAGGCAAGAAGATAAACTTATAGAACATTGGTTGCTCAAGATTGGATGCTAATAATTCAAAGAAAGCCTTAATTCACCTTCTATAGGTTCACACTTGTTGATCAAGAAGAGGAAACAAAGAAGATTTATAGTTACAAATACTACATTTTTCTATGTGTTTCCATGCATTTGAATGCTATGCTTTTTGAGGACCTAGAAAAAAGACAGAAGGAAACTACTATAACTTTAATTCAGCCAAAATGGATGCTACTATGTACAAAAATATTTTCTACAATGTTTTATACACTTCCTTTTATCATGTAAATTGTAAAGCTTCAATTATGTTTTAAATCAAAAACCTATCGGCATATCCCTTGCACCTCTTTTGGGTGCAAGTGCTAGTTTAGAATATTTTTAAAATTAAACATATGAACTTAGAAACTTGTTTATAATTTAATATTTTTGCATATATTACTAATTTATAATTATTTTTTAATTTTATATTCTTTTCATCACAAATAAAAGTTTCTATATGATTTTTTTTCTTTTAAGTTATTTTGATTTGAGGTTAACATTATCTTTCTTACATAAAAAAAATGGTGCTCTACTCTTCAATTCTATCGAGACCTACATACAAAGTCTTTAGTGTGGAAAGTATTCAAAAGCAATAGAATTTATTTTCATCCAATCAGTATGCACAGTTGCCTCAATTCGGCTCCAGAAGGTATACTTCTCCATGAAGTCATCCTTCTTTGTCTTATGAAGCTCTAAAGGCACTGAGGTAAGGTAGCTCTATTGGCCCTAACAAAAAAACATTTTCATCCTTTGAGTCCTGGTAATATTTCTTCGCATGGGGAGCATTGGATTAAGGTAGTTACCAAGAAAAACAAGAAGGAAGGTCTTCATTTGAAACCAACAGGGTCTAATCCAAAGTTAGGGAACAATGATAAAGTTTCTTTTATATTACCCTTAGAAAATCATTTTTCTTCTCTTCAATACTCAGGAAAAATCAGGAATAACCCTAGATCTAGAGAGACTCTTCTGAAAGTTTCCCCTTATATTCTCCTCTGCATCAAAGGCCTAATTTATCATAGTCTTTCTCAAAGAAAAAATAAGCCCTAGAAAACCCTATGAAGAGTGATAATTCTCCTAAATTTTTCCCCTACTCTCCCCCTCATCGTAGAATTAAGTCCATGACTCTTCTAAAAAATGAAATTTCAAATTGTCAAGGTGATGAGCGGGCCCTAATATTAAAAATTGATGATGGTGTTATTGAGTGTACCTAGGAGTTATTAAAAATTGAAGGAATTTTTGTTCGTTGGAATGGATATGGAATTTCCTCAGAAAAAATTGTAGACTGGCTTCAAAAGGAATTCCCTAACTAGGTAAGTTTAGCTCTACTCCCTGATGAATTTATCTATGTTTATTGCTATAACATAGAGCCAAAAAATATTTTTTTAAATAATGAATTCCCTAGCCTATTAGGTTTAGACTTCTCTGTGGTTAATTGGTCCCCTTCTTTTAATCCTAACCAACTAAAAGGTTTTTTAGTAGAAAGAGCAGTAAAACTTAAAATCCTTCCTATAGAATGTATAAACAAAATCATCCCTAGGAAAATAGGCAATATGATAGGTTCATATGTTAGATATGTAGACACCAATTATCCCTTCGTGGAAATCATGATCATAGTTAATATGGACATCTCTATTAAAACATTAAAATTGATTACTATAAAGAGTGGCTCTTCAATTTTTAAAATCAACCCTTTTCTTATGACAGAATTAGTAGAGGTAAAAAAGCAAGCCCCAGTAATTAAAAATCTAGTTCAGATCAGGAAAATGATCCCTAGTGACATCACTATCCAATTTAGGCAAGAAAAGGATGGCTTCTCAATCAACATCCCCTCAAATTCAATAGATGGAACCCAGGCCCCCTCTATAAAGTCTTAGAGTAAGAATTATTATTTTCCACACATGCCCTATTCATATCAAGCAACCCACCCCTCTTCGCTCGAGGGGAGGTTAGTAGAATCAGAGGTAATTGAGAAGGGAAGTAGAATAAATGACCACCCTGAAAAACTAGTGCCTTATAGGTATAATTAGTCAGTAAAACTAGGCTCCCCTCTTTCCCCATTAAAAACCAATGATTTATAGGAAAAATTAGCCAAGGATCCCCATAACATTATATTGGTCAATTCAAGAATAGATGATATAAGCTTAGAAGAATATAAAAATTCATTGCTTCAAGTTAAAGATTAAGCAGAGGCTATGAAAGAATTTGTAGAAAAAGAACTTAACAATATTGAAGAAGGGACTATGGATAAGGACAAATTTTTTAGGGATATTGAAATAATGGATAGGAAGGTTGGTAGGTCTCAGGTCAATGAATTTAGTAAAGAAGAAAACAGACCAAAGGATCAGCTATGAAATGCCCAGTCGGGTATGAGTGGCTCGAGACATGATGGAAAAAGAGGACAATTGAAGAAAAACCTTACAAAGAATGCTAACCTTTAGGAGAAGGATAAGACAAAGGAAATCATTGATTTATTGGGGCTTGGTCCTCTCCTCGATGGAGAAGAAGCTCTCAAGAATGGGAAAAACTTGGATATCCTACCAAGGATTCTGGAAGCCCTAGAAAAGGAGGAGGGGGTTTTAAATAAGGAAGATTTGCATCGTAATAAGTCCCATCCTTGTGTTGATCTGGGGTTTAAGACTAAAAAGATAGGCAAAAGATCCTCGGACTGTGCATTAGTACCAAAATCAAGAAGTAGGAAGTCCCTTAAGGAGTTGAGAGAAAAGCTAGGTCAGGCTATAGGCCAAACCAAAATTACATAAGTTTTAGATGTAGGGAAGAGGAATTTCCTTCCCACTCAGCAATGCAAATTATTACTTGGAATGTTAGGGGTCTTAATGCCCCTAACAAAAAATGCCTGATCAAAAGACATTTATCTCTCTTTGATGTAGAAGTAATTATGCTCTAGGAAACTAAATTAGATGAGGAAGGTTATCAATTTATGAATACAAAACTAGGAGGATGGGAAATTATGGCCTCCCCATCAGTAGGGGCATCAGGGGGTCTAGATATCATATATAACCCCTAGAAATGTAGGTTTGTACCTTTAGAAGTAAGAAAAAATTGGATTAGTGGAAGGGTTAGAAGTATAAGAAGAAATCTCAACTTTTTATTAATTAATATTTATGGTCCCAAATTCCTCCATGAGAAGAGAGAGATATGGCAAGAGGTAAACAATTATACTTTCACACACCCCAATGAAACAATTATCATCGGAGGGGACTTTAATGCTATTTTGTGTGAGGTGGACAAGGTTGGAGGATCAAAGAAAATAACGCAGACTATGAGAGAATTTAACTTATGGATTGACAACTTGAGGGCTATGGAAATCATAACATGGAACGAAGGATACGCATGGTCCAATAGGAGAGCAGATAAAAGTCTGATAATAGAAAAAAATGGATAGGTTTTT
The DNA here is from genome assembly GCA_027943335.1 of Chamaecyparis obtusa. NCBI lineage: Eukaryota > Viridiplantae > Streptophyta > Pinopsida > Cupressales > Cupressaceae > Chamaecyparis > Chamaecyparis obtusa. The sequence goes on from BSBK01004662.1 coordinate 161,951, forward strand.
CTTCTTAAGAAATTTAGCAACCTTCAATTTTGATATGAAAGCTAACATACTTCCTTTCTCGAGCTCTTATCACTTCCCAGTTGAATTGGCTTTTCTAGAAACCAACCTTCCTAAGAAGAACCCCTTTAAATTCAAAAAGATGTGGCTTTTGGAGGAAGATTGCTTTTAAAAAAAATTGAAAAATGGTGGAAGGAGGACATTTTTGAAGGATCCAAAACATATATAGTAATGTCTAAACTAAAATTAATAAAAATAAATTTACTGAATTGGAATCATCTCCAATTTGGTAATATTTTTGAGAAGAAACTAGAAGTAGAAAGTAAGCTAGAAAGCTTAAACGAGGAGGTGCTGGCAAGAGGTATGAACATGGAATTATATGAAGAATAAAAGGCTCTAATAATGGAATATGAAGATATTTTAGGTAAAGAGGATATTTATTGGAAACAGAGATCAAGAGAGACATGGCTAGTCAAAGGAGATAAAAACACTAACTTCTTCCACAATAGTTCTAAACAAAGAAAATCGGCAAATAGAATATTGAAATTAAGAAAGAACGATAGGGAATTGATAGAAGACCCTACCCAAATAGCTTTAGAGGTCGTAGACTACTTTGAAAAAATCCTTAATAACACATATGGTTCAAATTTAACAGCTCAAAAAAAGATATTAAGTCATATTCCAAAAATCATTTCAAAAAATCAAAACAAAACTCTAAATGCAAAATTTTCTATGGAGGAAGTAGAAACACCCCTTAAGGACCTCCACCCTGATAAATCCCCTGGGCCAGATGGCTTTCCTACACTATTCTATTAAACAATTTGGTCCTTCATTGGTCCAAAAATAGTAGGGGCTCTTGAAGGTATGAGAAATTTTAGGAAATTGTTGAATGAAATCAACAATACTTTTCTTGCCTTGATCCCTAAGAAACCTGATGTTGATATCCTTGATGATATAGGCCAATAGCCCTCTATAATACTTTATATAAACTCTTAACTAAAACTCTTTCCAATAGACTAAAGCCTCTTCTTTCGGCTCTTATCTCTGAAGAACAAACAGGTTTTGTTTCAAGTAGATCCATTTTAGAAGGGGTGATTATAGCACAAGAAGCTATACATTCAATTCAATGCAACAAAACATCGAGAATGCTCATCAAGCTAAACATATGGAAATCCTAAGACAAAGTAGATTGGAGATTCCTATGTAAATATTTGGAAGCATTTGGATTTTCAAAAATATAGATTAATCTAATTTATGAGTGTATTTCTGGACCACATATGTTAGTATTGATAAATGGATCCCTAGTAGGATTCTTTAAAACCTCTCAAGGATTAAGGCAAGGATACCCCCTATTACCCTTTCTTTTTATTATCATGGTGGAGGCCTTGGGGAGATCAATTTCCCAAGCAAGGGCAAAAAAAAGAATTAAGGGGATAAAGATCACCTCAGAAACTATTTGCTAGCACTCACCAATAGTTTGTTGGAAATGATATTATGGGAAAGTGATATACTGAGAGGGGGGGGGTGAATCAAATATCTACCAAATTATTGCATTTTAACATAAACTTACTTGCATAACACAAACATCAAATTCAATACTGAAATAGATCTAACATCCTAATCAGCATCCATGAAAATGAAAAATTAAATAATGATTTTGGTTACCTAGAAACCCTTGAAAGGTAAACTAGGGTGGGGATGACACCCAAAAATCTTCACTACTATAGTATTAAAGTTTGTCTATTAGGCTACAAGTTTGATAAACAATTTGTGATCTACCCTGTGAGGGGTCTACCTTGTTAAGAAATTTGAGACTTATACAATCTACCTTGCAAAAGGATTTAAACTAAAAAGTGTGGTGTGTGAATTTTGTACCTAGCTGTAGACACAACCTTCAGTAAAACATTAGAGGTTAGCTAAAATCAAAATCATTTAGTGAAATAGAAACTAATCTAACAGGTGATTTACTGCCTTCTAGTAGATGCGAGTATGTATTCTCAGATTGGACTAAGATCAATGACCTTGACGACACCTAAACGAAGGATTTGAATGTAGAATCAGATATGAGATGAATGCAAATTAATCTATATTTTTGGTTTTTCTGTGCAATAAGATGAAATAAATTGATATGCTAATTGAACTATCAATGATATGCTAAATATGAAACTAAAAATGATTAAAAACAAGATTGATCTCACAAAAGATGTTGATTTGCAAAGAAGCTTCAATTCTTCAGATGTCGATTCCGCCAGCGTGATTGTGCAAATTCGTGGATTGATTTTGGCAGAGTAAGTATGAAAACTTGTGAGATGATATTATGAAGAGCTGAGCCTTGATTTTATAGAAATCCAAGGCTTTGGGGATGCATGGAAAAGCCAAAATCACTCAGGTTGATTTTTGAGGTCAACAAGGAATTAAAGATAGTTAACTCACAAAAAATCATGCAAAAATAGCTTTTTGATTTAAATCAGAAGTTGTGATCAACTTTCAACTCAAAAGAGAGTTGAGTTTATTTTTAAAACAACTTGAATTGATTTTCTGATTTAAAGTTTAACTGCTTTTTGGATGTGCATAATTTTAATATAAATTAAATAAATAAATAAAGTGATTTATCCTCAACTTAATTGATTTTAAAAATAAAACAATTGATTTTATGGTTAAGCAATTATTAAATCAAAACTTTTATTCAAAAAACTATATTATTAAATTTGACAATTGACATTAATTAATTAAATAAGAATTTAATCAATTAGTCATAGGATATTTGATTTATTGTCAGAATTAAATAATACAATTTAGGAATAAATATAATTAAATCCAATTAAATAATTAAGTGGCAGTATTAAATCTAATTAATTAAATATTTAGAATATTCAATTAATCAAACTTTAGGATAAATAAGATTTATCGCCAAATAATCATTAAATTAAAGATAATTAGGATAAATAGGAATAAGGAATATTTCCCTATGCAAAATTTATGATAATCAATTAGGATTCGATAATGTGCAGATGTGCCTTAGGTTAGGACTTTGATGTCTATTTCATTCGATGTGTCGATGTAGGAGGTTAATGAACCTATAGCCCTTTTTTGGGGTATTACATTTTGCCCCTCTTTGAATTACTGTGCGAAGCGCAGTGTTTCAAAGACAGTCTGTGTATAATGTTGAAACCGATGTTTGAAATTGAAATTGATATGAAACAGAAACTATGATATGAGACAGAAACTTATTGAAAGATTTGAAGATATTAGGTCCTGAATGACCAAAGATAATATTAACTATAACAGTAATGAACCGATGATTGTGAAAAAGTGTCAAAATGCCTGATTCTAAACCTTATGATTGCAAAGAAGTGAGTGACTGATTCTAGACCCGATTGTCGATAAGAATCACATTGGTATCACATCTGAACCCTTCAGTTACGAAGAACCAAGGAAATAACACTAATGAACCGATGGTTGTGAAAGACTGATACAGTTTACAAGATTAAGAGAATACCAGATTGATATGGATCTCGATGAATCTGATATGCCCCAAGCGATGATTGATTTTCCCCGAGCGATGAGGTCTTTTTGATGAATCAACAACTAGATGTGGTTGTTGTCTCGATTATTGAGGAAAGATATGATTTCAGCTTTAGATTACAAACTTTGAATGATGTGCAATACCATGCCCCCTTCGGGATTAAAATTGAAATCTGACAAGAAAAGTCAGCTTTGATAGTTTTAGAAGCATGTTAATTGAATTGAGAAGTGGTTAAACACATTCAAGAACGCGTTCTGCATCGTTTAGAGGTCCATAAGACCAAGTTTGAGGTTTGACCATGAGTTGACCATGGTTGACCAAGTTGAAATTTTGATAGTTTGACATAAGATAATCAGTTAAGTTGAACTCTAGATTTTTGTGATGATTGAAGGTTGATTGTGCAAGCAGTAGATCGTCCTGGGTCCGAAAATTTTAAATTGTGATTTTGACATAGTAAATGATCTTAGATTTTGATTTTGATCCCAAAAATGGATTCAAAACGTTGAAATTAGCCAAGGGTGCAATTTTTGTGAAAAATGGAGCACTTTTGAAAATTAGGTCAAAAAGCTATATAAAAGCCGAAAGGGTCATTTTCAATTCATTTCAACCTTTTGACTTTAGAAATCTTGTGGAGCCCTCTGAGTGAGAAAATGGCAGAACCAAAGGTACCTGTGAGTTCGCATCAATTTGAGCGCAGCTGGAGACACCAGAGAACTCGACAGTATGGACATCCGGTAGGTGGACCTCTGTGCTTTGCTAAAAGTTCAATTTTTCCATGATTTATAGCATTTTTAGGATTATTCGTAGGTTTTTCAATTTTTCAATTTTGCATGCACGGAAACTCATACGACTCTCCAGCGAGACTCATACAACTTTTTAACTGTAGATAGGTTGTTGTTTCATAAGCCCCCAAGACTCGTATCAGAGGGACCCAAGAGTCGTACAACGTTTCGTTGGGTCCCTCATAACTCGTACGAGGAGGAATGCATTGTCGTATCACTATGCTTTGTCATATGGTATGATGTAGAAACTTGTATGACTTTCCCTACCAGTCTGAAGTGTCATATGGAAAACAGTGAGCCAAAAACTCATTACTAGGTCAAATTTTTGAATTTTCTGATTCTGTAGCATGATTCCTGACCTTTTAACCTACCTTCTGAAATAGTGAACTGCTCAATTCATGTCCTTGTGACCTATTTTGCAACCAAATTACTAATAGGATTCCCTATTTCTGTGTTGTGTAGGTCATATATCCAGATGTTCATGTACAGATTTCACATCCAGCTATGCAGAGATTATGTGTGTCACTATCGGACCCTATGATGGTACACCTTGCTTCCTGTGGATTTGAGTACCTCATTCATTTACCCGAGATTAGGGTAAATCATGGATTGTTGACTGCTCTAATTGAGAGATTTCATTCAGAGACCCAGACATTCCACCTGTCGATTGGGGAGATCACTGTCACCCCTAAGGATGTGTATCGTATACTGTGCATTCCTTTCCATGCAGGCCAGCAGCTAGAGTGTGTGATTTCGGGGAACTCGGGCCTTTTAGCATTTAGATGTCTCTTTGGAGATGATACTTAGATGACTGCCTCCATTTCCTGGGAGACCTTAGTGCAGTGATATGGACAGATGCACTAGCTGGAGTGTATCATTGTCGGGATTATCGATGGTATTATTATGTCTAACCGTCAGCAAAACAATCTTTTGGTGGGTTGGGCCCCTATGGTAGCACGTTTGATGGTGAATCCCTTTGAGTTGGCTTGGGGTTAGTGTCTTTTGGCCCATATGTTCTCTGAGATGCACAAGGTAGTGTATCAGGAGAGCAAGTCTTTTGCATCCGGAGCTTTAGTTCTACAGATCTGGGCGTGGGAGCATATCCCAGTGTTGAGACCAGTATGTACTTCACAGAGGCAACCTCAGGAGCCTGTTATATATATATATATATATATATATATATATATATATATATATATATATATATATATATATATATACTATATTATATATATATATATATATATATATATATATATATATATATATATATATGTTGGATATGTCATACAAGGGCAGATGGGCCATGTAGAGTACTAGAGGTGATGCCTCGATGATATGAATTTTGTTCGGTGGAGACCATATGTAGCTATTGAGCCCTGGCCGACTATGCAAGAGCAGTTTAGTTTCTTCTTTTAGAGTCATGTGTTGATCGGGAGGTCATCCTCCACTATAAAGAGATTCCTTATCACCAGAGTGTGGAGGTAGTATGGACAAGTACAGGATGCACCAGAGGATTATGCAACTTATGCTCAGATAGGTCATGAGCTTGGACTCGGATGGACCACCAGGCTCTCTTATGCTGTGTGCTCACAAGAGTATAGTTCTATTGTCGGTAGAGATTGGGAGTATAGACCACAGGTCATGGATGTTGGTGTTACAGATGGATTTATCGCATGGCTTGCTGATCATCTGATTCATAGATTTTCTAATCCAATAAAGTTGATACCCTCCATGGAGGAGGTGATGGATGTTACAGGTGCTCCGATGGGATAGGGTACCAGACCTACACAGGGTCCTATTGTGCATCCCACACCTCCAAGACCTAGAGCGATAGCTCTACTATAGAGACCATCAGGACAGATGAGGCCCCCCTCGTCCCACTAGTTCCACAGCAGGTAGATCTACAGGTTCTCATAGATAGACTAGGGGAGAGGGTGGTACTTTAGGGAGTGTTGGTTCAGCTGAGGAGGTACTTGTAGCAGAGCAGGTTGTGGGTGGTGGTACTGATCCAATGTAGGAGGACACAGGTTTTGATTTAGGTGCTGAGGTCAGACACCATAAGGCGCAGAGAGAAGAGACCATTGAGCAGGTTGCCCCAGATACTAAGATGCTAGCAGCCGATGTTGATCCTACTATTCCTCTTACTCCACAGGAGACTATCAGATGGCTCAAAGTGCAAGTTAGGGACCTGAAGGTTTGCAATGCTCGATGGGAGGAGAGATATATAGAGGTAGATAGACAACGTATTGAGCTTCATTCTGAGGTGCAGAGATTACAGGCAGAGGTGATTCATCAGACCTCCTAGGTAGCTTACTATGTGTCCACATATTATACTATTGTTCCTGCTGCACAGAGAGTCCCTTCGTACTCTTAGTATATGATGGCATCGGAGGGAGCTAGAGCACCTAGAGCAAAGGTAGTACCAAATGCACCACCTCCACCTCCACCAGATGCAGAGGATCATGCTGACAACTAATCTGTTTTGATATGTTCTGATATACTTTGTTCTTTTTTATCATTGATATACGGTTCTAACTTTGAGAGCTCACATGAGCTCATTCTTTTGTACACTATGCTAGTCGTGCACCCCTGACTAGTTTGAGATTTCTGATATATATATATATATATATATATATATATATATATATATATATATATATATATATATATATATATATATATATATATATATATATATATATATATATATATATATATATATATATTTATATGTATATGTATATGTATATGAGATCGATATTTTGGTTGTGACTTCATGTGTACTTGTCACATTTTAATTTATGATGATATCATGTGATGTTTATGCTATGAGTAGTGTAGAATGTATGTATGGATCAATGCAATGCATTGATTTCTTTCATATGTATAGATGTTATGCAAATGTATTTGATTATGGAAAGATGTATGTATGATTTATGCTTATGCACATGGATGAATTGTAATGCAAAAAATGATTATGATATGTAAATGCAATGATACACATGATATGTTTTGCAGGTATTGATGACGACAAGTACTCAGTCTTATGTCAAAAGGATGTTTAACCCAGGAGGATAACTGCTTGTGATTCTATGAAGAGACCTTCAAGTTAGGTGTCAGCTTTTGTTAGATTAGAAGAGACAAGTGGAGAGTTGTTTAAGCATTGAAGTTCATTTAGCCATTGTGAGATCATGCAAACATGCAAAAATGCAAAGAGACATGCAGTATGAAATGCAACCTAAGACCTAGGACCTAGTCACTGATCATGTGTCAGTCATTCTCATCATTGAATTTTTAGTTAACCAGATAAATCAATACAATGCCCACTAGTTATGAAACCATAGACATATGAATATCGATTTGTATGCGCAGGAATCAATACAACACCCACTGATTATGAAATCATGGATATATGAATATTGATTTTGTTTTCCGAATGTCAGATTAGATATAAGCACCAAGGCACAAACGCTAGGATGAGCTGAATATCATGTCCATTTTGATATAGAAATTTGTATAAGCATCAAAACATAAATGTCGTGATGACCAAAATATGCCTTGCGGTACAAACACATCAAGCAGTCAAGAGATCATTCTAAATCTAATGTGAATTACCCGTAGTGACCCTTTATCGTCCACATCATTAGGTAAGATCGTGTTTCACAGCAGGAGAAAGAACTCACTCAAAAAGACAATAGTTAGAACTGTATGCACCCTAAAATGGTCGCCTAGACTTTGGGCCCCATTTATTTGATTTATCAATCCTGAATCATTTTGATCAATAATCAATATTTTCAACAATATCAATTTCTTGATCAAATCCTAGTTTCGATCATATATTGGATTTATATCCTATGGGCTAACCATTTATCCTAAGTCTTTATTTGATTAAAAGGAATATTTCCTCCCCTTTTGATTAAATAAAAAGCCCACCTTTTCCTCTTATCTTAAGTTGCACAAATAAAGCATTATTCCTATTTTATAAAAAGAAGAAAAGCACTTTTTGTCTCACATGAGGCTCAAAAGTCAACACTTCGCTCTCATTGGAGGATACTTGTGCATTTCTGATTCCTTCTGTTTCTCATTGGCCATTTCAGCGCTGGGCCTTTGATCTGGTCGGGCAGATTCATCCCAACTCATCAGGTGGACACAAGTTCATTATTACTGCCACTGACTACTTCACAAAATGGGTGGAGGCCGTACCACTTTCTATTGCTTCAGGAAGGACCATTTCTTTGTTCATCTTGAATCATATCATTTGCCGATTTGGAGTGCCTTCTGAGATCATTACTGACAATGGAGGTCAATTTAAGAATAAGGACCTAAAGCACCTATGCAAAAAGTTTAAAATCAAGCAACATTGGTCCTCTATCTACTTTCCACAGGGAAACGGACAGGCAAAAGCTTCTAACAAAACCATTCTTAAGATTCTTCATAGAACAGTACACAAGAATGGTAGGGATTGGCACTTACAAATCAATCCAGCACTATGGGCTTACCGAACAAGCATTCGCACACCTACAGGAGCCACTCCTTTTTCTCTCACCTATGGCGCTGAAGCAATATTGCCTTTAGAAGTCGAGATACCATCCCTTAGAGTCTCACTCAAAGGTTTGATTACAGATGAGGATTACCGCACCATGAGGTTGCAGGAACTAGAACTTCTAGATGAGAAGCGTAAGGCTTCTTTTGATCATATGAGAGTGTATCAGAAGCGTATGTCCAAGGCATTCAACAAGAAGGTTCGCCCTAGAGAATTTCAAATAGGTGATCTTGTTTTACGAGAAAACCCTAAGAACCAACAAAACAGAGAGCAAAAGGGCAAGTTTGAACCTAACTGGCTTGGACCATATGTCATCACAGCTGCTTTTGGTACTCGTGCGTATTTACTGTCAGATCCTGATGGAGAACAGCTCCCTGATCCCATCAACATTGTGCACCTTAAAAAGTTCTATCCTTGATGCCCGTTCTGTCTGGGGGCATCCTTTGTATATATTTTATTGATCCTGAAAAAATACCAAAAAAATTAATATATGATGCTGAAAAAATCCTACAAAGCATAAAAAGTCCTGAGAAAAATACAAAAAAATCAAAATATTCAAAAAAATTAAAAAAATAAAAAAGTGCCTTGGTGAAAACCTAGCAATAGGCGCCTTGGTAGCAAAAATACAAAAAAATTGAAAAAATGAAAAATGATTCCAAGTGGTGAAAACCTGGAAACAGGTACTACTTGAGGCCTTTGCAACCCTATTTGTTAGTATGTGTCCTCGACACTTAACCACTTTCCATCATGCCTTGACCTTATTTGGCCTAGTCTGGAATTGGTCTTTGTCTTTGTCTAGGGGGCATAACTGTTCGCATAGGTCCTTTTGGTGCGTTTATCTCTTGGGGCATTTCACAATAGGTGTTTTTCAACACCACCTCAAATAGTGTTTTTCAACACTACCCTTGCGTCGAGTGTTTCTTAACACTTATCAGGTGTCTTACCCAATAGTCTAAGTATAATGCGATAATGCTCATGTGCAGATGCGATACTCAGAGTTTGACTCTATGACCAACACACACACACTTAAACAATTAACTCGATGACGATATGATGACTTTATTTTTTCTTTGTGTGCTGTCTATGAGGATTTCTTTGATGAGTGGTCTCTCCCTGAGAAGTTTTCGATGATGCATAGCTAGAAGACTGAGGGAATGAGAACATGTTTTCTTTCTTTATCTGCTTGTGGGTATATTTTGTTGATCCTAACTGTCATGAGCATTTATGCTAGTCTTACTTGACACTATGGATTGACAAGGTATTATCCTTGACTGTTTTGCGAGTGCATGCTTCTAGCTATCCTGACTTTCATGTGTCTTGATACAAGCATAATCTCGCCATATCAAATTTAGGTGATCTCACTGCATTAGTCATCTTGACCTATATGTCTTTGATGCCTAGGTGAGATTTCCACATTTTTATCTGATAAAGATCATATTCATATCCACATAGTTACGCTAGTGTGCATTGTATGATCTTACGACGCTACCAATAATGCTCAATGATGATAATTAGATGTCTATAAGCGTTGTGACCTTGCAAGTCAACCACTTTCATAATAGCTTGCATTCTTAGGTTCATCATAGTTTAGTTTTTGCATCTTGCATATGGAGAGAGCTCTCCTTTTTATCATCTACGGACTAGTTGGTCAACTGTGCTCATTTTCTGATTCTTCTTGATCATATCTTTCATTTCTGATCTTTCATATCACATCATTTTCTATCCATTTTCGGACTCGAAATCGAAATCCGAATCGCGTTTCAAAATCTTCCCCCCTTCTACGCAGTTGGCTGATCTTTTGAGGCCTAATCTTTTAATCTTTGTTGGGGCATCGTCATTTCTTCATTTCCATGTCTTCCAAACTTCTAGTCTTTCATTCATCTTCATTCCATTCCCTCATTTCTCACGTTTGATTGCATCTTTTCAGTCAGGCTAGGGCATGTTCTATTGCCTAATGGTTAACCTATTTGACCCTTACATTCGATTATGATTTGATCAAATCTTTATCAATTTTCTGTCTCTCCTCTACTTGATTTCGATTTCGATTCCCAGGGGGCAGTATTTATGGGATTCTCATCCCTAATTCTCTTGATTTTCCTGATTCAGACATCTTTTGTGAGCTTTTGCTCAAAATTTGAGATTCTTATCTCCCATTTTTAGACATTGATTATTGCCTAGCAGTGACGGTGATAGTTTTGTCTAAAGCTTGATTTGCACCTAGCAGCGATGGTGTCGGTCTAAGCTTTTGTTTATGTTTGTCCAGATGTGATCCCGAATCGACCTCATATCTGAGTTGTTTTGTGATCCCAAATCGATCTCACATTGCAACTTCATTCTTTGACTACATGTGTTCCCAAATCGATCACACATTAGTCAAAGAGGGGAAAATGTATGCACCCTAAAATGGTCGCCTAGACTTTGGGCCCCATTTATTTGATTTATCAATCCTGAATCATTTTGATCAATAATCAATATTTTCAACAATATCAATTTCTTGATCAAATCCTAGTTTCGATCATATATTGGATTTATATCCTATGGGCTAACCATTTATCCTAAGTCTTTATTTGATTAAAAGGAATATTTCCTCCCCTTTTGATTAAATAAAAATCCCACCTTTTCCTCTTATCCTAAGTTGCACAAATAAAGCATTATTCCTATTTTATAAAAAGGAGAAAAGCACTTTTTGTCTCACATGAGGCTCAAAAGTCAACACTTCGCTCTCATTGGAGGATACTTGTGCACATGGATTGCTCCTCTTTCAAGCTCCACCGCCGATTAAGACCTTTTGCCTCTTAATCTCCATGGTCCATTTCACCTCATTTCTTATAAAAGGAGAGCTCTCTCCTTCATTTGGATATCCATATTTTATGCTATTGTTATGCTGCAAGTTTTGGAGCTCTCTTTGAAGACACTCAAGCTTTGAAGCCTTGACATTTTTAGTTGCATTTCATAATAGTTTTGTTTTCATAGTTACATTCATGGCATCATAGATTAGATTTCCTTTTATGCAATAGACTAGATCTCACATAGCTTAATTAGGGGCTTGGAATCTATTGTACTTCTTTTCATAGTTTAGTTTGCACTTCATTTGATAGATTAGTCTTGCACATTCATACTAGTTGCATTTGCATTTCATTTCCATTTAGATTCTTGGAGATATTGGCATTTTTTCCCTTGTCTTCACTTGAATCTCTCATTGTATGGTTGACTAGCAAGGTCACCTTCTTGTAGCTCTAGCTGAGAGCAAAACTCATAGTCCCTTGCAACTCCATGCATAGAGAGCTATGAGCCGCTTTGTGAGGCCTCATTCTTGAGCAACCTTGCATGTAATGGTTCATAGAAGTGCACTACTTTTGTGTGTACATTTCTGGCGCCCACCGTGGGGCCGAGTAGATTAGCTTTGTCCCTTTAATTCTACATTTTTTTGTCATTTTTGGATTAATTTTCGGAAAAATCTGCGTCTCTGGTTTTCTGTCTCAGATTATCGCGCGACACTTCTCAGAAATATCGCGCGATATACTTCCTGTCTTGGCGCGATAGTTCACTCGGAAAGTGTATCGCATGAATGTATTGACTTCTGTCGCCTGACACCGGGTGAAGTATCGCCTGTCATCATGCGAAGTATCGCTCGACTGAGAAGTATCGCCCGACTATAGGAAACTGTGTCGCGCGATACTGTTGAAGACTGAGAAATATCGCCTGATCTAGCAGAGACTTGCGCTTTCAAGTTTTTTTGTCGGAATTTGATTATTTTAGCTTGCTATTTTGTTTTGCTTTGTTTAGATAGGTCTAACCTGCATCTTTTAGCTTGAATCCATCAGATTATTGCACATTTACATTTGGATTTTGATTTTGGCTAACATTGTGGGCCTAACAAGTTGTGTTTGTAGGTGCTTTCCTTTTCTTGAAAATTGCTAAAAACGCATGTCAAAGAGGGCTACTAACAGTTTTTGCAGGGCTGCCCAAGCATAAAAACAAAAAAAAAAAAAATTTCATTTCTTGCTTGTTGTTATTTTCCTTTCATTTGTGGCATTTACTAATTGTATTAGGAATCTTAATACCTTGTGAAAGGGATCTTGAGGTGGTAGGAGAAGTATGCTCTTCACCTTTAGGTGAATCAGAAAATCTTGACCCATCTTAAGGTTTTGGAAGCAAGGGGGTAATTGATCTCTTTGCTTGGTGTGTTTGGGAGAGATTCTTGAGATAGGGGAGTATGCTCTTCAACCTTGTGGTGAATCAAAAACCTTGAACCTCAAGATTTGATCCATTTTGTTTAGTTTAGGAATCCTTTAGCGGGCCTGCTCTTGAGCAATCAAGAGGAACGACTCAAGTGGGGACAACCTTGTCATCATTTTCCTTGGTGGCAAGTGATTCCAACTCACTATAACCTCAAGGCTATCAAGGACACCAAAAACCTTGATAGACATAACACTTGTCTTCGTTTGATGTGAGTAGCTCATGGGATTGCGACCATGAGGAAAACATTGAACAAGAATGCTTAAGGTACTCTTGAGGCCGCGAGGTCCTAGTCCTTTATGAGGAGCAAGAGGGGTGTTGTGAACGGAAATCCTTATTAAGAACCATTAGATAGAAGCCACCTTCTTTTAGCCGCTTATCTTCTTAGTGCAAGGATTGATCCAAGTGGTTTACCCGGATCACCTTAAGATACTCACCATATGTGTCCCTTTGGTTGTGTCATTTTGACATTTCCATGACAAAGCCAACATCTCTTGTGGGTAACCACTTGGTGTGAGGCAAGGGGGCATCAAGTTGTGGGCTAAGTTGGTAAGTATTGAGCCTTGACTTTCTAGGATAGATTTTCTTGAAGTGTTTTCGATTGTGTGATACCAGTGTAAATGTTCTTACATACAAACAATCGATAGCATTCATAGGGTGCTTTTTCAATTTTGATATCACAAGTGTTTGCCTTGGCAAGGTTGCTTTTGCCCTTGTTTCAAGTGTTTGAGACCATGTTTTGATCCCTTGCTGTTTGCAAACCTACTGAAATTCTGTTGATACCGTGACTGAAATCAAGAACATCAACCCTCAGACTAAAAATTTTGACCAAACAGACCCAAAAATGCAAATTTCACACAATTCTGGTCAAGAGTTGAATGATTCTGCAACAGTATCGTGCCCTGTAAGGTGAAGTATCATGCGATACTTTGCACATGCTAGAAATATCGCCCCCTTTGAAGAGAAAGATCGCGCGATAGTTCTCCCCTGACGGACTATCGCCCTGCCTGCCTGGAGTATATTGCCCGCTATTGTTAAGAAGTATCGCCTGTCTTAGGGCGAAGTATCGCACGGGTATAGGTTTATCGCCCCAATAGCCTGGAGTATATCGCCTGGTTCATTTTTGTCATGCCCAAATTTTGGTCAGTTTCAGGTGCTGGCAGTTAGGCTAGGTCTTAGAGCAGGCTTCTCACCCTGACGTTTGAGATCTGTCTTGACTCCAAATTTCTGGTTCTTAGCTCTCCGGGATAGCATCATTTGATTTACAAAGTCACTTTGGAATAATTGTCAAGTTAGAAAGCCATTCTTGGTGCCAAGGTCCAACTTTAAAATTGTTAGCTATATTCTGGGAAAATTTTAGTTCTCTTATTGTCCAAATCGCTTTCATTTTCAGTTATCTTTTGGCCTAGTCCAACCTCCTGATTCAAAAGTGCAAGGGTAGTCACCCTTTGACTTGAAGCACCTCTTTGACAGTGTTGGTAAAGCCCTCTTTTTTCTTTTTTTCATTTCTCTTTGGACAATAGAGGACTTTGATTATCCTAGTTTGGTGTTGACACTTTGAAAGGTCACCTTATCATTGAGAATATCTCCCTTTCATGTCAGTTACGACAAGGTACCAAGTTAATCAAGGGAAGCGACCCCCTGTTGCCTTTAGCCAGTTACCACCTATCAAGACTCGTCGACAACCTAAGGGAAAAGGACCCCTTTTTGACCAATCTCCTAAGAGTGAATCCGAGGTTTGTTTCAATCCGGGAGCTAACCCTAGTGAAGTGAGCACCTCTTTTATACCACTTTCATCAAGTATGGACATGAGTTACACTTTCACCTGACAACAAAGAGAAGCCATGAATCAAACTCTCGAGGATATCTTTCAACGACACAGAAGAGAGTATGGTGGTTCTTCTCATGCCAGTCCACCCGGGTCACCTCCTAACAACGCGAGGTATTTTGATGCTCATCAATGGGCTGAAAGATAGCACAAGTGAGCTCACTCAGATTCAGGGTCACAACACAAAGACCAGAACAACGAATCTAGTGATCACCATATCAACACAGCTAATGCAATAAGGCATTCAAGACAAACCTCCCCACTTAAAGACACTTCTCGATATGCAAATACAAGGTTGAGAAGCATTGAGAGAGAGAAGCAAGCCTACTTAGATGAACAGGCTGCTAAAAAGGAAAAATTCCGACAACTAGAGGAAGAGGAACGTGCATTGTTGGATATACAGAAAAGAGTCACCCAAGAAGAAGAAGATAGACTCTATGCACAACAACTCCAAAGTCGATTTAACAGGAGGGGAGCCAATAGTGGGATCAACTCACCCCCATCTACCCCTTCCCCTAGCCCTCGAAGAAGATCAAAGACACCCTCACGATCCCCAAGTCCTAGAGGAAGAAGGACTTCAAGATATGACCATCATAGGAGACAATCGTCTCATAAACATTCAAAGCAACCCTCCCAATGAGCACATCATGACTCACAACATGGAGGCAGTTATGCTAAATTTGATCATATGGACTTCATGACTATGCAACAAGAACCATCCTTTCAAGCCTATGTGGAGCAATACGTGGAACAAAACAAAGACCAATTCTTGGAAAGTCTTATCAACAAAGGCGCTAAAGTTCCATATAATTTTGATGTTCACCAAAAAATCCAGAAACAGAATCCTTCAACTGATGAGGTGATCTTACAAATGCAAAATGATATAGATAGAATGAAGGCTCCCAAGAGCACATTTCATTTGGACTCCATATGTCCTAACCCCATTGACAAAAGTGTGGTGATGGTAGAATTTCCTAAGAAGGTGGAATTCCCAACATACGACAAATATGATGGCACTGGTGACCCTCACGACCATGTTTGACAATTCTACATAATGAGCTTTTCCTTTCACCATGAAGACTCCTACTTGCTGAGATTGTTCCCAAGGAGTTTAAAAGGTCAAGCCATGGAGTGGTTCACCAACCTTTCCCCTCCAGTAAAGACATTTAGAGAACTTGTCCAAAGATTTGTGCAACATTTCGCTTACAACTTATCTAGGTCGGTCACAATGATTGATTTGTGTAAACTTAAACAAAATCAAGGGGAATCTTTTGTCACCTTTTTACAACAATGGAGGTGATTGTGTTCGAAATACCCAAGGACAATCCCTGAAGAAGAGAGAATTGATATCATTGTAAACAATCTAATACCAGAACTCAAATATGAAGTCAAGAAAATCCCATTTAATTCCTTTGATACTATGGTAGAGGTGGCATGTCGCATTGAGGATGTCCTAAAAGAACAAGGAATTTTGGCTAAACCAACAAATAACAACAATAGCCAAAATAACAATACTAATGGTAACAAGGACAAAAAGAACTCTTATTGGAACAAAAACAAGCAGGTCATCAACGACGGAATTGTTGATTCATCTTAGGTCAAAAATGAAGGAGTTCTTAATCTCTCTCATGCAGTTCAAGCTATGAAGTTGCAAACATCGTCAACGCAACAAGACAAACCTAAGTATCAAAAGAGATCTAAAACGAAGAAAAGACAATTTACTAAATTGGGAGAATCCTATGCAGATGTTTTTAAGACACTAGTTGCTCATAATTTGGCGCACCCACAGGATCCTACAAAACATCGAATACCAGATCCTTTACCTCATTGGTGGGATGCTAAGGCTTTTTGCATTTTTCATAATGGGATCGGACACAACATAGAAAATTGTTTTAAACTCAAGCATCTTGTCCAAGACCTTATTGAGAAAGGACAATTACAAGTGGATGGGTTAACTACTAATGCAGACCATAAAGCCTTTAAAGAGCCCTTGCCTAAATATGAAAAAGGAGAGAATTCTAGCAGTAAGAATGGCAAGGCGGCTATTAACTATACATACACACATGCTGATAATGTGATTAACATGCTTGAAGTGGCTGACGATAATATCAACATGGTGAGAAAGAAAGATCCTTATGGACATAATGTGGACTCAATTCCTATGACTAATGAAAGACCCACTTTGGTGATAAGAGGTCCTCACTCACAAGGAATGCCCCAGTCCCTCAATGCTGTCACTAGGGGTCAGGCCCAAGCACCCATTATCATCAAAGGTCCCAGCGCTAGCAAGTCTAAACAGCCCGTGTCCAAAGGTGCTCCTCCAAAATCTGTCATTGGTCCTGATTCCAGTTATAATCTTATTGACCAACTACAACGTACACCCGCTTACATATCCATTTTTGAGCTTTTAGAATTGTCTCCTAAGCACAAGCGCGTCCTCGAGGATGCTTTGCGAGCGGCCAATGTCCCTAATAACTTAGATATCGACCAATTCCAAAACATGGTCAACCATTTGGCTAGCCCTCATTTCCTCACCTTCTCAGAAGAAGATGACAAATCCATTAGCAACCCACATAATTTGGCCTTACACATCGAGGTCATGATTCATAAAACCCGTGTTAGGCGTGTACTGATAGATGGGGGTGCGGGGCTCAATATTTGTACCCTGAGTTTGCTGCTAGCTCTAGGATATTCCGAGAACGTCATTGACACAAAGAAAAGAATCACAATCAAAGCATATGACGAAGCAGAAAGAAGTTCTAAGGGATTCGTTGTTTTGCCTATTCATATTGGTCCCGTAGAAAAAGACATACTATTCCAAATTGTTGATGTTGGACCTCTAGCCTACAACATTTTGCTAGGTAGGCCATGGATTCATGAAATGCAGGCAGTCCCATCGACATATCACCAGTGT
This sequence comes from Chamaecyparis obtusa, assembly GCA_027943335.1. Lineage (NCBI taxonomy): Eukaryota > Viridiplantae > Streptophyta > Pinopsida > Cupressales > Cupressaceae > Chamaecyparis > Chamaecyparis obtusa. The sequence goes on from BSBK01004662.1 coordinate 179,783, forward strand.
GTTAAGTTTCCCCATAATGGTGTAGAAATTTGCATCCCTGGAGACAGTGCTCTATCAGTTAATAACATTTCCGCGGGATCACATGTACCTTTGAATAGAGAAGCTGACAGTCCTAGTAGTTCACTTGAACAATGCAAGCAGAAATTCAAGACCATGGACCTTGGGATGGGAGATTATAAGATTGATTCTTTTACAAAAATGCCAATCTCTCCTAGGACTTATGGGAGACCCTCCCCAAATGCGAAGCCTTCGTCATCAGCAATGACATTATTTGGGAAATTTGTTGAGTCTTCAGTCCCCATTCAAGAAGAGAAAGAGGAAGTTGCTGTAAGGAACTGGATATATCGCGAGGAGAAATACAAACATAATGAGAATTTTGCTCCTTCACCTGAAACTTATGGGAAAGGGTATACACTGGTTAAAAATATGGGATATTCGGGATTTGGTCCCCTTAGTCATAGGCTGGACGCTAAAGCTGAGCCTCTTGATCATGCTCTTTTGGGATGCAAAAATAAGTCCACGGTCGGCTTAGGTTTTGAGAATAAGAAGAAGAAAGGTATCCCTGTCCCAGCTGCAACGGACAGTGACAGTGATGCAGATTATACGCCCGATCTCTCCAACCAACAAGATGTGTCTGATGATTGGGTGCCCTCAACAAATCTCCTTTGGGGAGATTCCACAGATTTGATGCTTAATAATCCTACTATCCCAGCTGCGACGGATAGTGATTGTGTGACTTCTAGATCGACAAAGGAAAGTGTTACTGTCCTAGCTGCGATGGATAGTACCAATACTAGCACTAGAGAGGGGGAAACCCTTCCTAACCTTGAAGCTTCTACATCACGAGGCCTAAATGATGACTCAGATATAGACTCCCATGAATATGAATGGGATTCTCTTTTAGATGCAACAATTGATCTAGACGTGGATATTATCCATGCCTATAGTACCCAACCCGATGCGACTAACGATCCTAGTGTCAGACTAGAGGATTGCGCTCCTCAAATCGCTTTAGTAGACGACGCTTCGTTTGATAGGATGAGTCCTAATTCAAGTATCTTAGGAGAAGACTTGATGAGCTCCGATTATATGGTCACCAGAGATGACACCTTTCACATTAACAACATCAAACCTACCATTGACTTACCCCTTGTTCACTTTGACCTGATTGACTGGTCTCAGCGTCACCAAGAGCCCACATTCCTCACATTTCACAATGATTACAAAATTGCTTGTTATCTGAATGCTCTCGAATCCGTGGCTTCTTCCACCAGTGAACCAACAACCAGCATGACAGAGCCTGATATTATGTACCTCAGTCTCAAAACAAAAGACAAAAAGAAAAATAGGTCTGATGGCGAAAACCACTTTGTGGCGGTGTCAGAACCAAAAATAGTAAAAAGAAATGACGCATCCAAAGGTGAAAACCTCTTTGAGGCACCTAAGGATGGGGTACTTAATAACTTGCCGAGTTATTTCCAGGATAGATCATCAATATTGATTGAACCAACAAAGCCGGTCAATTTAAACATAGAAGAAAATCCTCAGATAGTCCATCTTGCTCAGTCTTTATCAGAGGAAGAGACCAAGGCATATGTACAGTTTTTACAGAAAAAGAAAATTAATTTTGCATGGACCTACTCAGACATGCCAGGGCTTGACAAAAATCTCATAATGCATCACTTATCTATAGCTCCAGGAGTCAAGCCAGTAAAACAGAGATTAAGAAAAATGCATCCACATATAGCTCTACTTGTCAAAGGAGAATTAGAAAAGCTTTTGAGAGCTGGATTTATTAGAGCCATTGATTATGCAGAATGGATCTCAAACATAGTACCGGTCTCCAAACATGATGGGTCCATTCGTGTCTGCACAGATTTTAGAGATCTAAACAAAGCCTGCTCAAAGGATGATTTTCCACTTCCAAACATTGACATGATAGTGGACATGACGGCGGGCTATGACATATATTCCCTAATGGATGGTTTCTTGGGGTATAATCAAATCAAAATAGCTCCTGAAGACCAAGAGAAAATAGCATTCACATGTGCATTGGGAACCTACTGTTGGAACGTCATGCCATTTGGGTTAAAGAATGCAGGAGCAACCTACCAAAGAGCTATGACAACTATCTTTCATGATATGATGCACAAAAATATGGAAGATTATGTGGATGATACCCTGGCAAAATCAAGAAAAAGGGACACACACCTCAATGATCTGGAAGTAATTCTAGATCATATGGAACAATTTCAACTCAGATTGAATCCAAAGAAGTGCGCATTTGGCGTCACCTCAGGAAAACTTTTAGGATTCATAATATCAGCAAAAGGTATCGAGGTTGATCCCGAAAAGGTCCAAGCAATCCTAGATATGCCACCTCCTCGAAATATCAGCCAAATGAGAAGTCTTCAAGGACGTCTTCAATCAATTAGGAGGTTTATTTCTCAGCTTGCAGATAGAGCGCAACCCTTCAACAAGACATTGCATAAGGGTGCTTCTTGTGTTTGGAACGAGGATTGTCAAAAGAGCCTAGATCAGATCAAACAATACTTGGCTAATCCTCCGATCTTAATGCCTCCTATTCCAGGGAAACCATTGATCCTATATATCTCAGCTACAGACACTTCCCTGGGGGCATTATTGGCTCAAACAGATGATACTGGGAAAGAGCGGGCCATCTACTATATCAGCCGTACTCTAGTCTCTTATGAGATCAATTACAATAATATTGAGAAGTCTTGTCTTGCGGTGGTGTTTGCTTCTCAAAAGTTGCGCCACTACATGCTTGCTCATACCATACATTTGGTTGCCAAAATTGATCCCCTTAAATTCTTGCTTGGTAAGGCTGCCCTGACGGGTAGACTTGCTAAATGGATGATGGTCCTCACTGAATTTGACATAGAGTATGTTGAAAGGAAGGCAATAAAAGGGCAAGCTATTGCTGACCAATTAGCTGATTTTCCAATCCAGGATAGTATGCCAGTCCAAGTAGAATTCCCAGATGAACACATCTTATATACCACTACTCGCACTTGGACAATGTTCTTTGATGGCTCCCGCATGCAAAATGGATCAGGTGCTGGAGTGTTATTTGTTTCTCCACATGGGTACAACATTCCGAAGTCTTATAAACTATTATTCCCATGTACCAATAATATTGCAGAATATGAAGCTTTAACTAATGGCTTGAAAATGGCTATAGAATGGAATATCACAGAATTACATGTCTTTGGGGATTCTCAGTTAATCATCAGCCAAGTCAATGAAGAGTATCAAACCAAGGATGACAAATTGATACCCTATAAAAAGATGGTTGATTCTTTGAAACGCTATTTCACCTTTGTGACGTTTCAACAAATCCCTAGGACAGAGAACAAAGTTGCAGACGCCATGGCCACATTAGCTTCACTTCTTCAGTTGGAGACACATGAATCCAGATTTGAATTCCTGGTGGAAGAGCTACACCATCCCATCTTTGACTCATCTGAAAGCCGTGTCATTTGTGCCATTATCACACACGAGTCTTCCCGATATGGTGCTATCTATTCATATCTTCGTGATGGCATCATCCCTGACACATTCACCTGCTCTGAATGCCAAAACCTTATCCGTAACACCTCTCGCCACACCCTCATCTCTGGTGACTTATATAGGAGGGGTTTAGATGGGACACTCCTTAGGTGCTTGGAAAAGGAGGAATCCAACCAAGCATTAGCTAACATCCACAAGGGCATTTGTGGTGGGCATTCTAATGGTCTTGCCATGGCCCGAAGGTTGCTTAGGGCGGGATATTATTGGCCCACAATGCAGATGGATGCAGTCACCTTTGCTAAGTCATGTGAAAAATGTCAGAAACACGGCAACCTAATTCATGCTCCGAGTAGGGAGCTGATTCCTTCTGTTTCTCATTGGCCATTTCAGCGCTGGGCCTTTGATCTGGTCGGGCAGATTCATCCCAACTCATCAGGTGGACACAAGTTCATTATTACTGCCACTGACTACTTCACAAAATGGGTGGAGGCCGTACCACTTTCTATTGCTTCAGGAAGGACCATTTCTTTGTTCATCTTGAATCATATCATTTGCCGATTTGGAGTGCCTTCTGAGATCATTACTGACAATGGAGGTCAATTTAAGAATAAGGACCTAAAGCACCTATGCAAAAAGTTTAAAATCAAGCAACATTGGTCCTCTATCTACTTTCCACAGGGAAACGGACAGGCAAAAGCTTCTAACAAAACCATTCTTAAGATTCTTCATAGAACAGTACACAAGAATGGTAGGGATTGGCACTTACAAATCAATCCAGCACTATGGGCTTACCGAACAAGCATTCGCACACCTACAGGAGCCACTCCTTTTTCTCTCACCTATGGCGCTGAAGCAATATTGCCTTTAGAAGTCGAGATACCATCCCTTAGAGTCTCACTCAAAGGTTTGATTACAGATGAGGATTACCGCACCATGAGGTTGCAGGAACTAGAACTTCTAGATGAGAAGCGTAAGGCTTCTTTTGATCATATGAGAGTGTATCAGAAGCGTATGTCCAAGGCATTCAACAAGAAGGTTCGCCCTAGAGAATTTCAAATAGGTGATCTTGTTTTACGAGAAAACCCTAAGAACCAACAAAACAGAGAGCAAAAGGGCAAGTTTGAACCTAACTGGCTTGGACCATATGTCATCACAGCTGCTTTTGGTACTCGTGCGTATTTACTGTCAGATCCTGATGGAGAACAGCTCCCTGATCCCATCAACATTGTGCACCTTAAAAAGTTCTATCCTTGATGCCCGTTCTGTCTGGGGGCATCCTTTGTATATATTTTATTGATCCTGAAAAAATACCAAAAAAATTAATATATGATGCTGAAAAAATCCTACAAAGCATAAAAAGTCCTGAGAAAAATACAAAAAAATCAAAATATTCAAAAAAATTAAAAAAATAAAAAAGTGCCTTGGTGAAAACCTAGCAATAGGCGCCTTGGTAGCAAAAATACAAAAAAATTGAAAAAATGAAAAATGATTCCAAGTGGTGAAAACCTGGAAACAGGTACTACTTGAGGCCTTTGCAACCCTATTTGTTAGTATGTGTCCTCGACACTTAACCACTTTCCATCATGCCTTGACCTTATTTGGCCTAGTCTGGAATTGGTCTTTGTCTTTGTCTAGGGGGCATAACTGTTCGCATAGGTCCTTTTGGTGCGTTTATCTCTTGGGGCATTTCACAATAGGTGTTTTTCAACACCACCTCAAATAGTGTTTTTCAACACTACCCTTGCGTCGAGTGTTTCTTAACACTTATCAGGTGTCTTACCCAATAGTCTAAGTATAATGCGATAATGCTCATGTGCAGATGCGATACTCAGAGTTTGACTCTATGACCAACACACACACACTTAAACAATTAACTCGATGACGATATGATGACTTTATTTTTTCTTTGTGTGCTGTCTATGAGGATTTCTTTGATGAGTGGTCTCTCCCTGAGAAGTTTTCGATGATGCATAGCTAGAAGACTGAGGGAATGAGAACATGTTTTCTTTCTTTATCTGCTTGTGGGTATATTTTGTTGATCCTAACTGTCATGAGCATTTATGCTAGTCTTACTTGACACTATGGATTGACAAGGTATTATCCTTGACTGTTTTGCGAGTGCATGCTTCTAGCTATCCTGACTTTCATGTGTCTTGATACAAGCATAATCTCGCCATATCAAATTTAGGTGATCTCACTGCATTAGTCATCTTGACCTATATGTCTTTGATGCCTAGGTGAGATTTCCACATTTTTATCTGATAAAGATCATATTCATATCCACATAGTTACGCTAGTGTGCATTGTATGATCTTACGACGCTACCAATAATGCTCAATGATGATAATTAGATGTCTATAAGCGTTGTGACCTTGCAAGTCAACCACTTTCATAATAGCTTGCATTCTTAGGTTCATCATAGTTTAGTTTTTGCATCTTGCATATGGAGAGAGCTCTCCTTTTTATCATCTACGGACTAGTTGGTCAACTGTGCTCATTTTCTGATTCTTCTTGATCATATCTTTCATTTCTGATCTTTCATATCACATCATTTTCTATCCATTTTCGGACTCGAAATCGAAATCCGAATCGCGTTTCAAAATCTTCCCCCCTTCTACGCAGTTGGCTGATCTTTTGAGGCCTAATCTTTTAATCTTTGTTGGGGCATCGTCATTTCTTCATTTCCATGTCTTCCAAACTTCTAGTCTTTCATTCATCTTCATTCCATTCCCTCATTTCTCACGTTTGATTGCATCTTTTCAGTCAGGCTAGGGCATGTTCTATTGCCTAATGGTTAACCTATTTGACCCTTACATTCGATTATGATTTGATCAAATCTTTATCAATTTTCTGTCTCTCCTCTACTTGATTTCGATTTCGATTCCCAGGGGGCAGTATTTATGGGATTCTCATCCCTAATTCTCTTGATTTTCCTGATTCAGACATCTTTTGTGAGCTTTTGCTCAAAATTTGAGATTCTTATCTCCCATTTTTAGACATTGATTATTGCCTAGCAGTGACGGTGATAGTTTTGTCTAAAGCTTGATTTGCACCTAGCAGCGATGGTGTCGGTCTAAGCTTTTGTTTATGTTTGTCCAGATGTGATCCCGAATCGACCTCATATCTGAGTTGTTTTGTGATCCCAAATCGATCTCACATTGCAACTTCATTCTTTGACTACATGTGTTCCCAAATCGATCACACATTAGTCAAAGAGGGGAAAATGTATGCACCCTAAAATGGTCGCCTAGACTTTGGGCCCCATTTATTTGATTTATCAATCCTGAATCATTTTGATCAATAATCAATATTTTCAACAATATCAATTTCTTGATCAAATCCTAGTTTCGATCATATATTGGATTTATATCCTATGGGCTAACCATTTATCCTAAGTCTTTATTTGATTAAAAGGAATATTTCCTCCCCTTTTGATTAAATAAAAATCCCACCTTTTCCTCTTATCCTAAGTTGCACAAATAAAGCATTATTCCTATTTTATAAAAAGGAGAAAAGCACTTTTTGTCTCACATGAGGCTCAAAAGTCAACACTTCGCTCTCATTGGAGGATACTTGTGCACATGGATTGCTCCTCTTTCAAGCTCCACCGCCGATTAAGACCTTTTGCCTCTTAATCTCCATGGTCCATTTCACCTCATTTCTTATAAAAGGAGAGCTCTCTCCTTCATTTGGATATCCATATTTTATGCTATTGTTATGCTGCAAGTTTTGGAGCTCTCTTTGAAGACACTCAAGCTTTGAAGCCTTGACATTTTTAGTTGCATTTCATAATAGTTTTGTTTTCATAGTTACATTCATGGCATCATAGATTAGATTTCCTTTTATGCAATAGACTAGATCTCACATAGCTTAATTAGGGGCTTGGAATCTATTGTACTTCTTTTCATAGTTTAGTTTGCACTTCATTTGATAGATTAGTCTTGCACATTCATACTAGTTGCATTTGCATTTCATTTCCATTTAGATTCTTGGAGATATTGGCATTTTTTCCCTTGTCTTCACTTGAATCTCTCATTGTATGGTTGACTAGCAAGGTCACCTTCTTGTAGCTCTAGCTGAGAGCAAAACTCATAGTCCCTTGCAACTCCATGCATAGAGAGCTATGAGCCGCTTTGTGAGGCCTCATTCTTGAGCAACCTTGCATGTAATGGTTCATAGAAGTGCACTACTTTTGTGTGTACAAGAACAAACTTCCTTGAATTTTCTAGGTATCAATGGTTGAGGTACTCATGGCCATCTAATTCGAGATAGAGGCTCTTACAATCAAACACCATTTCAATCTAAAATTTCCAAAGTTGTTAGATTTTTACATATAAGAAGAAAACAAAGAAAATATTATGCCCCCAATCATCACTCTCTAAATCTCAATGTGAATCAGTAAGCATACAAGGAGATAAAAGCATGAAGCACAGATTGTTTTCATTTTGTGTTGATGTTTGATTGCATTGTTGTAGATGCAAAATCCTTTCTGGAGACGAGACTGACTGACTGACTCGGATGGAGCTTCAAAGGACTCTAACTAGATATGATACGTCTAAGATACACTGGAGACCATAGGATATGACATTGATTGCCCCCAAGTGTTAAGCATTGATAGGATATAGACACTTCAGCTGATTGGTGTACAAACTGACTTATTGAAAATAAGAATGTAGAAACAAACTGGGAGATACGTACAAACTCAAGCAAGACTGAAAGCTGGGAAAGACCAAGATTGCGCTGATAGATGGAGCATTTTGAAACAAATGGCACCCGTTTGCCGGGTTTTCACCATCTTGGCAGAGATTCTATTTTTGCTACCAAGGCACCTATTTCCAGGTTTTCACCAAGGCACTTTTTCTTTTTCTCATTTTTTTTGCATTTTTTATTTTTTCAAATTTTTTTTGTACTTTTGATATTTTTCCAATTTTTTTTGTGAATCATCAAGGTGCCTATTGCTAGGTTTTCACCAAGATGTTCATTTTTTTAAGACTTTTTCCAATTTTTATGATTTTTTTTTTGGGGGGGGGACATTTTACCATACACTGAATGCCTTAGGCATAGAATTTCTTCAGATGGAGAATGTTGATTGGTCCTCAGATCTGTTCTCCTTCAGTCATTGAGAGTTGATAGTCACCAGAGTGAAAAGTAGCAGTGATAACAAAGGGACCTGGCCAGTTGGGTTCAAACTTCCCCTTGCACTCTCTATGTGATTGATTTTTAGGATTCTCTCTCAAGACTAGATCACCAACCTGAAATTCTCTGTATCTGACTTTCCTATTGTAACCTCTAGACATTCTCTTCTGATATACCCTAAGATGATCATACGTTTCTTATCTGCACTCATCTAGTAGTTCAAGTTCTTGCAACCTAGATACTCTGTAGTCATCATCAGTTACTAGACCATGCATTCTGATTCTTAGTGATGGGATTTCGACCTCAATAGGCAGTACCGCTTCAGACCCATAAACTAAAGCAAAAGGTGTAGCCCCAGTGGGTGTTCTGATACTTGTTCTATAGGCCCAGAGAGCTAGATTGATCATGAGATGCCAGTCTCTTCCTATTTTATTAGCTATACGGTGCAAGATTTTCAATAGATTCTTGTTAGAAGCCTTTGCTTGTCCATTCCCTTGAGGATAGTAGATAGATGACCAATGTTGTGTAATCTTAAATTTAGCACATAGATCATCTAAGTCTTTGTTTTTGAATTGTCCACCATTATCTGTGATTATGGAATGAGGTATCCAATATCTGCATATGATGTAGTTCAAGATGAACATAGATATTTGTTTTCCAGTGGCTTGAGTCAAAGGGACTACTTCTACCCATTTTGTAAAATAATCTGTAGCCATGATTATATGGGTAAGTACATTAGAAGAATGAGGATGTATAGCTCCTATAAGATCAAAGGCCCATTGGTGAAAAGGCCATTGTGTAGTGAAGGGAATTAGATCTCTCCCTAGAGCATGAATTAAGTTGCCATGTACTTGGCACTTTTGATAGTTCTTAGAAAACTTGATAGACTCTTCCTCCATTTCAGGCCAATAGTACCCAGCCCTAATAAGTTTTCAAGCTAGTGTTAAATCATTCAAGTGTGACCCACAAATACCTTTGTGGACTTCCTCTAATGCACGTTGAGACTCTTCCCATTCTAAACATCTAACTAGCGTACCATCTAGACTTCATTTGTATAGATCGTGACCAATGATGACATACCGAGAGGCATTACAGATAAGGTATCTCTTTTCATGGTGGTTGAAGGTATCGGGAATGATTTGGTCTTGGAGATAGGAGAGTAGGTTTTTGTATCTGGCTGAATCATGACCAACAATAGTGCAGATCATGTGGGTTTCAGGGGAATCATATGTAGGATAAGATAGTGCTTCCACCAAGAACTCATAGCATAGCTCATGTTCAGGCTATTGTAATAGAGTCGATAATGTTTCCATTGCATCGGCAGCCTTGTTCTCAGTTCTAGGAATTTTCTCAAATGAGATAGATATGAAATACTTCTTTAGATCATCTACCATTCTCTTATAAGGAATGAGCTTTTCATCTTTAGTTTGGTACACAACATTGACTTGATGGATAACAAGTTGAGAGTCTCCATGAATGTGTAATTCTGTTATTCTCCACTCGATTGCTATTTTCATACCATTAAGAAGGGCTTCATATTCAACAATATTGTTTGTGCAAGGGAACTTTAATCAGAATGCTTTTGGGATTGAGTATCCTTGAGGAGTTATGAACAATATGCCTACTCCAGATCCATTCTGTGTATAGGAGCCATCAAAGAATAAATGTCATTCTCTAGAAGAAAGAGTCGTGATAGAGGAATCTAGAAATTCCATTTGCATTGGTGTATCATCAATCATAGGTGCATCTGCTAATTGATCAGCAATAACCTATCCTTTTATAGCTTTTCTTTCCACATATTCAATGTCAAATTCACTTAAGAGCATGACCCATTTAGCTAATCTACCCGTGAGGGAAGCTTTGCTTAGTAGGTACTTTAGTAGATCGATTTTAGCTACCAAATGTGTAGTATGAGCTAACATGTAGTGTCTCAGTTTCTGTGATGCAAAGATCACAACTAGACAAGCTTTCTCAATCATTGAATAGTTCTTTTTGTATGCAACCAATTTTCTACTAATATAATATATAGCTCTTTCCCTTTTGTTCTCATCATGTTGTGCAAGCAATGCCCCCAATGATGTATTTGTTGCGGAGACATCTAAGATTAATGACTTCCCCTGAATAGGAAGCATCAAGATAGGAGGATTTGATAGATATTGTTTGATATGGTCAAAGTTCTTCTCACATTCTTCATTCCATGCAAAGGTCACACCTTTATGTAATGTTTTCATAAAAGGTTGTGATATGTCTACTAGCTGTGATATGAATCTCTTGATAGATTGAACTCTTCCTTGCAATGTCCTCATTTGACTGATGTTCTTGGGAGGTTGCATCTCCATTATAGCCTTTACTTTAGCTGGATCAACTTCAATGCCTTTCTTTGAGACTATGTATCCTAAGAGCTTTCCAGAAGTGACACCAAAAGCACACTTCTTAGGATTTAGTCTGAGATTAAATTTTTCCATTATGTCTAGTATTTTGCTCAAGTCATTTAGATTTTCAGCTCTAATCATAGATTTTGCTAAAGTATCATCAACATAATCCTCCATAGTCCTATGCATCATGTCATGAAAAATAGAATTCATAGCTCTCTGATATGTAGCACTAGCATTCTTAAGCCCAAATGGCATGACATTCCAACAGAAGATACCCCATGCACATGTGAAAGTAGTTTTCTCTTGATCTTCTAGTGCAATTTTTTTTTTATTATATCCAGAAAAACCATCCATTAAGGAATACATCTCGAAGCCCACAGTCATGTCCACTATCATATCAATGTTAGGTAATGGAAAATCATCCTTAGGGCATGCTCTATTTACATCTCAAAAGTTTGTGCACACTCTGATTGATTTGTCTAGTTTAGAAATAGGTACAATATTAGAGATCCATTCTGCATAATCAATAACTCAGATGAATCCGGCTTTCAGGATCTTCTCTAATTTAGCTTTTACCAAGAGTGCAACATGAGGATGCATTTTCTCAATTTTTCCTTAACAGGTTTGACATTTGGAGCTATAGATAAATGATGCATTATAAGATTAGGATCCAACCCTGGCATATCTGAATATTTCCATGCAAAGTTGATCTTCTTTTTTGTTAAGAATGTTGTAAATTTTTGCTTCTCCTCTTCTGATAAAGATTGTGCTACATGGATCAACTATGGCTCATCTGTTGTTCCCAAGTTGATGGATTGAGTAGGCTCGATTAGAACTGGAGATCTGTCCTGTAAATGACTCAAAAGGACATCAAATATCTCATCCTTAGGTGCCTCAAAGAGGTTTTCACCTTTGGATACATCTTTTATTTTTACTTTTGTAGGTTCTGAGACTGCCACAAAGTGGTTTTCACCCTCAGAACTCCTTTTATTTTTATTCTTATTCTTATTTTTCTGACTAAGATACTTGATGTCTGACTCTGTCATGCTAACACTCGGTTCACTGATGCAAGTCCTCATAGGCTCAACTACATTGAGGTAGCAAGCAAGGGCATATTCATTCAGGAAGGTATAAATACCATGGCTCATATTTGTGGAGGTTTGATCAAGAAGTTCAGGATGTTGGATAGTCAAAATGGGGAAGGATTGGGAGATAGTGTTTACAGATATGGATCTTCCATCATCAGTCCTAACCCAACACTCAAGTTCAAAGGTGATATTACAACTTAAGATATTCAATTCATGAATAGGCTTAATGTCATTATGGGAGTCCAATTCAGCCATAGGTGGATCAGACTTGTTAAGTTCATTACTTCACTCTAGACTTACATTGGGTTTAGGTGCATATTGGTGAATAACATCAACATGTTTTTCTATGATAAACTTATCTTCTTCTAGAATGACTCCCCATTCATAGTCATTAAATTCTTCATCTATGCCGCTAGGAAATCTAAGAACATGAGTAAAGTCAGGATGAATACCCCAAGAATGGTTACCCACAAATTCTGATTTGAACTCATACTCATGAGAATCTATGTCAAAATAACTACCACCTTCCTCTTTGTCTATTTGATTGTCTTTGAGATTAGCTGGTTCGTGTGTTGCAACTATTTGTTGCTCTATAGTAGGTTCTTGTGTTTCTACTACATTGATTCTTTTTATTGGATCATCTTCAGCTTCAAGGAGATCTTTGATTTCCTTAGGCAAACGTTCATAAGGAATAAGTTTTGAGCTGTCTAAATCACTATCTGATGGTTCAGTTTCTTCCTTCTTAAGAAGGGGTTCTCCTGGTGTGATCTACTCTATGACATGAGAACAATTACCTTTGAGGTGGAAGGGTTACTTTTTAAAGCCTAATCTAACAGTATCTTTGTTTTCCCTACCAGTATGTGAAATAGGTGTCATAAGACCTTTTCCTCTGATTCCTAGAGGTCCTTTACCTGGATATCCCATCTTAGCTATTAATTTATCTCCTGGACCATATGACTTAGAAGGGATTTTGGATACTGTAGAGTCCATAGTTGGAACAGCTTGAGATTTAGGTTCATCTTTGTATAGCCATGTAAGCACAGCTTCATCTTCTTCAAATTCTTGCTTGGAGACTTGTTCTACCACAAAATTTCATTTATATGCCTCAAGAGGTTCTTTAGAGTCTAGTTTGGACTGTTTTAAAGATTGTCCGTAAGACTTAGGTGAGATAGGAAGAGATGTCAAAGATAATACTAGTTCTATAGTATATTCTCCCATACCATTTTCTTTGATATTGACCTCTTTTGCAATGTCTTCCATTTTAGATGTGGATGCTTCTTTTGTTGACTTAATGGAAGATTCTTTGTTATTAGGCACAAGTTTATCCGCACTTTCCTTCAATGCATTGCAAATGGTGGATATGTCTGTTGGAATAGTGACCTCTACTCCTTCATAGGGAAATTTCAAACATTGGTGGAATGTAGAAGGAATAGCTTGCATTTCATGTATCCATGGTCTCCCTAGAAGGATGTTGTAAGCCAAAGGTAGATCAAGCACTTGACATATAGTATCCTTGATAATCGGACCTGCTCTGATAGGTAAGACAATGGTGCCTTTAGAAGATCTTTCTTGTTCATCATAGGCTTTTATAGTTATTTTCTTTCTAGGATCAATAGCCAATTTTGAAAATCCCAATTGTGTGACCAAGCTGTAAGAACAAATGTTTAGGCCAGCGCCCCCATCTATCAACACACATTTGACTCTACGGTTCTGGATCAGGACTTGTATATGCAAAGGCTGGTTATGCGGGTGACTCAAGGAGTTGTCACCTTCTTCTGAAAAGGAGATATATTGCGGAGATGTAAGATGTCCAACCATAGTCTGGAACCTGTCTAAATCAAGGTCGTCAGGAACATTGGATCTGAGAAAAGCTTTGTCTAGAATAGCTCTATGAGCTGGAGATATTCAAAGCAACTCAAACATGGAGATTTTTGCATTATTGTGTTGGAGTTGTTGAATAATGCTATAAGATGTCGGTCTCGTATCTTTAGGATTGGAAGATTTAGAAGTAGCCTTCTATTTGGAAGTGGAAGAAAGATTGAAGGGCATCTTAGGGACATTTGATGAATCTAGGATTTGTTTGTTCAAATGTGACTGAGCTTGTGATCAAGTAACTATGTTAGCTAAAGGATGATCTCTATTTCTTCACACAATTGTGATAACATTGCAATTCTCAGAGAGACAATGTTCAACCATATTAATAACAACATTATTTCCAAGGTAAGCATAATTGACCTTTACCCCCATATTACGCTGAGAAGATGAAACTTCTTGACCATGTTTCAGAAATGGTTCTGTGAATGCTGTGTGATCATTATTGCTCTTATGATTGTTAATCATGATGTCTCCCTTATCAATTAAATCTTGAATAGTATGTTTCAAGCGTAAGTAGTTATTAGTTTTGTGACCTTTACCCCGATGGAAATCACAGAATTCATTCTCTCTCCACCATTTCGGCTTAGGTTCAAGATCAAATTATCAGATCTCAGGAAAAGAGATGATGTTATTAGCCAAAAGAGTTCTCATAGCTAATTCCAAAGATTCTCCAAGAGGAGTGAACTTTCATTTATTATCAACAGACCAAGATTTGTATTCTGGCTTCTTTTGAGATGGTTTAAACACCTTTTTCTCTGAAGCTTTGATGGCTTGGGTACCAATAGTTAGGTTGAAAGCTGGTGCCTTTGATGGGGCATGGATAGTATCAAAAATGCCATCTATGATGATGCCTTTATTCTTGTTCCAGTTTTTGTTCTTGTCTTTAGAACTAGATCCTGATTCATACTTGTCCTTTTGAAGTGCGATGTCTCCTTTTTTCACAAGTACCTTTTCAATTTTTATTGCATTGTCTACCATCTTATCAAAAGATGTATGATCTTGCATTTGTAAAGGGTAGTTGATCTCTGGGACAAGATTATTGAGGAAGATTTCTAGCTTCTCAGTTTCTGGAATAGGTCTAGCATATAGAGAGAATTTCTTCCTCCATCTCTTGAGAAATGTCAGGAATGGTTCTCCTGGATATTTTTTGAGATTGTAGATATCAATCATGGTGACTAGATGTTGAATTTTGTAGGAGTATTGGTGATAGAACAATTTGATCAACTCCTCAAAAGTTTTGATAGTAGAAGGCAATCTAGAGAACCAATGAATGGTTGCTCCCCCCAGAGATCGAGGAAAGAGACACATCAGATAAGTTGGTTCGTGCATGAACTCCATAGATTGTGTACAAAATTCTCTGACATGATCTTGAGGATTAGAGTGTCCATCATACTTATCATATTTAGGCATCTCCACTCTTTTTGGGAATGGTGGCATGTACAAGTCTTTGTCAAATGGAAAAGGACATAGGGCCTCCATGGAGAACTCCTTGGGTTCCTTTTCTTTCTCAAGTTTATTAAGTTTGACTTGCATGGTGTGCATTTGTTTCATCATAGCCGAAATAGGAGTTTCTTCCTCATGCATAATGATATCTTCAACATTCAAGTTGGGAGGAAGTTTAGCTCCTTGATGAGCTAATTGTAGAAAGTATGTTTCTCTATCTTCTTTCAAGAAATGCTTCATCATTCTTTTGAAGTCATCGTCATTTTGATACTGAGAAATTTCTTTAGGTGTGGGTTCCTGATTTGCACCATGTTGAGATTGAGCTCTTTGAGAGCCAAGGTTTGTCCTTTCTTGAGACATGGTAGGAGTTTTAAGAGTCCCTGGGATAGATCGAGTAGGAATTTGTTGATTACCTTCGTGAGTTGATGGAGGGGATATGTATCCAATTTTTAATCGAAAGTTGCCAAGACCGTCGTCTTCGTAAAGACCAAAATTGTAGAGTTGCTCAAGAGTTGGACCCTTGATAGTGGTTATAGGTAAGGTATGGGATGCTTCTCCTGATTTCTTATGTGAGGAAGCTCTAGTTTCCACCATTAACCTTGGGTGAAGCAAAAGAATATGATGAAGACAACTGAAGAACGAATTGATTCAAGAAGATCAGATGATGCAACCTTCTCAAGGTTTGATTGATTGAAGCTTAGATTGGACTTCGATGAAGGATACTGTACCCTAGATGTATGGGTAGATTCCCAAAAGATAGCGAACATGAGTTCACAACACTTAGCTATTTTGAAGATGGATTGAAGATTGATAGTTATGACAAGGTTTTGACACAAGATAAAAAGGACTCAAATCAATTAAACAAAAGGCTAAATCAGATTCAAAAGGCCACTTTAGGAAAATGATCAAATTCTCAGTAGTTGCTACTCTTTTCATGACACAGTGATTTGTTTGACAAATTCTGGAAATAGGTTGAAAAAGCTGGGTATCTGGTAATTCTGACAACTTTCTGGCAATTTTTCAAAATGTCTCAAACTACTTTCTACAAGCTCATATGACAGTGGGTATAGTATGAAATGAAAATTGACAAACTCGTATGACTATTGAAAAACTCACACGACAGTTGATAGCAGGGTTTTTGACTTTTCTGAATTGACTGGCATAAAAACTCGTATGACAATATACCAGCTACCATACAACAATCTAGGGGTAATGAAATGACACGTTCCAAAATTCGTACGACTTTCTAACTTTACAAGATGAATTTTGACTCCAGAAAGGTGTTTGACATCAGATTTTGCAATTTTTTAGATTTTCAATTTTAAGTTGCTCACAAAATTGTCTGTCCAAATTTGAAGATTGTACCGGATTGATTTTTTCTTAGTAACCAAATAGATAAATAGGCACGCAAAACAATAAGCAAGTGATTTCAAGAACATCTAAAAATAATGAATAGGGGACAAAGAAACCCTGTGCATGAACAATCAAGTGACTGAATGTGCTAATAGTGTATGTTCCAAAAAAAATTGCAATAATGCTCATATTCCTAGAAAATGAAAATTTGGCCTCACTAGGGTTTGTAGTAATGGTTTGACTCTGCAACTTTTGTGATCTCAAGAGGGTGAACTCCAATCCAGGTACACCAAGGTTTTGACACCTTTCAATAAATTAATCAATCAGGAGCTGCTAGGGAGATCTGACAGCCCAACAAGAGACCACACCTGTGAAGATTTTCTCCATAAGGACATTTATATAGTGGCTACTACTACCACGGCAAAAATGGCTATTATCGCTTAAGGTTCCATCAATGTGGTTGACCCAATTAAGGGAATGTCCACTATGGTTAACCCTCTCTAAAGGTGACTTACAAAAGATACCACATGGAGACTGGTTCCAGATTCAAGGATCTGAGTTTCTAATACTACCCAAAAGGGAGTAGAGCATAGTCCTCTAGCCTTTTCACTTTTAACCCAAACAAAGTAGACAGATTAATCTGACATGCTAAGACCAAGATTATCTCACAAAGATCTATGATGTCAACCACTTATGATCTATCAACCTCTCTAAAGAGAGAATGTATCAATCAAAAGTTGAAGATGCACAAATCTAGTAGAACGTGAGACGCTCTCAGTAACCTCCCTACCTACAAGGGTTCTTTCATTGAAAAGAGTTTCGCTAGAAACCCACTCTCTCGAGAACTATGAATAGTATTCATAGGGCCTATTTACTATGTGTAACAAAGATGCTGAAAAGCAAATCTATGTTCATTTTTATAGCCCAAAATGAAATCTATGATATGAAAGCAATAAAAGGTCACACAAGCCAAACATGTGAGATGTTTGTTTTAGTCCAAATCAAAACATTATCAACTAAGAAGATTACCTGAATTCCTCGCAACGTGCTTAGTAGATTTTTACCTATTTTTAGAAACTCTCACACTTTTCCCAATCAAAATCTGCATAAATCAATCAGGAACAACAAATTTCAATCACTAATTTTAGCTATCAGTCCAAATCTGGAAAACTGGCTGAAAAAGTGAAATGACAATTGAAACCTGGCACTGAAACTCGTATGATAGTGGGTCAGCTACCAAATGACAATCCAGAAACTCATACAACAATGGGTATCATATCATACGACCAAAGAACTTCCAAACCACACTATTTTTTTGATGGTATGATCCTTGATCAAATCAACTATTGTACGATAGTGGGTACCTCCTGATATGAGTTTTTGACAAAACTCATATGAAAATTGTACTGACAGAAATTAAAAATCGCAGCTTGGAACAAAAAATGACAAGAAGATGATAGAAATTGATAGAAATTGAATGGAAACCCGTTTCAGGGCCCCACGGTGGATGCCAAAAATGTGTGTGTGAATTTTGTACCTAGCTATAGACACAACACTTCAGTAAAACATTAGAGGTTAGCTAATATCAAAATCATTCAATGAAATAGAAACTAATCTAACCAGGTGATTTACTGCCTTCTAGTAGATGTGAGTATGTATTCTCAGATTGGACTGCGATCAGTGACCTTGACGACACCTAAACAAAGGATTTGAATGTAGAATCTAGATATGAGATGAATGCAAATTAATCTATATTTTTGATTTTTCTGTGCAATAAGATGAAATAAACTGATATGAATCTATTCTAGATGAAAAATTGATATGCCAATTGAACTATCAATGATATGCTAAATATGAAACTAAAAATGATTAAAAACAAGATTGATCTCACAAAAGTTGTTGATTTGCAAAGAAGCTTCAATTCTTGAGATGTCGATTCGCCAGCATGATTATGCAAATTCATGGATTGATTTTGGCAGAGTAAGTATGCAAACTTGTGAGATGATATTATGAAGAGCTGAGCCTTGATTTTATAGAAATCCAAGGCTTTGGGGATGCATGGAAAAAGCCACAAATCACTCAGGTTGATTTTTGAGTCAACAAGGAATTAAAGATAGTTAACTCACAAAAAATCATGCAAAAACAACTTTTTGATTTAAATCAGAAGTTGAGATCAACTTTCAACTCAAAAGAGAGTTGAGTTTATTTTTAAAACAACTTGAATTGATTTTCTGATTTAAAGTTTAACTGCTTTTTGGATGTGCATAATTTAATATGAATTAAATAAATAAATAAAGTGATTTATCCTCAACTTAACTGATTTCAAAAATAAAACAATTGATTTATGGGTTAATCAATTATTAAATCAAACTTTTATTCAAAAACTATATTATTAAATTTGATAATTGACATTAATTAATTAAATAAGAATTTGATCAATTAGTCATAAGATATTTGATTTATTGTCAAAATTAAATAATACAATTTAGGAATAAATATAATTAAATATAATTAAATAATTAAGTGGCAGTACTAAATCTAATTAATTAAATATTTAGAATATTCAATTAATCAAACTTTAGGATAAATAAGATTTATCGCCAAATAATCATTAAATTAAAGATAATTAGGATAAATAGGAATAAGGAATATTCTCCGATGCAGAATTTATGATAATCAATTAGGATTTGATAATGTGCAGATGTGCCTTAGGTTAGGACTTTGATGTCAATTTTGTTCGATGTGTCGATGTAGGAGGTTAATGAACCTATAGCCCATTTTTGGGGTATTACACAAAGTAAGCACTCGGTTAAGAGGTTCACTTAGGTCTGTTAAAACCACTCTGTTAAGAAATTTGCCTCGATTCACCTATTAGAATATCTCAGTACCTGATCCTTCAATTTTCACTATGATGTTGATTACAACTCTTCTCCTTACAGTATAGATTTGATCTCCTCTATCAAATATATCTCTATTATGTCTGTCACTTCTCTCCTCAGTCACTAAACTCTATTTCTGATAATCAAAGTACTTTTCTGCTCTTCAAGTATGAGATCTTCTTCATACAATTCTCCTCTCATGATACATTTTAGGATTCAGATATCATCTTATATAAAAAATTAATCATCTCCATGATGAGATCTACGATCTGGATTGTCTACTTTTGTTGCTTAACCATTCCCTAAATCTGATTGGTTACATGAATTACATAGGGATTAATGATTACAATTCTAAGGCATAATCACCTTCATGATTTCCTCTATCAATAATAAATATCATGTAGATGTCGGTCAAAATGGTTTACCTAAGTGTTTGTGCCATAACAAACACATATGTCAATTCTGGCTTACTCAGCATTTGATATCTCTGGCACTCGGCACTCACTATTCTTTATACCCTAGTGCTCGGCACTGACATCTCTATATAACTCGGCATAAACTGACTTGGCCAATACTAAAGTACTCAGTGACCACTAACTTGCTCGGTAGTAACTATTGCTTGGTAAATGTACAATATACATAACTCGGCCTATAGATGATGACTCAATCGCAGTGATGACCGACCAACATTGCCATAAAATGACTAAGTGTAAGACACTAATAGACAACAAAACTTAGGGATCAACAATCTCCCCCTTTGACATTAGTGGAAAAAACACTTTGTCATGACATTTACATTACATTACAAGAGTACTTAGTAATAGCAAAAAACAACTTCTATAGAATACTCCCCCTAAGACTTGACTCAGTCTTCAATTTTTTTTTTTACATATACATAAGACTCCTTAGTTACATACAACCAAATAAATATACAATTTCAAAACTTAGTATGTCATACAATGTTTCCATTGTGTTCAATTCCCTATTTTTGCTCTTTTTTGTTCTTTTGGGCTTTGTCATTTCAATATGCTTAATATGTTGTCATGGCAGTTATTTCCCCCTTTTTTTTGTCAGTTCAAGTTCCTGGGGTGTGTGGATTTTGAAATGCTTATCCAAGAATGGTTTTTGAATCTTCATTACCATCCCTAATGCATTTTCCCAACTAGACATTATAGACTTCAAAACCTCAAACTTAATTTATAGCTTGTCAGCTAGCTCAACTAGGCTCTCGACAATTGAAAGATGAGGGTCTTTCTGAAGTAATTACTTTGTTATGACTAACTCCCTCTGCATAACCTCGAGATGAGGTTTCAACACTGTTTGAATAGATATTAGTCAAGCCCTTATTTTACCATCATTAGCCACCAACTCGGCTAATCTACCCTGAAAATGTAATAACTTGGTAAAATGTATAGAGTTGGAACTTACATCCATGTTCAGTGAGAGACTTGTAGACTTTAGATCTAGTTGTAGTTTGTCTATCAAATCCTGATTATCCTTTGTAAAATCTTCCACATTGCATAACTTATTGTACAAAGAATGGGAATTTTGTACAACTTCTTCTAAATTTTTTATTAAGGTAGAGAGTTCTACCTGTTTCACTGCAATGTCATCAGAGACCTTATTGAGTACCTTGGTCTCAAACTTCCTTTCTGACCACTGTAGCAACTTATCATTGGCTTCACTATCATCATTAGTCACTTTCTTGATAATATGTACAAGTTACTCTAGAATAGGTGTAGAATAATTTACATCATGCATCTCAAAAGCATCTATGAAAATACCTTTTATCTCATGTAGTACATGCTTTGGTTGATGTTCCCTTCTCATCTCTTCTTGTTTACTCTTCTTCTTCAGTAGATCTTGCAAGATTTTTATTTGTTCATAGGTCAAGTTATCAGAGTCCCATTTAGGAATCACTATAACTTCTTCGAGTGTCTCCTGTGTGTTAGGAGATTTCTCCTTCTTCTTTTATGACTTCTTCCTAGGTTTGTTCCCACTCGGCATCTATATTAAATATTTTATTGCATCTTGTTCCTTAGGCTCTTGTGTGTCATGTTCTTTCTCTTCCTTAGTATTTTCCTTTTCCTTCTCCTCCACATGAGGACTTATTACTACCAATGCACACTATTCTTCTTTCTCTTTTCTTATCTCCTTGACAGATGTAGGCTTTTGTGTGATTACCAACTTGTCATGTTTCTCATCATTAGCACTTGGTGAGACTAGCTGATCAACTGTGACTATATGGGGGCTTGTTGAGGTAATCTCAATACTTGATGTACACTCAATCCATGGATAATCTTATACTTTTAGCAATACCAGATTGATGCTCAGTAGAAATTTATCCTTGGTTGCCTCAGCTTTCATATGTTGTTGAATTTATTCCTCGGTCAATATATTTGTTTTCACTGGAGAGTCCTCAGTGATGTCAACAATTGTTATCTCATCATGTTTATTTCTCTCTTTAGCCTTCTAATCTGCTTCCTTCTTAACCTGTTGTTCACTGACATCCTCCTTGTTGTCCAATTCTACTCCCTTGGATGTGTCTACACTCGGTTGTGCACTCTTATCAACTATAAGACCAAAAATGATTTTCCATAATCTTGTGCTCTGTTGCATAATCTCTTCAAATTTTTGTTGTAACACTGAATATGCTCAAAGCTTGGGTACAAATCTATTCCTATATTGTTCCATATACTTCTTGATATATTTAGGGGATAAGTCAGGCTTGACTTGAGCAAGAGTGCTCTCCCTGATTTACTTCTCAGTCATTAAGGAATATTCCCATTTCTGAGCTATCTTCTTATACAATTCATCAGGAATATGATTACCCAACTGTAATGGTGTCATCTTAAATATACAAAGCATCTCAAGCATAGCTTGCTCTACTCTCTCCTTGTCTTCAATGCTCAGCTTCTCAAATCTAATTTTCTTAAAGCCTGCTAGGCCAGCATTGCTTGTGATGTTGTGGCATATCTCATCCACAATTAGTTATTTCCTCTAAGGTAATGTATTTTTCTTAATATCCTCTTCAAATTCTGTTTCCTCATCATCTTTCTCCAAAATCAACTTTCTTCTTGGCTTTTTCCTTATATTTCTTGGTACAGCCTTAGCCTGAACTATTTTTATTTTCCCTAAAGTAGGGGTCTTCTTTTGTGGCTCGACAGCTATAATAGTCGAAGCTACCCTAGTTCTAGGCCTAAGTACTAGAGATGAAATGGTCTTAGGTTTCTGTACTTGCTTCTTGATAGGCTCAAAAACTGATGCCTTCTTGCCTTTCTTGATTACCACAGTCTCCTCTTCACTTTCTTCTGACTCGCTAGACTTGTCCTCTCCTAATCCTTGATTCAATGCAAGAGGTGTATCTACCTCTTCTTCTCCCAACATTTTCTCTATGTTTTTCACTATCTTATTTATTTTCCTCTCCATGGTAGCATATTTTAATCCCATGGTTATCTTGGTTATAGCTTCCTCATATGTTCCAAAATATGTAGCCTTCTTGACAACTTCTTCAGCTAATAGGGTTGTGATTGCTGCTATTTTCTCATCTTTATTTACTTCATAAGGCAATGGCCTTAGCCATGATACCCTTGGTATGATTGCTTGTGCATATGTGAAATCTGTATCAACTAGGAAACATATATCTTTGTAGTAATTTTCCACTAGTGATACAGGAATCCTACTTCTTTTCCTCATTTTCTTCTTGAATTCAACAAAATAACTATCCATTACACTCTCAAAATTCTCACCCATCTAATCAATAAACTCACTAATCTATAATGTGACGGGTCTATTCTTATCTCATTCTACATCCCCAATAGTAGGAAAACTATTTTGTGTGTAGAAAAATAGACAGACAAGTAATTAACCAAACTTACACATAGAATTATTTACTTTTCTGATAGATGTGAGGTTATCAGCAACTTATGTTAGTTTAATCTCGGCAAGGTCATATGTATGATCCTTCTTTACTATCTTCCAAGCTTGATCTAATGTCATGCATGGGACACTGTCCAACTGCTTGGACTGATAAAACTTGTGAGCTATCACCCTCACTGCAAAATCAATTTCTGGATCCATGATAGTTTAAATTGTCATTCCCCATTTGTTCCACACCACCTAGTTGTTAGCTTGAATTTCCTCTTTGCTTTGGCATCTCATGGTTTTCTTTCCTATGAGGCTAGGGTACCTAGTTACCTGGTGTATCATTTCTTTTGTGATCTTAACTGGTCCATCTTCTAGCCAAATTTTCATGTCATGTACTCAGCTCAGTACAACTTTGATCCATTCAACTTTGAAATTCTATGGGAGATTAAGGGCATGCACCAACCCTCACTCAGAAAGCTTTTGGTGTTCAGGCTTCAACACCCTATTGGTACATAGTTTATCATATGCTTCTCTGAGCTCGTAGTCTCCAATCTCTCTGATCTTACACATATATCATGAGAAAATGTCATTGATCATCAAAACCTTCTAAGGGATAGATGATAGGGCTCCAGTGAGATCCCCCAATATTGCACTCTTTGAAATGGCTTGGAATTATTGTGGCTTACATGTGTCATTCCTTACAAGTTGAACATTAAAAACTTCCTTCTCTTGCTTCTTTACTGCAGTCAATGATGAAGATGCCATTTCTTCAAATTCAAGGGTTCAATTCCTGAAATAAATAACTCTATAAAATACCTTGCACAGATGTTTTCCAATGACACGTTGTGAAGATTTTTTCAAATTACGCTTAGCACAAGTCACTCTAGTTAATCTCTCTATAATCATTTTAAAAATTTCTCAAATCACTGGTGAAATGAGGATAAATGGTAACTTCCCACTTTATAGAATTCAAATGATTAGATTAGGGCTTCATTAATTATTCATACACTTTCTAGGTAAGATACAATTGTCTCGACAATCTCATGTTAACTTGGTTAACATAAGCTCAGTCGATACAACCATTCGATTACGGCTCGGTGTACATCACATCTTGGCTATCACAGGAGCTTGACAAACACTAGTGACTCGATCACTATAGGCTAAAATACTAATGCTCAACATCAAATATACAATGTAGCTTCTCACTCAAATCTATCCTAATGCATCTTAATCTATGTAGATATGGACCTTATCTTATCAAATGTTAGGAACTGATGTAAAATAAAACATTGTAAGATTCATTTCCACACATACCTTATTTTCTTAGTTCGAAGTAGTGTGATCCCTTGATCCATCAGATTGGGTGACCTCAAGTTCACTGGCTCCACTACTGCTTGCTTCCTCTTTCTTCTTCCATGTCTTGTTCATCTGATTTCTCATTTGCTCAATAGTTTCTTTAGTCTTGTTTTGTTCATTGATCGGTACATGTGCTCTGCAGTCTTTCTTTAAGTGACCAATCTTATTACATTTGGAGCTTTCCATACTTCCATTCATCCAACTTTTGGATTTACCTCTGAAATGTGTCTTCAAACAGTTTTCTCCAATATGACCATATTTTCCACAGTAATGACAACTATACCATGTATTGTAGTCCCAATTGTATGTATTACCCTTCTTAGGTGCCTTATTCTATTGATTGGATGTCCACTTGGCTTTGGATCTACACTCATATGTTGTATGTCCAAATTTCTAATAATTAAAATAATGTCCTTGAAATCTAGGTGATGTAGGTGGATTGTTGACCTTTGTCCTGCATTCATGTGCCTGATGTCCATGTTTATTACAGTTGAAACAATATTCATTGAATTTTGGTTTAGGATTAGACTTACCATGTTTTCTTCTACAGATGTTAGTTTTTTGCCCTAGCTTTCCACAATGATGGCATGTAGGCTTGTTGTTCTTTGGCTTTGCATTCCAAGTCCAAATGTATCACTAGATCTTCTAGGTGACCTTAACAGTTCTTCAAAGTATCTCACAGCTTCATTAGGCTTGTTCATCCTTTCATTCGGTTATTTTTCAAATCTTAGTTCATTCTTTAGTTCATTGTTTTCTGATCTCAGATTTGTTATTTCCACATCCTTCCTACCCAATTCTTGATTAACAAGTAGCAGTTGATTTACTATGTCTAGCTGATTTTTTGTCAACCTCTGCATATCACATGTTATTTCATCAAGTCTCATAGATATTTGTCTTTTATCATCTTCAACCATTGTCATATCTTCTTCAGCTTTCTTTTTTTGTTCAACAATTTTATAGAGTCTTACTTATTGTATTTCTTGTTTTCTCTTCATATTTCTGATGTCCTCATTCAGTATGTTATTTTTCTCCAATAGTTCTTTTATAGCTTTGTCACTTTCAATAGAGTTACCACTGTTAAATAGTCCTTTAGTATCCTCAACCCGGTTTTGAGTTTCATTTTGTTGTATTGCTATTTCTCTTCTTTTGCTTAGGGATTTCTTTAGTTCACCTCTGGCTCCTTCAAGTTGTTGTAATGCAAGTTGAATATCAATCTTTTGATTCTCTATGATCTTTCCCAACTTATAAACCTCCATCTCAAGATCTTTATCTCACAAGTGGTTAGACTTATTTTAAGAGACTAGACTCTGATACCAATTCTTGTAAATCTATTATGGGAAAGTGATATACTAAGAGGGGGTGAATCAAATATCTACCAGTTCTCACATTTTAACCTAAACTTACTTGCATAACACAAACATCAAATTCAATACTAAAATAGATCTAACATCCTAATAATCATCCATGAAAATGAAACATAACACAATGATTTTGGTTACCTAGAAACCCTTGAAAGGTAAAACTAGGGTTGGGATGACACCCACAAATCTTCAATACTGCAGTATTAAAGTTTGCCTATTAGGGCTACAAGTTTGATCAAAAATTATGATTTACCCTATGAGGGGTCTGCCCTGTTAAGAGATTTAAGACTTATACAGTCTACCTTGCAAAAGGATTTAAACTTACAACAAAGTAAGCACTCAGTTAAGAGATTCACTTAGGTCAGTTAAAATCACTCTGTTAAGAGATTTACCTTGATTTACCTATTAGAATGTCTCAGTACCTGATCCTTTGGTTTGCACTATGATGTTGATTACAGATCTTCTCCTTACAATATATATTTGATCTCCTCTATCAAATATATCTCTATTCTATCCTTCACTACTCTGCTCAGTCACTGAACTCTATTTTTGATAATCAAAGTACTTTTTTGCTCTACAAGTATGAGACCTTCTTCATACAATTCTCCTCTCTCATGATACACTTTAGGGTTCAGATCTCATCTTATATAAATAATTAATCATCAACATGATGAGATCTACGATCTGGATTGTCTACTTTTTCCGCTTAACCATTGCTTAAATCTAATTGGTTACATGAATTACATAGGGATTAATGTTTACAATTCTAAGGCATAATCACCTCTGTGATTTCCTCTATCAATGATAAATATCATGTAGATGTCGGTCAAAATGGTTTACTTATGTTTTTGTGCCATAACAAACACATATGTCAATTTTGGCTTACTCGACATTTGATATATCTGGCACTCGACACTTATTGTTCTTCATACCCTGGTGCTCGACACTGACATCTATATTTAACTTGGTATAAACTGACTCAGCTAATACTGAAGTACTTGGTGACCACTAACTTTCTCGGCAGTAACTATTACTCAGTAAATGTACAATATACATAACTTAGCCTATACATGATGACTCAGTCGCAGTGATGACTGACCAACATTTCCTAGAAAATGACTAAGTGTAAGACACTAATAGACAACAAAACTTAGGGATCAGCACAATTTGTAGATGATACCTTACTATTTGGAGAAGCAAGTATTAATGAGGCTAGCTCCCTTCACAACATTCTTGAGCCTTACATTGTAGCCTCTTGTCAAAGAATAAATGAGGAAAAATCAAATATTTTTTCCTTAACACAAAAAGAGAAGTAGAAATTTATATTTGTAGGGTTTTAAATTTCAATATAGGTACCTTCCCATATAAATATCTGGGGTTCCAACTAGACAAAGGAATAAGATCAACAAATCTATGGAATGAATTTATTAACAACATTGAAAAGAAAGTTGTATCATGGAAAGGAAAATGGCTTTCTAGTGTTGGAAGGGCTCTAATGATAAAATCAGTCCTTTCAGTGATACCCATTTACCAAATGATGTGTTTTAGGCTTCCTGAAGGTATAAAAAATAAAATTGTGAAAAAGATCAGTGCCTTCTATTGGCAAGATGCGGGGGAGAAACCAAAAATGGCATTGATTTCATGGGATACTATATGTAGAAGTAAAGAGGGTGGTGGGATTAGTATCAAGTATATTTCACTCCAAAAAAAAGCCTTAGGTGCTAAATTAGTATGGAATATGATTAAAACTCCAGAGGCTATGTGGGTAAGGATCTTAAGATTCAAATATCTAGATGGGATGATAACCTAAGTATATGCAGAATTCAATCCTTTCCTAAAGGCTCTAGAATATGGAATTTTATAAAGGAATGTAGAGATATCATTATGAATGGACTCTCTGGGGATGTCAAAGAAGGGGGAAATGCCTTTTTTGGGGATGACTCTTGGGGAGCATACCCTCCTTTGAGATATGTATTAACAGATGATAGATCAATAGATCAAGCGATAACTTCAATGGGATGTTACTTAAAGGATTATATTAAATTCTCTGATGAAGAACGAAAAGAAGGATGGAAATGGAAATCTTTAGATCATTTGAATCTCCCTAGGAGATTCTTAGACCACCTTAGAGATACCTTAAAAAATAGAACTATAACCCCAAGAATTGGGGAAAATATAGTTATCTGGGCAAAAGCAAAAAATGGAAAATATAGTGCTAAAGAAGGATATGATCTTCAAAAGAATTTATCAAGGATAACTAAACTTTTGATAGACCTGTGTTGGCACAAATATTTTTTTCCAAAGGTAGGGATGTTCACCTGGATGGCCATGAAAAAGAGAATTCTTACTGTAGATTGGTTTACTAAAATAGGTTTTAATGGGCCATCAAGATGTGCCCTTTGCGAAAAGGATTATGAGGATGTGGATCACTTATTGGTGGGATGTGATTACTCAAACAAATGTTGTAAATAGATGGTAGAGAAACTAAATTGGCAATCCACTCTTTAAAATGACATTGTAGGAATCTTAAAGAGTTGGCCAAGGAAGGAGAGTAAGGATCTATATGGTAAAATCTGGAAGATAGCTCCCTCAATGTTAATATGAGAGCTATGGAAGGAAAGAAATAGGAGAATTTTTTAAGATTCAAAGTTAGACATAGATCAATTCTTGATTAAGCTAGAAGTCTACATTGTGGATGTAGTTAATAGTAGGAATTTGTTGGGAAGAAGGGATATGACTTTCTCACACAATGACAATTTCTTATGTAAAAATTGGCATGGATTCAAGATTCCTCCCTTCATGGTAACAACAGAGAGGAGGCAAAAGATAAAAGGGCATGTTGTGTATGGAAACCACCAGTGAAAGGATGGTTTAAACTCAATTTTGATGTTGCATCCAGGGGTAACCCAAGGGAGGCAGGTGCAAGAATTTGTATCTTTAAATGGAATGGTAGTAAGATAGCTAGTAAATCAGTATACCTAGGAAAAGAGTCCAATAATTATACAAAACTTTATGCCCTGTTAGAAGGTTTAAGGTTTTGTAAAAGGATTAAAATAGAAAAGATAGAAATTGAAGGAGATTCAACATTATTTATAAATGCGGTTAGAAGAGGAGAAACTTAGAATTGGTTCCTTAATGGATTGGTAGAAAAAATAATGGAGATTTTATCTACTATTCCTCATTATACAGTCAATCATATATATAGAGAAGGTAATCAGATAGCTGATCAACTAGAAAATGAAGGGGCGGAAACCCTTTTCTCTAGCACAAGTGAAGGGTAGATTTCAAGGTCTAAGAAAGTAACTTAAGATTAGGAGAAGAATCCTCCCTATGGATATCGGCTCAATAAAGGGAATAGTCAAGCTAACCATTAAAATTTGATCTATTTTAAGGAAGCCCCTAGACTGCAATAGCCCTAATTGGATGGTAGTAGTTGGGATAGAAATGAATAGATGAATAATAATGAAAAAAGGTAATGTAGAAAATTCTAAGATATTAATATCAAATTAGTCCCCTTTCTGATAATCTTCAGAACCATGTTAAGAAAATCTTTAGACTCTCATTATAAAATTTCTCTAGAAAATTAAGGGGTATAAGCATTTTAAACTTTCATTAAAGCTTATCTCTCCTATACAATATCTGTTCTCATTCCTTGTAATCAAGACCCATAAACAATATAAGAAAGCTCAAGAACTAAATTTATTTCCCTTAGACTTGTCTTTCATAAATATAGGCAGGAATGGCAATGATGATCTATGAAATAATGATGTCCTTTCTTTTATTATTAAGTTACAACCCTTTACTCATAGAGTATCACTCTCTTCAATAATTAATCAGGTTCATGTAAGCCTTGTAAGTGTTATAATTATACTTTACCTCTTTATAATAAAGAGTTTTGTCAAGATCCTCCAGAAGTTATTTCTTAATCTCTTTTAAATCCTAAGAAGCCTTTAAGACATTACTTTTCCCCTACGTCTAAATATGAGAAAATCAAGCATGACATCATACTTAGATTTCTAAGAATCATTGCAAAATTTTCTATAGTTTTCCCTTCCCACTAAAGTAGAGAATCATCAACTTCTATGTCTTATAAGGAATATTCCTTTTTGGTAATCATCTTTAATATTACATAAATATGGAAAGCTCTCCTCATTACTGCCAAATACTTAGGCATGATGTAAGCATATCAAATAATTAAGAGTGTCATGATTCGATCTAGATCGCATCACCACAAAAATATTAAAAGCACTTAAGATATTAGCCAGAGCTCACAAGGAGAATTCTTCAAAATCATTAGTGAGGAAATTTGGGCTTGCATAGTTATCTTCATGTCTCAATAATGGAGTTGAGAATTGTAACATTTCCCCTCAAGGACAATAGACAAATGGCGTTTAGGGGAATAATTAAACCAGAAAGGTGGAATGGTATCCTGAATTCCCTATCGGATGCAGCACGTGGAGCATTGGAAAAAGGTTTAGGTGATTATAATTTTGATAATGAGTTTTCAATTCGAGTTAATGGTCATATTGTAGGGATTTTCATCTCGCTCATTTCCTTTTCCAACTTTGAGAAGGAAAACATCATCTCAGCAGCAAGAATAATCTTCAAAGAAAATTGTCTGGTCAGTTTAGAAAAAGTAGTGCATGGCATAGATGAATACCTAACCATACCCTTCCCAGATATATATATATATATATGAGGAAAAATATGGTAGATCTACCCTCCATCCCCAATTCTCAATGTATGCCTATGTTAGTCTTCAAATATGAGGACATCTTTGACGAGCATTGGCCAAAAATGCGAAGGAATCTAGACTTTTTTATTAAAACAATCCTCAAAGAACCTGTGGAGCTAGAATGGGTGCTGAATTACTGGAGGGCCGAAGGATTCAACATTCCTAAGGAATTCAATGAAGAAGAACTAAAAAATGTGCGAATTGTGGCACCTTCCATAAAAAAGAGCTCGCGCAATATTCACGATGGCACTGCAGATGAGGACACCATCATCATCCTAAAATGCAACGGATAAGAATGGAGTTGCAACTCTATTAACAAGGAGTAAACTCGTATTTGATAATCAATAGATGAGAAAGTTTTTTGTTTTTGTGTAGGCCTTTTCACTTTTGTGATGAAACTTAGAAAAACTGCTACGTTCCTCGAACATAAAGAACTCCTTAGGATTTAATAGCTTAGAATTTCTTTTAATATTGCCTCTGGTTAAATATTGTATTAAGCTTGAAACCCTTTAAATGATGATATAAGAAGACTGATATGAACAAATTTTATCTTCGGTTGTATGGAAATCATAGTATAGTTTTGTATAAAATTCTTGGTGTTTTGATAATGGAATATGCTTGGCTTTTCCCTTCCTTATGCTATTTTTTCTTTTGGGGACCATAACAATGAACTTAATTCAAAATGTTTTTAGATTTCCCTAGTAATTATTAATTAATAGTAGGAAATAGATAAAAACCCTATAGTAGGAAATCATACTACAGTAGATAAATAGTTGTCTCTTGGGAATAAAATTAAGAAATATGGTAGCCCTCCTAAGGTTTCCAGGTAGCCTTTACTGGAAAGAAGGCCA
Organism: Chamaecyparis obtusa; assembly: GCA_027943335.1. Taxonomy (NCBI): domain Eukaryota; kingdom Viridiplantae; phylum Streptophyta; class Pinopsida; order Cupressales; family Cupressaceae; genus Chamaecyparis; species Chamaecyparis obtusa. The sequence continues at coordinate 211,636 of BSBK01004662.1, forward strand.
AGAGTCTGGTTTGATTGATATCCCTCTTCTTAGGTTTCTCAACTTAAGAATATCTTTGTATCCTACCTCCTCTTCATTTCTAAAGGTGTATTTCCCCTTTCCTGAGTATCCCCACAAAATAAGGAAAAGTTTCTCCAAGACTGACGATTAAGAAACCTGAAAGTCGTTTAGTATTCTAACGATCAAGCTTCTTTCCTTAGAATTTCTATAGATAATATGCTTACACTTTAGTCATGAAGAAGGATATACGGACCCTATTTAAATAATTAAGAATTAAAACCTTCCTACCAACCCCTTGTCAAAGGATTTCCTACCTAATATGTCGACCCCAACTAAACTAGTGAGTTCTAGACCCCAGATTGCCTTCGAAGGGGAAATAACAGTGAGAAGACTCAAAACCACAATGCTAAATATGCATTCCCTAATCCTTCGAGTGATATTTCACATACTAGGTATGGAATTCCTTACCAAAGATGATAGGTACAGGGTTAACACAGAGATACCTGTAATGTTTATTGCAATTACAATTCAGGTGGATCAGGAGAAGGAAGAGATTGGCAGTTTGTGTGCTCGTATTTTCAAGAGGGGATTCCTTGGAAACCTAGATATGGTTATCCAAAACATCAGGAAGGACTTCATGATACTAAAACCTAGATTTTATGACATGCCTATGATGGAAGGAAGACTAGTCCCTTCTTCACCCATATTATTAATAGATGATGTCAACACGCTACAAATAAGAGTCCCAATCATAAAGAGGAATTTGGATTTCCTTATGAACTTTATGCATGTGAGAACATCAATGCAAGGAAATTGGTTCTATCTATATTGACACGAGGATGAGGTAGGGGAAATTGATAGATACTATTTTAGTGCTCGGAGTCAGAGGATCTAGTGGAAGTATGGCTGGAGGAAGGTGGAAATAGGAAAAAGATAAAGGAAAGGCAAAAAATATCACGAGATCCTAATACCTAGGTGGAGACAAGCGACATTGGAAGTAACAAAGAATAATGTGAAGTCTTTGTTTGAAACATGTTAGATTTGAGTATGTTCTTTCTTAGAAAGGATCTTTATTTTAAAAAATGATAGGATTACAATAATTTAGTGAAATTCTTTTACTGTTGAAATCCCAAGCAAGTGTAGTACCTACATTAACAAATATCAATCAAAATTATTCAGAATGTTCATATTTAATCTTGGCTTTAGAGAAATTTCGATAAGATGAAGAATAAACATAAGCACAAAGCTATATTAGAACCCTGACTACACTCTGAAAGAAGAAAGAGTTAAAGTCTCCTTGATTTATAATCTCCTTCAAGTATTTGGTAGGAAAGCATATCGGGTAGCCTTCACCTCAAATGAACCTCATATAACTCAGAGATAAATTAAAGGATATTTGCTGAAATTCATTACCAGGAAGACTAGCTAGCAATAGAGCCTTAACATCACTAACTTATCATAAGATCCCACAATACAATATTCTGTGTAAATAGAAAAGGATATAGATGTAAGTAAATAAATGAATAACGCAGTTACATATATAAATATGTCAAGACTACAAACAAGTCAATAGTAACATTGAATGTAGCTACAAATAATCCATACAAAATCATGTATGGATAAGAGGACAATACTTTCTCAGATTTCTTTCATTTTAAATAGTCAGCTGTCATTAGTATATGCTTGTTTTTAGTTCATTTTTCAGATTAATTTCTGTAAACTGCGATATAAGCATATGAACCAGGGATACATCCTATATTTCTAATGAGAAAGTGTGATTCAAATCTCACTAAAATATGATATATATAAAGAAGGATATATATATATATATATATATATATATATATGGATACAGATTCATATATTTATGGATATACATTCATAGACATATGGATAAAATTATGGGTGTATATACATAAATAGATGAATAAATATATATATATATATACTCTTTCAAATCTCATACTTCATAAGAAAATTGAGTCTTTCATAAGGAAAGGGAAATGATTTGATTGCTTTATTATTTATAATGTATTTTGGGAAAGTTATAAGCTCTTGTAAGACATCATAAAATTAACAATAAAATCATGATAGTCTTGTATTTAGGATCTTAATTAGTTTTCTTTTTTTAGTAGATGGGTCCATTCATAGAGTCAAGGATAATGAGGGGTTTTCTATTCTCTAAATTTAAACTAAGTTGTTGAGGCCCTGTATGGGAAGATTAAGTTTAACAAAAAGATTAATCTTTCAAATATTAGAGCAAATAGATGGAGTCAATTAGAAATCCTCAATATGATTATAGTTTATCTATGGTAATAAGGAACAAATAGAAGGATCCAAGAGACATAATTACTGTAAGGGGAGCAATTGGCCAGAGAATTGTTATAGTAAAGATGGCCTAAAGTCATAAAGATGAATAGGGACTTGGTAATCAACATGAAATTGGTATGAATTGGAACTACTCCACTATGATCAAGTATTAGGATCCTGGATAACTCATTCTGATGCATGGAAATTTGTAGAAAATCTCTCAGCTACCATGCTTCAGTCTCCCCTCAAGAGCTTGTGATATAAAAGGTGTTTTCCCTATTTCACTTGGCATTTATAAGTAATAAAACACTGAAGTTAAATTTAAAAGCCTAAGGTCGATCCCACAAGTCTCAAGTGTTAGGAAATGATTAACTATACAAAACCACATATGATGATAATATCTTCTGGTTTCTATAATTTATTCAAACATAAGATGAACTTATACAATTATTTACATACGTCTATATATATAGATGTATAGATAAATTTAAAAATACGTAAAGACTCAGAAACTAATCATATCTAGCTTTCGGAAATTATCTCTATCCCATTGACAATTCCCAAAATTATCTCGCTCTCTTTCCTGATCCTAATAATAAAGTTTACTAACATTTAAATGTTTTTGGGACAAAATAAAAAATATAAGCATGAATTTAGAACATAAAGAAATGAACATATATTTATATACACTTGACCTGTTTCACCCATTATGGAAGGTTCACATCTTAGCTAGTATCCTATATAAGGCCCTAAGTTTAGTATGAGACCTCATAGAGATAATAGTTCTATTTGATATTACAACATAAGTTAGCATTTTAGGTGTTAAACAGTCTGATCAGGAGTCTAGGGTTGAGAATTATGCAGTGAAAATGAAGCTAAATTTTAACATTCTAAGAATATGCTTAGTCATTCAAGTTCAGAAATGGTAGATTTTGAAGTCTCTCTTATGGGGATGGAAGTTATGTTTAATCAGTATTTGGAATCTGACAACATGAGAGGGTAGATGGAGTTAATATTTAGGATTCATCAGGCCTAGTGTATAATACAATCACACAAACCAAAATCATGATTATTAAAATGGGACGCATCACCCTCAAAAGAAGGCTTGGGAGTTGGACTCAATTGAGCTTCTAAACAAATTTCAAGATCACAGAAGTATTCTAACCCATTTCTTTACATAGAACTCTTATCAAAATGAAAAGCGCATTGTTTGTTAATATATTAGCTGCCTTAGAAGATTGATTTTAGTATCATAAGTTAAAAGCTAAATCCTTAAATTTTAACACAGTGAAAGGAAGAGGGCAATTCATGTAATTTTTTAAAATTTTCTTTCAGAGATTTAGTTGATTCTTGATATCCTAAAGGTCATAATAGTTGGTTATTTTTTCGAAGACTAACAACTGAATATAGTGTATATATAGTATTTTGTGTAGGAAACAATTTTGCGGGAACTTCAATTGAAGATCCTCAGATTTCTTATAAAGCATCGACTGTTTCTTGAGGTTTGATAAGGAGAGTGGTTTAGACGAGTCATCATACTATGCAAAAGGCTATGGCCCTGTATTGTGTAATCATTCAAATTAATCTGTGGTAATCCTCTACTAGAGGAAGACATTTTGAATGTAATGTGTAAATAGGGGGAGGCCTCTATCCTTCCTATTTGTAAATAGGGGAGTGCCCCTATCTATATAAATATGTAATAAGGCTAAGCCTCTCTATTGATGTACTAGACATATGTCCCAAGCAAGACTAGAGGTTTTCTTCTCCATTCTTTCCTACCAGTGCCCGCACTGAATGGAGAATCATGTACCTTATTTTTATTAATTAATATTAAAATAACTCTGGCTTTGACCTTTTATCGAGAGAAAAAAAAGAAGTTTCTATATGATTTATTATATATTTCTATTAATTTAGAATCTTTGTTTGTTTATTATATATTTATATTAATATGGAATCTTTTAAAATAAAACATATGAACTTAGAAACTGATTTTTGCATATATTACTAATTATAATCATTTTCTAGTTTTATATTTTTTTATCAATAAGAATCTCTATATGATTTATTATATATTATTATTAATTATTATATGAATTTTAACAAAAATGAAAGACATAAAAATAACCAAATCGTCATAAAAATTCATATAACAAATAAGAGTGACCATCAAATTCCAAGCCTTCTTATGTGCTACATATATTCCTTTTTATTCTTTTTGTTAGAAGTTCTACAGAATAAAATCTGAAGCAACACTCGATAAATAGTGGAAAATAATTCTCAAGATAGCAAATGGGTTGAATATGAATGAGGGCCATTGACTCAACTTGCAATTCAATAGTTGAAATCGTTGTTGTTGTTGTCAAACTTATTACAGCTATGGGACTTAAAATTGATGCTTTAATCTTTTAGGGTCTGTTTAGTTACTAGAATTAAATAACGTTGGAATTGTCAAATTCCAGTATTTGACAATTCTAGAAGTTTTAAATCCGGAAAATGATTTTTGGAATATGGTTGGAATCGTTTGGTTCACCTAGAATCCATAATGAGAAGATGGAAAATGTTTTTTGCATATGGATTTCAAAATATTATAAATTTTGCTTTACCCCCAATTCCCATTAAAGTGTAATCGGAATTGATTTTCCAATTCCACCTATTTAGATGGAAGATTCAAATGTTCATTTTGGGGGCAAATGGGAATTAACAAATCCCTATTCCAATTTCAGGAAGTGATGGTTCTATGTAATGATGTTCGTTGGTGTAGGATGATGTTAGAGTTAAGTCTTTATATTACTTTTATGTACTTTATTTTAAGTTATCAATAAAATCCAAACTTGTTACCAAGAAAAAAAATAGAAATGAAATTACACCACCACTTTCATTTGCCTATATATGTCATAATAACAAGAGTATTATAAAGATACGTGAAAACAATTTGCCTACATATGCCATTAAAAAATCAAGATACCATTTAGTACCTATTTGTATAGGTGTATTCAGAACATGAAAAAAGAATAGACAACTTCAAAAAAAACCATTGTTTAAATTTACAAAAACCTAGACTAAATGTAAAAATCAAGTCCTAAATATTTACGACTATATCATAAAGAAGAAATATAACTATGGAAACTCATAAAATCAAACCAAAAGAAAAAAAATACTTGAGAAGCCTAAATAATCATTACCAACACTACAAACACTAAAACTATAAAAATAAATGCATCCCTTACAACTTCAATCCGGGGATACAAATAAATATAGCACACCTATTAAATTACAAAACTTGACAATCAACCGTGTCAAGTTGTTGAATACAGAGAAACAACGAAATTATGTGAAAAGATTAATGTCTTTGATATATCAGTTGGGCTTAAATTTTGTAAAGATAGGAGAAAAAATAAATCTTGACCATTATGGACTAGTGAACTTCAATTTTGAAACTGTTCAACTGGGGACCTATTGAAGATCAATATTTTAAGGGATTCATTTACTATTTTGGAAAAATGAGATTTGCTATTCTAATCCAGATTTTGTTATTTGGGATTTGTCTGCTAAAATTTTTGAGAGGCTTTGTGTTATTGGGGAGGAGGATGGGGAGTAATTTGGTGGTTGGTCTGAAGCACAGAGGCATTCAAGACATCAAAACCACAAGGAATCCCTTTGAATTGCTGAGGATTTCGAGGAACCAAAGCTCTATTAGGCTTCATGCTCTAAGAGTAAGTTGAAAATATCACCTTTTGCATAGGATAAAACACCATTCACTGGATGTCTAACACAAATTCAACTAATGATGGGTTCAATAGTCCAAACCCAAAAATTTTGACTATTAATTGTAGAAAAGCATTGCCATTTGATTCAATTTGAAACCAAACACTTATTATATATTATAACACATTCTCAATCCTCAAAACAATGAACTATAAGAACACATTCGCAATTCTCAAACAAATGAACTAAAAGAACACATTATTAATCCTCAAATCAAAGATCTAATTTCAATTTTCTTTTTTAGTGGGTAGTTTTTTATTAAGGTAAAAACACGTTTTTAATGGAACCCAAAACTATTTACATTAAAGCATAAAGATATAGCATGAAAGTTTTCCAAAAAGAGATGCCTACTAGAAAGACAAAAGAAGGACCTAAAACAACCCTAGAAATGACAACAAAAGCAAAGAAAAATAGTTACTAGCAAAACTACCAGCAACACCCAGCTACCAACCATACCATACTATTTGTTTTTTATCATTTTCTCTGCCTTCGTCTTCAGGTCCTCCATCTTTTGGATAGCATCTTTCAAGTCCTTCAATTCCTTTGGCTTTTCAGGGATCTTCCTCTGAGTGTGCCCTCTGGTTCTCATTCCTGGACCAACATTCCCAACATCCTCATCAATTGTAATAGTCGTATTTTCCAGCTAGCTTTTTTCCAGATAGTTGTGCAACATATTCAGGTTCATGATAGCAGCACTAAGTCCCTCATTATTGTGACTTAGGACCTCATTTATCATGTTCCCATTGTTACTAACTTTAGCCTTAATATATTTAACCTTGTTGTCAACTATCTTATTGATTTCAGCAGCTATATCCTCATTCCAATTTTTATTTTTTACCTTATCCAAAACCTTATTCTCTAGCTTCTCCAGCTTAGTGGTCAAGGTATTTGTAGTTTTTTCCATGGCCTGAAGGTGGAGCTTAATCTCCTACATCTCCCGCTTAATCCAATCTAGAGAAGTATTATGACCATCAGCTTTTTTAACCTCATCCAGATTAGTAGCACCCATCAGGAGATCTAAGGTGTCCTCCTTGTGGCTATTTCCTTCCTCAATGGTAACTTGGTCCAAGCCAGCATTAGTTTCATTATGTTCCTCTTCTTTTTCATCAACAACAAGGGAGTTCTGACCAACCTCCATTTCCTCTTCAGCCTGACCCTCCAGGAGGCCCAAGGTGTCCTCCTTTTGATTTTTACCATCCTCTTTGCTAGCTAGGTCCATACCATCCTCAGTGTTAGAGTGAATTTAAATTTTTTCTTCTTCAGCAGGGAAATCTGGAGCATCTTCCTTGTCATCCTCAGTAGGGGATTCCTAAGCATCTTCTTCCTCATTTTCAGCTCCTTCCTCATCTTTTTCTTCCTCTTGATTATCCTCTAGTGAGTAGTTAATAATTTCTTTAATAATCATTTTATAATCATTTTAGCATTGATTTTTTTATAAATATTACTAAAAGATGTCTAGTGATTAATGTTAAGCTTTCTCAAAAATATCAGATTATGTCTACACAATCACCAAGCTTAATGCGATCCACCAACATTGAGATAAAAATGAATAAAACTAGTTACAACATGGGTAAGAAATCAAATACTGAGAGAAGGATTTGGTTGTGATCCTCCAACATATCTTTGCTAATATTTGTTCTCTGTAATTTGCAATTCAAATTTAGCACCAGGAATTATTGCTTAGGGAATTTGTATTAATGTCAAGCTTTTTAAAAAATATCAGGCCACCAAACTGAGGATAAATCACCAAGATTGTGATCGAAATCAATTGCATGCCAAGGTAAGGAAATTCAAATTCAAACCATACCATCATCATCTCACAGGCTTAAACCAGGCACTATCATCAATACTTTTATACTATTTTACTTTATACAGAATCATGCATTTTTATCTAATGTAATGACTTATATTACTTTCATTCAAGATCAAATAAGGGCCTTAATCTAATACTATTACATCTTGAGCACACTTATGATCATGTGTTTCATTTGTAATCAACTGACTGACATTTCAAAATTTGTGTTATTTCTTGTGAGGAATAACATTTCTATTTGAAATGTTTTAAAATTTATACTTGGAAAGGAAAGAGTTTGAGCTCTTTAGGCCTCAATCACAAGAAATTGATTGTTCTTGGCTTAATCCTTATAGATTATGAAAGTGTTTTCTCTACAGTCATTCACCATCTCAACATGTTTTAACTTTTTAGATTGCAAAATGTCTGCATTTACAATTTGTTTTGTATGGGCCTATCCATCCAATAGCAAGCATAAATATGATGTTCGGATTATAGAGGGTTTATTCTAATAGATAACGAAATGGAATAATGAAAAGGGTAGTAAATCATCCAGATTGTTATTGTAAAAAGTATATGAAAACTATATTTTCATAACCTCCATGATCTAGTACATGGGCTTCTAAAGACGTTCAATTAAAAAAATTCAAACTTTTGGAATTCATGGTATATTCAGACTAAAATGATTTTAACCAAACATCACACAAAATCATTTTTTTTGCATAAGATTAAAAAGTTACCAATAAACCTCTCAATATGCAATTGTCTACGAATTCTAGAGCACCCAAAGGGGATTTCTTTTTGGCAAAATGAACTAGATGATTTTTTAACATTGCAATTCTCTGAGTTGTAAATCTTCAGTTTCGCAACCTTTATACACATGAAAATTTCTTTGTACATAAGAACAAGAAATGAAACATTGATGTAGGAGCATCTTGGGTCCTTGGCAATCATGTGTCACCAAAAAGATGTTTGAAGTTTTATGTATTTCTCGGTGCCTTCTTTAACTGAGTTGATTCGGTGTTGCTCAGTTTCCTTTGTTTACCGATGTTATTCGGTTATCTCTCTAGCACTCAGTGAATTTCCCTGGCACTCAGTGATGCTTGTCTGGCACTTGGTTATCCTTTCATATCAAGTTGTTTATTTTAGTTTCCTGTTGAGGCTGGCTCTTGCAATTAATTTTGGTCACAGATTCAATGCTGGTATCTATCATTGGGAAGTGTGTGGACCTAGATCTGGTCGTTCCTTTCATTGATGGTGGATCTGAAGGCCAACTTATTTGATAGCCTCTTGTATATATTGTGATCTTTGGTTGCAGTTTAGGAGTCTTAGTTAGAAGATAGAAGATAGAAGTGGGGAGATTTTTGTCAGATCCTTGCATGTTAGAGGACTTATGTACTTGATTTTAATATCTGGCCTAAACCAGAAAGGCCTCCCAGCCTGGCATGTATGAATCAATTGGAATAAATATATGAAGTGTTTTGCATTCTCTCTCTCACTTGTGTGTTTGTTGCTTCCATGTGTGATCTCTATAAGGTGGATTTGGTTAGGGTGTTCCTTTGGCCCTCTTCCCCATCCTCCCTTGTGTCAAGTGGTATCAGAGTGAGGTGAGATCTAGATCTAGGTTTGCGAATCTAGGTTTGAGGGTTCCTTCTTGTTAAAACCTAGTTGATTTTTTGTGGGGTAGTAGATTGCGATCTAGCCTACAATTGCAGAGGGTTTCAAGATGGTTCGTGGGAGGCGAGATGCAGATCTAGGATTGGAAAACATGTTGAGACAACTTGCTACTAGATTGGAAGTTGTTGAAACAGCCCAGAGAAAAGGAAAATATCTTGAAGATGTTAGTGATGATGAAGTTGAGGAAGAACAAGGTGATGTAGAACCTGCACCAATGATGGATCAGGGTGAGGAAAGATTGTTGAAGGCTTTGAAAAATCTGAAGTCTACACCACAGTTCAATCCTCCTGAGTATAGTGGAAAATTGGATTATGATGAATTGGTGGAATGGATCACCAAGATGGAGAAGTACTTTGAATATGAAAATATACCTAAGAAAAAGAAGGTGAAAATTGCAAGCACAAAGTTGAAAAGTCATGCATCCTTGTGGTGAGAACATCTGCAGTTGGACAGAAAGAGGAAAGGAAAAGACAAAATTAAGGTATGGAATAAGATGGTGAATAAATTGAAAGGAAAGTTTTTACCTTGTGATTATCAGATTAACCTAGTTAGGCGAATGCAAAGTTTGAGGTAGGAAGAGAGCTCGGTAAAGGAATATATTGAGGAATTCTATAGACTAGATATCATATCTGGACATGATGAAGATGATGTGGAAATAATTGCTAGGTACCTGAATGGATTGAGAGTTTCCATCCAAGAAGAAATCAGTTTGGTTAAATTGGAGAACGTTGAAGAGGCTTATCAATTTGCATTTAAAGTTGAGGATAAATTGAACAAGAGACATGAGCAAAGATAAAGAGGTAGAGGTGGTAGATTTCCTAGAGGAAGAGGTAGATCTTATGGTGAAAATAGAAGATCTGAACCTGAAAAGACAAATCTAGATAAAAGCAAGACCGAGTGGAAAGGTGAAAGTTCATATAGAAGCAAAGGCAGTAGTTATCGAGGTGGTTATAACAGAGGTGGTTTCTAAGGAACTTGTTACAATTGTGGAGAAGGACATAGATCATTTGAGTGTACACATGCAAGTAAGAAGATCGGTAATAGTAGAAATGCTTTGGTGCAAGAAGAGTCACCGAATGAACCTGAGAAGGAAAAGAACTTGATGGTAAGGAGAGCACTTTGGAGTGAAAGTAATAAGGAAGATCCTATAAGGAAAATTTTGTTCAAGACCAGATGTAGAGTTTTTGATGAAGTATGGAAGGTAATCATTGACAGTGGTAGCTTGGAGAACTTGGTATTTGAGGAAATGGTTACAAAGTTGCAGTTAAAAAGGTTGGAACATCCGAAGCCTTATCAAATTTCATGGATCAAAGATGAGCATACACTCTTGGTAAGTGAACAATGTTATGTGAATTTGAAAATTGGAAAGTACTATGATAAGGTGTTATGTGATATCATGCCTATGAATTGTTGTCATATTTCATTGGGTAGACCTTGGCAATATGATAGACATGCTATATATGATGGGAGATTTCATAAATATACTATTTGGGTTGATGGGAGAAGAAAATTCTTGTTACCTTTGATTGAAGAACCTGTTAGTAGTGTTTGTACATTTGTGAAATTTTGTTTGATAGATGGTAGAAATTTTGTTAAGGATTTAAAGAAGAATTATGTATGTTTTGTTTTGATTCCTAACAAACTGAGTAAGAAAATAGAGGATAGTATCCCTGAAGAGATTGATAAGTTACTCACCGAATACAGTGAGATCAATTCTGATAATGTACCTGATGGTTTTCCACTGAAAAGAAGCATTGATCATTGCATCAATCTAATCCCTAGAGCTAGTTTACTGAATAAGGCACCACATCGGTTGACACCTACCGAGAATCAAGAATTGAATCGACAGATTCAAGAATTGTTGCAGAAAGGTTTGATTAGAGAAAGTTTGAGTCCTTGTGAAGTACCTATTGTATTGGAACCTAAGAAGAATGGAGAATGGAGAATTTGTACGGATTCCAAAGAAATCAACAAGATAACAGTGAAATATAGGTTTCCTATACTGAGAATGGATGACATAATGGACAGTTTGATTGGAGCAAAGTATTTTACCAAAATTGATTTGAAAAGTGGGTATCATCATATCAGAATTAGAGAAGGTGATGAGTTGAAGACTTCTTTCAAGACAAAAGAAGGTTTGTATGAGTGGTTGGTTATGCCTTTTGGTTTAACTAATGCACCGAGTACTTTTATGAGGTTGATGAATGAAGTTTTAAAGAAATTCTTAGGTAAATTTATGATTGTATACCTTGATGATATTTTGATATTCAGTAAGACAGGAGAAGAACATTTGTTGCATGTAAAACAAGTATTGCAGAGGTTGAAAGAAGAAAAGTTACTAATAAATCTGAAAAAGTGTTCTTTCATGAAAGAGGAGATTGTATATTTGGGATTTCTGATTTCAATTGAGGGTTTGAAAATGGATCCTAAAAAGGTTGAAGCTATTTTGAATTGGCCTACACCTGAGAATGCTAGTGAGGTAAGATCATTTCATGGTTTGGAAAGTTTTTACTGAAAGTTCATTAGGAATTTCAGTTCAATTTGTAATTCTATGACTGAGACTATGAGAGGAGATAAAAGAGAATTCAAGTGGACACATGGAGCTGATAAAAGTTTTGAGACTCTAAAGCAGAAGGTTGCCGAATTGCCTATTTTTCCATTGCCTGATTTCAATAAGGTATTTCAAGTGGAATGTGATGCAAGTGGAAGTGCAATAGGAGCTATGTTGAGTCAAGAAGGTAAACTTGTTGCTTTCTTTAGTGAAAAGTTGAATGATGCAAAAAGGAAATACTCTGTGTATGATCAAGAATTCTATGCTATTGTTCAAGCACTGAAGAAATGGAGACATTATTTGATATTGAGTGAATTTGTGTTGTATACTTATCATAAATCTTTATAGTATTTGGGTAGTCAAAATAAGTTGAATAAGAGATAGATGAAATGGGTTGAGTATTTGCAGAGTTATACATTTGTGGTAAAGCATAAGAGTGGAGTCACTAACCGAGTTGCTGATGCATTGAGTAGAAGAAGATCTTTGATGACCGAGATGAAAATTGAAGTTCTTGGTTTTGATGACATGAGATATTCTTATGAATTTGATCCTAATTTTTCTGAGTCGTGGAGAAAGTGCAAAGCACCTATTCAAGATCAACCGAGCACTAAATGGGAAGAATATTTTATGCAAGGAGGTATGTTGTTTAAAGGTAATCAGTTGTGTATACTGAGAGGACCAATGAGAACTAATTTGATAAAGGAGAAACATAGTAGTGGTTTGGTTGGACACTTTGGTGTTGATAAGACATTGAATTCGCTTAAGGAGAAATACTTTTGGCCACAGTTGTATAAAAATGTTTAGAAATTTGTGAAAAGTTGTGGAATTTGTCAAGTTGCAAAAGGAGCAAGTTAGAATATTAGATTGTATACACCAATTTTTGTTCCTAAGAAACCTTGGATTGACATCAGTATGGATTTTGTTCTTGGCTTACCGAAGACAATAAGAGGTAATGATTCTATATTTGTTGTTGTGGATAGATTTTCTAAAATGGAACATTTTATACCGTGTAGAAAGACATTAGATGCAGTACATATAGCAGATCTTTTCTTTAAGGAAATTGTCAGATTGCATGGATTACCGAGGAGTATTATTTCTAACCAAGAGATTAAATTTGTTGGATACTTTTGGAAGACCCTTTGGAGAAATTTTGGCACCGAGTTGAAATATAGTTCTACATTTCACCCACAGACCGATGGACAAACAAAAGTTGTGAATAGAAGCTTGGGTAATCTTTTGAGATGTTTAGTTGGAGACACACAGAGTAATTGGGATTCTATTTTGGCACAAGCAGAGTTTGCATACAATAATTGAGTGAATAGGAGTACTGGAAAAATTTCTATTGAGATTTTAAATGGCATACAACCAAGATGTATATCATATTTGAGGGATATTGATGATGAAGGAAATAGAAGTGTTGAAGGAGTAAAGTTTGTTGAGTACATGAAGACATTGCATGAAGATGTGAAACATAAGTTGGAAATGAGTAATCAGAAGTATAAAGACAGAGCTGATATATCAATAAGACATAAGACCTCTTATGTTGGTGATGAAGTAATGATTCATTTGAAGAAAGGCAAATTTCCTATTGGAACATATGGGAAGTTGAAAATGAAGAAGTTTGGACCTTGCACGATACTGAGAAGATTTGACAGTGGAAATGCTTATGAGATTGAGTTACCTATGACATGGATATATCTCCTATATTCAACATTGCTGATTTATATGAATATCACGAGTCAGATGAAGAAATGACAGTACCGAATGATTATCCTAAGAAACAGATAGAAGAAGTTGAGCAAATTTTGGAACAAAGAATTGGTAGAAGTACAAGAGGAAAATAGTATATGGAATATCTCGTAAAGTGGAAGAATAGATCAATCAAGGATAGTTCATGGATTTCACAATTTGAGTTGGATTCAACTCGGGTTGTACCTACTTCATGATTCGGAGAATCATTTTCAAATAACCCTAGGTGTCTGATGCAGGAGCATCTCGGGTCCTTGGCAATCCTATGTCACCAAAAAGATGTTTGAAGTTATCTATGTTTCTTGGTTCCTTCTTTAACTGAGTTGGTTCGATGTTGCTCAGTTTCCTTTATTTACCGATGTTGGTCGGTTATCTCTCTGGAGCTTAGTGAATTTCCCTTGCGCTCATTGATGCTTGTTTGGCGCTCGGTTATCCTTGCTTATCAAGTTGTTTATTTTAGTTTCATGTTGAGGCTAACTCTTGTAATTAATTTTGGTCATGGATTTAATGCTAGTATCTATCATTGGGAAGCATGTGGACCTAGATCTGGTCATTCCTTCCGTTGATGGTGGATCTAAAGGTTGACTTATTCAGTAGCCTCTTGTATATATTATGATCTTTGGTTGTAGTTTAGGAGTCTTAGTTAGAAGATAGAAGCTAGAAGTGGGGAGATTATTGTCAGATCCTTGCATGTTAGAGGAATTATGTACTTGATTGTAATATCTAGCCTAAACAAGGAAGGCCTTACAACCCGACATGTATGAATCAATTGGAATAAATATATGAATTTTTATGCATTCTCTCTCTCACTTGTGTGTATTTTGCTTCCGCGTGTGATCTCTGCAAGCTGGATTTGGTTAGGGTGTGCCTTTGGCCCTCTTCCCCATCCTCTCTTGTGTTAAACATAAAGCCTTGCTTCAAAAAAACCCCACCTTGGATCAACTTCTACAGCTCATTCCACAAAGTGACCTTGGCAAAATAGTTTCCTTCCTTTTTTTTTCATGAGCCCATGAATTTAGGCCTTGCCCCAAATTTTATTTGATAATGCCCTGCTAAACTAAAGTTTCTAATCTCGAGAAATGCTAACCCACACTACTGGGGCTCTAGTTTGTTTTGCATGGCATTAAATCCATTCACTCAAACTAGTGAAAATTACAAAATACACCTTTTGGCACCCTAAAAAATTCAAACTTTCTTGGGTAAGGTACCGGAATCCATTGCAGTAGAAGCGTAAGAATTCATCCCCATTTGATTGCAGGGGGCTATTGAAGGCTGTGATAGAGCCATGTAATTCTAAACTTCCTTGGAAATCATTTCTCTCATGATGTCTAGGACTCCTTGCCCTTCACAATGCGTATTTTTTTCCTTACATTGAGATTGTTGACAGGCTTGAAAATTTTGGTCTCACAATATAATATCCTTGTTAAATTTGGGGCATAAAAGTATAGAGTGCAAAGGTAACACAAAAAAAAGCAAGAGATACAAACACGACAATAGGGGAATTGAGAAATGCAAAAGAAATGCAGCAAAAAAATTGTAGGTTGTGGGCTATGGAAAAGAAAAGAAGTTTATAAGTCTGGATAAGAAGAACCAGCACCAGAAAACCCCAATTTTGATTGACTTGCATTATCTTCAAAATGTTGATAAACTGAAACAACTTGAGGTGTTCTTAATATTTATGGGAGGTCCCAAGAGGAAATGCATGAAATGATTTTCACAAACATTGGATGTAGATGAGAAGTAAATTCTCCCAAACGATATGAAACAGGAAACCGTGATGAAGATACAAAGAATTTTGTGTGTCCACTACACTACATTGAATCCTCCCACCATTAAAGTTGTAGCTACTGACTATTTGAGCTCATCAAATCTATGCTAAATATTTGTAGGGATGCACTACAATCATCAAAATGTGAGGCCCTTGTCTACGGTTTGTAGATGATTTCAATTTTGTATGCAGAGGTAAACAGTACATTGTCAAGACAACAACTCACTGACACCACATTCGAAGCCAACTACTTGCTAGAGGAGGTACTTTGCATTGAGTTTGGGTAGTGTTTCCCTAATCAAGTTCTTCAAATCTATACGCTCAAAGACATGTAGCATGCGCTACAATCTAGACCTATTTAGCAGATGTTATCATCCCAACGTGATCCACTGGAAAAAAACTATTGTGATCCCTAAGCATGGTTTACAAATGACCACTTTCCACTCTTGTAGCTCAATACCAGAGGATGGGCAGTTTTAGCTGTGAGACAGGTTTTCCTTACGGTCGTACACAAGCAATCTCAAAGGGAAAGCCTATCAGCTAAATATAGTACATAAAGGCTACTAAACAAAGGTTTGTTCTAACATGATTCTACTTTAAATTTGGAATAATCATGCAATATAAGTCTTGTTTGAAAACATAAAACCCCCTGCAAAATATTATTCAAATTAATAGCAGATTAATTGATGTTCAATACCAAAGCTCAATCATAGAAAAGAAATTTTTAGTAGAAAATGGGATGGTAACCACCAGGAGCACAACAAAGAAAAATAAGACGATGAGTGAACTGCAACAAGAAAATTACCAAAAAATACTTCTCAAATATTTCCTAACCACTTAGGGTAACGATAAGAAAACTAAAGCCAAAGAAAAATAAAGACCCAAGACTCTTTCAAACTCTTTCCATTTACTATGGACACAAGCCCTTCAACTACCTCTGTAAAATAGCTCAGAACATGCCAAAAGAAACATAAGATATGATTACAACAGATGCGGTTGTTATATCTAGTTCAAAACACAAGATCATTCATCATTATGAAGCGATTTAGTAGAGAAAATCAAGCTCAATGTCTAAGGACATTGATGTTCAGATCTAGCTTTATCTGGAAAATTGAACTTCCTATTGAATATAAATATCTCATTGTCTTTATCAAAACATAGTAGACAAAGCATGTAAAAAAAACTAAATTCCTCAATAAAAATTTCACATATGATTTGCAAAAATTCATTTGTCCAATAAAAAAAGTCCCCAAACAATTACTTTTACAAACTCAGTATCCACCCTTCAAGTCATTAACAACATCATATGTAATGGGTGTGAGAGTCTCCAAAGTAGCACCATCAACAATAAACCCTGGTTTAGGACCCTCAGGTTGCCTCTTGGTGCCAATAATCTTGCCAATCTTCTTCGCCTCTACCTTCAATTCATCATTTTTCTGTACTCTCAGCTTAAAATTGGTGCAGGGCACTCCCACCATGTTTGAGTTTTGAATGTTTATGGGTCTTAGGGGTTTGTGAGGGTTTGATTAGGAGTTTGGAATAAAGATCCATAGTTTGGATCCTTTCTTTTGATGTAAGAGCCAAATGAGCTTATGGAAGACTAGTGGTCTAAATGGCCTAAGAAGTCTCTAGGTGTTAGATTTAGGTGGAAATGGCCTAAATAAGGTCTTAGGTCCTTAAGTGTGTTGATTTAGGACTTAGGAGCCATTCCTAAGTTTTGGAAAGGTCTAATAGGTCAAATGAGACCTTGGGCAAAAAGTTGCTAAGCAACTTTGCAAAGTTGCTCGAGCAACTTTTGCAACTTTTTGAAAAGTTTCTCAAATGGTGGTTATGTTGGTTATAACCACTCATGCTTGGTATATGAGCATGAGGATGGAATATTTTGAAGGTTAATGAAGCTTTGAGTTAAATTTCATATTTTAGATCTTTTGTACGGACGCCATATATTGACTATGTCTTGTTTGCAGGGTTTCTTTGTGGGTTGTACGGCCTATACAGATTGGTTGGGAAGATCCAAATCTATGGAGGCTTAACCTAGTGTCTAGAATTTTTTCTAAATTGATTCATTTGAGTTTAGGTTAGTTAGTGGTGATTTGGAAAGCTTTCCAAGCCACTGTTCTGTGAAACTCATTTACAGAGCCACCATGCTTGGAAGAGCTCTAACCTGAGCATCCACCAGTGGAAATGTCTGAAACCATGGGGGATGTTAGGTTAGAGTTTTTATTTGTAAATTTTGGTTCCATTTATGTTGTGGCATCAAGGCTTCAAGACCTAATTGGAAGCCCTATGGCTAACTGCTGAAGACAGGTGAGCCAGGATAGGGAATAGAAGTTATTTGCATGTGCACCCATGACTTTGAGAAGGGATCGTAGTTGCATTTTTGGAAAGCTCTAAGAGTATCCTAAAGGGTTCAAGAGGTTTGGAAGTGATTTTGGAAGTTTGGTGGTCAATTTGAAGGACTTTTGTGCATACTGGTCCAGAGGCCTAATTAATAGGCTAAAATCTAGGGCTTGCAAGTTCATAGGGTTGTGGGTGCAACCAGAATCCTAAACTTAGGATTTGGAAGGGGATGGTAGATACCTTGAGGATTTTCAAGGTCTTCTATGAGGTTGTTTGAATATTTTAGAAGCTAGAGACCAAAAATAGTGAAAATAGGCCTAATAGGATTAGAGCCAATTAGGCCTCCTAGTGAAATTGAAGTCTAATGACTTGGTAATGAATCCAGAAGTGTATGGATGGGTTCTAAATATTATTGAAAGGTAATGAAATGAGTTGGAAGTTATTTTGAATTGTGGAAAGATCCTACGCAGAGGTTTTTGGTTCTAAAGGGGTAGTTCTAGTGGAGGAACCTAGTGGATTGAAGGCCTAAATAGGTCTTGGAAGAAGTGTAACTTCTAAAACCAACTATACCTTGGAGGAAAAGTTGGAGGAGGATCTAGGAGATCCAAAATAGTGAAGATTACACTCTAAACTAATCATTGGATTATTAGATAAGGTTAGGAACCTTGGGGAAAAGACTAGGAACCAATCCCTCTGCATCATAGTGGTATCAGAGCGGGATATTCTTGAAGTTTGTGTATGTCTGACAAAGAGAAGAGTCAAGAGGTTGAAAACATGCCTCCTAAAAAAATGAGTAGTGGGGCCATAGTGGACTTGGTCCAAGAGCTATTGGCAAAAGCCAATTTGACAGAGACAAAGGGAAAGAGAATCACTAAATGGGGTGATGAGAGTGAAGATGAGAATGAAAGTCAAACAGGGGAGACATCTAGTAAGGGAAAGGAGATAGTAGATGAAAAGGACAAGGTGTTCTTGGATGCATTCAATTCCATGAACAATGATAGCATGGAACACATACCCTATTACAATGGTAGTTTGAATGGTGAGGAATTGTTGGATTGGTTAGAAGCCATTGATAACCAATTTGATTACAAGGAAGTGGCAGAGGAAAATAAGGTTAGTTATGCCAAAGAAAGACTTAAAGGATCTACATTGGTGTGGTGGAACATGATGGAGGATGAAAAAATAGCCAATGGAAAGAAAAAGATAGTTTCATGGGAAAGAATGAAAATCAAGTTAAGGGCTCAATTCTTGCCTACTAATTATGAAATTTAGATGTATCAAAGGTTGCAGAACTTAAGACAAAAGGAGATGACAGTGAGTGCCTATACTGAAGAGTTCCATAAGCGAAGCCTAAGGGCTAGGAGACAAGAAGATGAAATGGAGAAAGTGGCAAGATACCTTAATGGTTTAAGACAAGGGATACAAGATGAGATTAGTATGTTGGCACTTGAAAGTATGCATAAGTGTTTTCAGTTAGCTTTGAGGGCAGACGATAAGGCTAGAAGGAGGAATGACTTCCAACAAAGAGGAAGAGGTGGAAACAATAACAGGGGTTTCAGAGGTAGGAACAACTATGGAAGGGGACAGAATCCTAATAGACAAGAAGAAAATCAGTCCAATGATAACAGTGGTGGCAGTCAATTTAGAGGGTCTTTTCAAAGAGGAGGATACAGAGGAAGAGGGCCTCCTAGAGGAAGATTTTGGTGACAAGACAGGGCAAATTCAGTCTTCACTGGTAGGTGCTACAGTTGTAACCAAGTGGGGCACACCATGGGTAGGTAACCTACTAAAAACTCTTCATCTTCAATGGGGGAGAGAAGAAATCAATTGGTGCATGAGGATGACACACAAAGTGTCACTTCTCCTATCTCCAAGGTAGGGCCAATAGTGGATGGAGAGAATTTGATGTTGAGGAGGACTTTTTTGAAAGTTCCTAGCTCCATAGAGCCACCACAAAGGAAAAGCTTGTTCAAGACAACTTGTAAATCACATGGCAAGATATGCAAGGTGATAGTGGACTTTGGATCCATGGAGAACATTGTGTCTACAGAGATGGTTGACAAATTGAAATTAAGAAGAATCCCTCATACCACACCTTGATAAGTCTCATGGTTGAACAAGGGATAGCAGATAGTGGTTGATGAACAAACCTTGGTAGAGTTTGAGATTGGTGAGTATAAGGACAAGGTCCTATGTGACATTTTGCCTATGGATGCATGTCACCTACTACTTGGACGTCCATGGCAATTTGATGTGAAGACCATACATGATGGTGAGAAGAATAGCTATCTAATCACCAAGCTAGGTAAGAAATTCCAAATGCATCCATTGCAAGAAGTTAGTGATGAGAAGCAAGTGGGAGCTAGTGCTATGCTATTAAGTGGAAAGGAGTTCCTAAAGGTAATGAAGATGGAGAAAGAGATTTTTTGTACAGTGGTAGTAAATCCAAAAGAGGAGGTTAAAGAGAAAGAAAGCATACCTTTGGAGGTACAAGCATTGTTGGATAAGTACCATGACATAGTGGATAATGGGTTGCCAAGTGCATTGCCACCCATGAGAGAGATAAGTAATCAAATAGACCTTATTCCTGGAGAAAACTTACCAAACAAAGTAGCATATAAGATGACACATAGCCAAAATGCAGAGATAGACAAGAAAATTCAAGATTTTTTGGACAACGGGCTGATAAGGAAGAGTTTAAGCCCTTGTGTTGTACCTACTGTTCTAGCACCAAAGAAAGGGGGTACATGGAGGATGTGCACTGATTCAAGGGCCATCAACAAGATCACCATAAGGTACATATTTCCAATGCCAAGGATTGAAGACTTGTTAGATAATTTGGGAGGTTCATGCTACTTCTCTAAGGTGGATTTGAAGTCAGGCTACCATCAAATCAGAGTGAGGCTTGGTGATGAATGGAAGATAGCCTTCAAGACAAATTAAGGGATGTATGAATGGCTTGTGATGCCATTTGGTCTCACCAATGCTCCTAGTACATTCATGAGACTCATGAATGAAGTGTTGGCAGATTTCATAGGTAAATTTTTTATAGTTTATCTTGATGACATATTGATTTTTAGCAGGTCTAAGGAGGAGCACATGGAGCATTTGGATCAGGTCTTGAAGAGGCTTCATAAGGAGAAGTTAATGATCAATCAGGACAAGTGTGATTTCTTGAAAACTGAATTAGTTTACCTTGGTTTTGTGGTTTCTAATGGCTGCATGAAGATGGATCCTGATAAATTTAAGGCAATCTTGGATTGGCCTACACCTAAGTCCATATGTGATGTTAGAATTTTTCAGGGTTGGCATCATATTATAGGAATTTTGTGAGGAATTTCAGTCATGTGTGTGCACCTATCCTCAACACCATTAAAGGTGGAATAAAATGTGGAATAAAATGCCAATTCAAATGGACTGAGGCATCTAACAAAGGATTTGAAATGTTGAAGAAAAGGATTGCAGAGTTACCTACCCTGAGGTTTCCCGATTTCAATCAATTATTTGTGGTTGAGTGTGGTGCTAGCAAGCTAGATATTGGAGCAGTGCTAAGTCAAGAAGGACATCCTATGGCATTCTTCTCTGAGAAGTTGAATGAGGCCAAGCAAAAGTACTCCACCTATGATTTGGATTTGTATGCTATGGTGCAAGCACTCAAAAAGAGGAGACATTATCTCCTACCAAAATATTTTGTGGCCTATACAGACAACCATGCCCTTAGCTTCCTGAATGGGCAAGACAAGTTGAATCAAAGACACCTTAAATGGGTTGAGTCTTTACAAGCTTTCACCTTTGTGATCAAGCATAAAAAAGGGGTGAGTAATAAGGTTGTTGATGCTCTTAGTAGAAAAGTGCTGACTATTCGAGAAATTCAGTTACAAAGTGTAAGCATGGCAGATTTGCAGGGTCTCTATAAGGAGGATAAAGACTTCAAGGATTCTTATGAAGCATGTGTCAAGTTTATGCAGGGATTCAAAGTGGATTTCAGTGAGTTTTTGCTGCAGGAAGGCCTATTGTTCAAAGGTCATCTATTTTGTATTCCTCAATGCTCAATGAGGGAGAACATTGTGAAGGAGAAGCATCAAGGAAGTTTGGGAGGACACTTTGGAGTGGACAAAACATTGGAGCAAGTTAATAGACACTATTATTGGCCTAAGATGCAATCAGATGTAAGGAGATTTGTGGAGCAATGTCAGGTCTGTCAAAGGGCTAAAGGACATAGCATCAATTGTGGATTATATCAACCTTTGTCCATACCTCAAAGGCCTTGGGAGTGTTTGAGTATGGACTTTGTCTTGAGGTTGCCAAAGACATCTAGAGGTCATGATAGTGTATTTGTGGTAGTTGACCATTTTAGCAAGATGGCACACTTCATCCCATGCAAGCAAACCAATGATGCATCACAAATTGTGGGACTATTCTTTAGGGACATTGTCAGAATCCATGGTTTGCCTTTGAATATTGTTAGTGATAGGGATACAAAGTTTGTGGGTCACTTTTGGAGGACCCTATGGAAGATGCTAGGTACCAATTTGTCATTCTCCTCAGCCTACCATGCACAATCTAATGGTCAAATAGAGGTAGTGAACATGTCACTTGGTAATTTGTTGAGGTGTTTGACAAAGTAGCATGGACAATCATGGGATCACATCATTGGGCAAGCAAAATTCTCCTACAATGACTCCATCAATAGGAGTACAGGTATGAGCCCCTTTGAGATAGTTTATGGGACTCATCCTAGGGGAATCTTGGAGTTAAGGGATCTACATTTGTAGGATAGGAGTGCTCAAGGAGAGACATTTGCAGAGCAAATGAAGGAGTTGCATGAGCAGGTCAAGAAGACTTTACAAAAGTAGGGGGAGAAGTACAAGGCAAAGGCAGATCAAACTAGGAGAGATTTGCAATTCAAGGTTGGGGATCTAGTCATTGCCTATCTTAGGAAGGAGAGATTTCCTAAAGGACACCCTACCAAGCTACTTATGAAGAAGATAGGTCCTCTAAAGATTTTTCACAAGTATGGTAATAATGCCTATGAAGTGGAGTTGCCACCTGATTTGGGAATCTCACCCATCTTCAATGTGTGTGATCTCTGTCCTTACAAAGGATCAGTTATAGATACAAGTCCATCTGCCATTTCAAATTTGGAAGATGTTGATTGGGTTAAGGATTTGCCAACCCCACTACCCTTGAAGTTAGAGAGTATTTTGGATAATAAAGTCATCAAGAAGACAAGGAAAGGCACATACAAGGAGTACCTTGTTAAATGGTAGGAGTTACCAGATGCTGAAGACATTTGGATGACAAAGATGGATATCAAGCAGCATGGAGTTAACATTGAAGACCTTCTAACTCAAGGGACTTGAGTTCGTTGTCCCGGGGGAGTATGGTGCAGGGCACCTCCCACCATGTTTGAGTTTTGAATGTTTAGAGGTCTTAGGGGTTTGTGAGGGTTTGATTAGGAGTTTGGAATAAAGATTCATAGTTTGGATCCTTTCTTTTGATGTAAGAGCCAAATGAGCTCATGGAAGACTAGTGTTCTAAATGGCCTAAGAAGTATCTAGGTGTTAGATTTAGGTGGAAATGGCCTAAATAAGGTCTTAGGTCCTTAAGTGTGTTGATGTAGGACTTAAGAGTCATTCCCAAGTTTTGGAAAGGTCTAATAGGTCAAATGAGACCTTGGGCAAAAAGTTGCTCGAGCAACTTTTGCAACTTTTTGAAAAGTTTCTCAAATGGTGGTTATGTTGGTTATAACCACTCATGCTCAGTATATGAGCATGATGATGGAATATTTTGAAGGTTAATGAAGCTTCGAGTTAAATTTCATATTTTAGATCTTCTGTACGAACACCATGTATTGACTGTGTCTTGTTTGCAGGGTTTCTTTGTGGGTTGTACGACCTGTACAGATTGGTTGGGAAGATCCAAATCCATGGAGGCTTAGCCTGGTGTTTAGACTTCTTTTTGCATTGATTCATTTGAGTTTAGGTTAGTTAGTGGTGATTTGGAAAGCTTTCCAAGCCACTGGTCTGTGAAACTCATTTACAGAGCCACCATGCTTGGAAGAGCTCTAACCTGAACATCCAATAGTGGAAATGTCTGAAACTGTGGGGGATGTTAGGTTAGAGTTTGTATTTGTAAATTTTGGTTCCATTTATGTTGTGGCATCAAGGCTTCAAGACCTAATTGGAAGCCCTATGGCTGACTACTGAAGAGAGGTGAGCCAAGACAGGGAATAGAAGTTATTTGCACGTGCACCCATGACTTTGAGAAGGGATATTAGTTGCATTGTTGGAAAGCTCTAAGAGTCTCCTAAAGGTTTCAAGAGGTTTGGAAGTGAGTTTGGAAGTTTGGTGGTATATTTGAAGGACTTTGTGCAGACTGGTCTAGAGGCCTAATTAATAGGCTAAAATCTAGGGCCT
Source organism: Chamaecyparis obtusa (assembly GCA_027943335.1). Classification (NCBI taxonomy): domain Eukaryota; kingdom Viridiplantae; phylum Streptophyta; class Pinopsida; order Cupressales; family Cupressaceae; genus Chamaecyparis; species Chamaecyparis obtusa. The sequence continues at coordinate 236,007 of BSBK01004662.1, forward strand.
ACAAGGTCATAGGGTTGTGGGTGCAACCAAAATCCTAAACTTAAGATTTGGAAGGGGATGGTAGATACCTTGAGGATTTTCAAGGTCTTCTATGAGGTTGTTTGAAGATTTTAGAAGCTAGAGACCAAAAATAGTGAAAATAGGCCTAATAGGATTAGAGCCAATTAGGCCTCCTAGTGAAATTGAAGGCTAATAACTTGGTAATGAATCCAGAAGTGTATGGATGGGTTCTAAATGTTATTGAAAGGTAATGAAATGAGTTGGAAGTTAGTTTTAAGTGTGGAAAGATCCTAAGCAGAGGTTTGTGGTTCTAAAGGGGTAGTTCTAGTGGAGGAACCTAGTGGATTGAAGGCCTAAATAGGTCTTGGAAGAAGTGTAACTTCTAAAACCAACTATACCTTGGAGGAGGATCTAGGAGATCCAAAATAGTGAAGATTACACTCTAAACTAATCATTGGATGATTAGAGAAGGTTAGGAACCTTGGGGAAAAGACTAGGAACCAATCCCTCTACATCAAAAATCTTCTTGACATCGGGATGGTTGTATATGCTCAATTCTTACATGAATTCTCTTCTTGATGATCATGTTACCCACCTGTACATTAATTTAGAATATGTTGTCAACAAGAAACAAAGCAAGGAGCAACCAGCTCCAAAACCTTTAGAGTATGTGATATGCCATTTTCATCAGAAAAAAAGATGGTTTTATGAAGGACCAAGTTTAACAAACAAGGATCAGGTGCATTAGGTTCTGAATAAACCATAATGTTTATTTACATTCCAAAGAGGGATGACTAATCAATGGCATATGAAAACCACTGGGTGTGCTAAAAATAAAATAAATTGAATCAATGACTAATCATTAACTTATAGACACATTATAACTAACTGCATTATACCCCAAGAATTTGTACAATCTTACATAGCTATCTGCCAGTGCAGGTACTAAATGTTCTTAGGCTAACAAGGAGTTTGTTTTGTGCGAACTTTCTTCTTGGATCATTGTTTTCGATCTTTTAGTACCAAACACTTGAGTCTATCTTCCATAGAAACAAGACTCGAACTCAGTGCAGGCTCAGCAAGGCTGAGCTGACTCAGGACTCAACAAAAAATCAGCAAGACTCAGCAAAATACCAAATTGTACAAGTAATTGTTTTTTTTTTATTCTGCAATAATTGTTCTCTTCAATGTTTTCTGCCTATTTATAATAATAAGTTTTCTCAAAAATTACAACTTTTCTTGCTCATTAATGGGCCGAGCTGGGTGCATCCAGTTGATGGGGAAAAAGTTGAAATCATATGGAGTAAACCTGAGGAAGGATGGATTAAAATTAACTTTGATAGAGATAGTGGGGTAATATCTTGAGCATCGAAGCAAAGAGAATTGAAGATGGAACTAATAATGTAGCCAAGGCGTTGGCAGCGTTACAGGCTACAAATCTTGGAAGGAGATTGGTTGTCAAAAAGTTGCATTTAGAAGGTGATTCCCTTGTTATTATAAAGACAATTATAGCGGGATCTTTTCAAGCATGGCATTTACAGAAGTTTATTAATGTCATTCAAAAAGAATTATCATACTTTGAAAGGTTTAAAAGCTCTCATATCGAAAGACAGGGTAATGAGGTAGTGGACACACTCTCGAAATGGTCGCTGACATTTGCTGTGAGGGAAGTAAATAAGGAGGATTTCCAAAATCTGCAATTAACATTTGAAAATCATTGCAAATGTGACAACAGGTGATGAATTAATGAGGTTGAAGGAAGACCGTAGGTGAATTAAATAAGGTGAAGTGTGTGATGGAATGGGGGTGATTATCATGGCTTTTAAATGACGGTGTATGCATCAAGCAATTAGAAAATTGTGTTCTAGTGCCTCGGCTCTTGAAGTTGCAGACCAGATGGAAGCAACATTTTCCCTTCTAACACCACGGCAGCAGCAAGCCTTTTTTGGGGAGGTGAAATTGCAGAGATTGAATAGATTGTTTAAATGCAAGGACAAAGTGATGTTGAAGGCAGTTTTGGCACTGTTGGGAGACGATTTCATTAATGCTAAACACAGATATCGCATCAATATGGACATTATCAGCATAATTCTGGCTTGGGCACTTGAATTAGTTGTAGACACAGACGTCATCAAATGGGTCTTGAAGGCTTTGGTGAAGGAGGATATGTTGTTGGATTTGGATTCCATTTTCGAGTGGACGGTGCCTAGTGATTGACGTCTCAGAAGAGCATTGAGGATCCACAGAAAGCAGAGGAATTTGGTTTAATTCCTTTCATCCATTGGCCGGAACATTTGAATAAGGAGTAACACAGGAAGGTGTCAGTGTCTTGGGAAGAGCTGAAGAAGGCAATCCAGGATCTTGAAGAGCAGGTTGCAAATGGTGAACAGGGTTATAGGCTATAACCCTGTCGAACAAATCAAATCACGATATGTGTCACGTCACCCTCCAACAATGTCAATGTATGACAGACACGTCAGTAGAGGCTTTTTTGTGTTGACGATTTATTAGCCACCCAATTTAAGCCCATGGGTCAGCTGTGATGACCATACGATTGTCAAAATTAAGCTTTTTTTTAATTTTTTTTATACGTCATTGCACTTTGAAATATTTTAACCCCTCAACATTTAGCTATTCAATTTTGCAGTCTAACTTTGAAAGCTCATATCTTGGTCATTCTAGGTCTTTTTGATTGTTTTTTTTTTTTAAATTACGGTGGAATCTCACATTCTTTGCACCAGTACAGGTATTTATGATTTTGGTGGGTAGACTTTTTATAATTCTCAATTTTAACCGTTCAATCCTCGATTCTGCAACTTCTGGGGCCCTATTCAAAATCAAACATACACATTTTCAGGCACCACTTTTTTAAAGTGTGTAATTTTTTTGTTCATGTTCTTATTTTTTCTATCAAATTATAGTTGTTGTGAGTGAAAATATTACTTTCAAAATTTGGTCTATTTTGGCCTATTTAGGTACTTGTATTTTCTTAGATCTCTAAAAGATATCTTGTGTTTTTCATTTAAGACTATTATAGCCTATTTGAGATAGTTGTAAACATTAAAATCAGAAGTTCATTTTGTCATGTTTACTAGTGGCAATTGTACACAAATTGAGTATAAAGTGCCAAAATCTTCTTTTCTTTTCTTTTCTTTTTTTTTGAGGGGGGGAGGGGGGTGGCATGGGGTTGGGGTTGGGGAAGGGATTCTTTATTTGAGTGAATTGGAAGGGGGGGTGTCTTGTGTGATTGTGCCCCTTTCTCTCTTGCGTTCTTTCATTTTCCCATTATGGGTTCTCTTGAGTTTCCTCTCTTAACTCCACATAATTATGCTTCTTAGAAAATTGATACATGGAGTAAGCTAATGGAAAAAGGATTAACTTATTATATTGATGGAACTATTACTACACCATCTGATCCTAATGCTCAATTAGATTGGGTCATTAAAAATATTATGGCTTTTGGAACTTTGAGGGAAAATGTATGAAAGGATCTCATCTTTCACATTGAAAAGTCTAAGACCGTTAAATAAGCTTGGGACAAAGTTGGTCAATTGTATGGACAAGTTGATGAGAATAGGGGTTGTCAACTTGATAATGATGTCACCATGTTGGATCCTAAGAATTTGGATACAATCCAAGACTATGTCACTAAAGAAAATGAGCTAAGAGAAAAGTTCAAGCATTGTGGAATTGGCAAGAATGATGCACAATTGATCTACAATTTGTTAGGCAAGCTTCCATCATAATATATAGCATATGTTTCTAGCTATCAAACCCATCACTTGACAATGGGTAGTCCATTCACTACACCATAATTTGACGCCTTCACATAAATGTTGATGTTAGAGAAATCAAAGTTGATCAACACAGGGACTATCAGTCTTTCAAGTCCCAAGCTTTGGTGGCTAATCATGGGAATCAAGGAAAAGTAGGGCAAGCCAAAAACACAACAAGAGAAAACACAATCATCCTCTCCACAATAAGGCAATTATTCTTTCTCTCCTAAGGGTGAATCATCTAAGAAGGAGAAGCGTACTTGTGCATATTACAAAAAAAATGGACATGAAGAACAATATTTTAATAATTAGGATATTGATCAATTGAAGCAGCTTCTTGAGAAGAATAGAACCAATTCTCCTTCAAGAATGTCTACTTCAACTTCCTCACAAAAATTAGAATTTGATAAGGAAAAGGATCACACTTTTGGGGCAACTAAGAAAAAAGGACAAGATCTTTGTGCTATTATAGGTCATGATTCAAGGAGATGGCTTCTAGATTTAGGGGCTTCTTATCATATGTCATCTTCACAGTCTATGTTCTCTTCATTTGAACCTTGAAAAATGTCACCAATTTTGATGAGAAATCATACATATATAAATGTGATTGGGAAAGGATCCATTGATATTGGGGAGTACACCTTCAATGATGTGTTGTGGGTACCTCACTTAACCAATAATCTTCTTTCCATCTATCAAATCACTAATGTTGCAACAAGGAAGATTGTGGAGTTCACTCTTGATTCAGTTATTATCAACGACTTAGAGAGTGGAACTATCATTTCTACTGGGTGGTGGATCATGCATCTCAATTGTACTCCTTTTTAGACTTCTTTCCTATTGATGATTGTGATTCTTTAGATGATGATCTCACTTCTAGTGTGGATTCAAATATTGAAGAGAACTTTGTCTACTTGAAATCGAGTATTCTGAAATGTGACCAAGTTCTTGAACCTTCTGATCCATCTCCTCATATTGAGCTTACATCTACTCTTGCTCTTGATGATGTTTGTGTTGCTACAATTTCAATTTATTATGATTCGGCACAACGGGATATACATTATCTCCCACACATAGTTCCTCACAATGACTACTTGGCAAACATTGTACGTCTGTTTGTGGAGTCCTATCTTATAGCTTTGGGAAACATTGTTGACTATATTCATCTTCTCTTTGATGGAGATGATCCTTTTTAGATTGTTGTGAGGGAACACTTGGACCCTCTTCCTCATTCTCTACATGATCATCCTTCACAGTTTGGCATTATTGTGGATACTTTAAACCATCATTTGGAGGTCTCTTTATCTTTAGAGGAGATACATTAGACCATCATTTGGAGGAGATACTTGAGTCTTTGGATATTGTTCTACATTCATCTCCACTAGATCTTGGTTTTTCTTTTTGAGTTGTTTGGCCTATTACACCTGATTTGGAGGGGGTATCTTTCAGAATCAACATGGGGACACTTGAGTAGTTTTCAAAGGCTCCATACATCTTGAGGTTTCTTCCTACATATTCCTTTCAAGATTGGAGAGACTTCATGCATACACCTTTGGTTTTGTTTCTTCCTAAGGGGAGGAACATTATTCAACGATCGTGGAGCATCTTCTACTTAGAGCATCTACCATCGGTGTATATTCTACATTGAGAAGAGGGGGGCGTATTTTATGACTCTTCTTCTCTCTTATGAGGGAGATTTTTTCCTCACACGGGGTTTTATCCATCTCATTCTTCTTTGAGTTCTTTTGTATTTTCATCTCTTTTGAGGAGTTTTCTCCTTTTCTCCATTTGTGAGAGATTGCATTACATATTGTACATGGGTACTTAATATTACCTAGTAGTATGTGCTCATCTTGCATTGTTATCTTAAGTCTGCATTCCCCTGAGTTTCATTTAAGGGAGGTGTTGATGTAATTAATTTTTCATAATTACACTTTACTTAAGCTTACTTAGGATAATGCATAAGTAGTTTGCATATGTGACACTTTGGAAGATACACATTTAGTTGCCCATGGTGTAGGAGAAATTTCACTTTAGATGCTGATAGTAGTTATCACATTTCACTCTGTGCATTTTCTCAACCTTTAGTGCACATTTCACTTTATCATCCTTCACATTGTTACACATGTTTGTACATACTTCATTGCACAATGGAGGATGATCCATCTTTGTTGGACATGTAATTCCACCTCGTGTGGGTGATAAGTTATCTCTTAATTATCATGTTCATTTATTGTCTTGCCTATATAAGCAAGCACACATACATTGTAATCAGTTGATTGAATACATTTCAGTTGAAACCATCAACTATGATAATGAAATCCATTTGATTTTCTCTTGTATTTTTGTTATTCATTGGCCTCTAGATCTTGGGTTGCTATAGGAAAATTCTTATAGTTAGGATAAAGTAATTACCATAAGTTGTCGACACGAACCATTTCTATAGCTCAACACAAACCATCTAGTACAATCAACCACCCAACATAGACTAGGTGCCCATTCAATTGTCCACCATTAATGCTACAACTAACTTCAAACAATAGTGGACTTGACATTTATGTTGTCTCTCTATAAATTAAATGAATTGGCAATACAATCTCAAAGATTATTTTATGAGTTTCCCCTCAATATCATGTTTTCTTTCAGTGATGAGCTTAGAAACTAAATGCAGAATTTGTAGCAAAAGAGTGCAAAATGTGGTATCAAATAGAAGACACACTAACTACTCTGCACGGTGCCACCGAAAACCATGCATATAGAAGACATGTATGGAACTAGAAAGATTAGGAAATATTAGCCTTTGGTTTTCTTTAATCATCAAAACAATTTTAAAAAAGAAAAGGGCAATGCAAAGTGCTAGGGTAATATACCCTCTTCAGGGTATGCTTCAAGCAAATTCATTGAGGATGACAATAACCAGTCATTATTTGTTGCTTCAGGAACAGGGAATAATAGTTTAGAACTAGCAGCAAACAATAAAGGAAATGGGGTTACAAGGGCAACGGCTTCATATTCTTCCTATGAATGCTCAGAGAAAAGACCAATCACATATTCAGAATAATACACAATCTACTTTTCAAGAAGCATCATTTTCAAAACTTACTTTTGATACAATAAAATTGACTATATTCTGATACAATTTGTTGATGTATGTAGCATCGGTCAGATAAATAAAACTGATTATATAATTATTATGAGAATTGAATTATTATATCAATTTTATTTATCTGACCAGCAAGGAGATGTGGCAAACGGTTAAGAAAAGGAAAGCGGTAAGATCTTTCTTAGATAAAAATAGTCCCAAAAAAATTGATCTGAAAAATTCTTTTGGTATTTTGGAAAAAATGAAAACACCAAAGAAAAGGAAAAATCAGGCATCCCCATATTCTCCGCCCCATAGGCGCGGCAACAATAAAGATTCAAACATTATTTGTGGATTTTCTGGGCAAAAATATCATAGGATTAATTTGGACAGTAAATGTATATTACAAAAACAGAGTGTATGTGCAGAAACAGGTGTAATATGTAAATGGATGGGAACAGGGGCCTCCATTACTGATATAGCTGATGGACTAATTTCCCAACTCCTGACCAAGGTAAGTATTACTATCCTAGCAGAAAAAAAAAAAAAAATTAGAATGTAAATGCAGTAATCTTAAAAAGAAAATTCTGAAGAAGGATTTTTTAAAGTATAGAAAGATTTCCTTTTTTGTTTGTAATTGGTTTCCTTTTTTCAATCCTATGAAGGTAGCAAACTTCATGATAGAAAGAGCAATTGTACTAAGAAACTTACCATTGGAATTTAGCCAGCCTGAGATTGTAAAAAATATTGGAAATATGATTGGAGAATTTAAAAGAATAATTAAAACTAAACATAATCATGATGAGACAACCATTGTAGTTAAATTGAATTTTCATCAAAAAGTTATTCCTCCTTTCCAGCTATGCTTCAACTCGAATCATATTATTATTAATCCATTGATTATGGAAGATTTCATCGAAACTCGGGAGGCAAAAAAGTTGCCAACTTTTGACCTCAAACAAAAACTCATAGATTCCCCCTCATGCTCAGACATAAATGTCAAGTTAATCCTTAATAAGGACAAAGGAGGTTTCTTTCTCCAAAACACAGAAAGAGAAAATTCAGTAGCTACCCTCCCCCCTCTTGATAAAAAATAGTTCCCCGGTAATTATCTATGATAATCCTCTTTTCTCAGATTCCCCTCCCCTTAAAGAAAATTTAGATACACTTAATATTAGAACTTCTGAGGTTTCAGCCTCAGAAGTTAAAATTACAAATGATAATAAAGTCATCACCTAACTAGAAAGAGACATCATAGATAATAGGACAAATCTTAGAGAAGGAGATCAAAAATATGAATTATGTCCACAACATAAAGATAAGCCTAATTTAGACAAAAGAGAGACTGACATGAGACCAGATCAGGCTATTAAACCTGATTGTCCAAATACAACAACAGTAGCAGAACTTGATGATAAATGTAAAGAAGAAGCCAACACAATCATTGATGAGCTTATGGAAATGTTCCTAGATGAAATCTGTGATTTAGACGAACTAAAATACCAAAAGGAAACTTTGATTAAAATGATTCAAAACTGTATTTTAGTAGAGGTAGAGGAAGAGGGTGGTAGGTTACCTTCACCTACTCAACCAGCCCTCTTAGAAACAGGAGTCGTGGATAAAGCCTCTCCGGATAAGAACTCAGAACCCTCAGATATTAATAATAAAGAAATAGATATAGACAACTTTAAACCAATTCTGAGTAATGAGGACTTAACTCAAATAGAAAATACAGATAAAGAAAACATCAATAAAGAGGTCCCTATTCAGAATAAAGAGTTAGCCAATAATACAATCCAAAAGGGGAAGGAACCAGCCACCTCAATTCCTCTAGAGCTGGATACTTTGAATTTGGATTTATCAGGTAGTATAGAAGATTTAATTGAGACATATGGCAAGGAAATCATTGATAAGGAATACTCACATATACATACAGATTTTGATCATTTCTCCTCTAAACAGCAAAACAAAATCAACATTAAAAATAGTGTAAATTTAGCATCTGTAAAGGATTCTATTGATGGCCTCTTCGGGATTACTAATGAGGACAAACAGTTGGGTATAGAAATGAATACAAGAAGTCTAAGTACCCCGAATATTAATAGATTAAAAAAGAAGAGAGGAAGAAAATCAGCTGTAGAACTTAGATCTATAGCAGGTAATGCAGGCAATCAAAAGAAGATTGATGATATTCTGTACACAGGGAAGGGGAAGAGCCTTCCCCAGGAGCAATGAAAGTCACTACTTGGAACGTTAGGGGATTAAATGCCCCTAACAAACAGAGATTGATGAAAAGATATTTAAATAACTTTGAATCAGAAATTATTTTACTACAGGAAACCAAACTTAGCAAAGAGGAAAGCACTAAGTTTAGCAAAAAATTAGGAATATGAAAATCAGAGAGTCACTTCAAAAGGCTCCTCCGGAGGGCTAGCAGTCTTATGGGACCCCAGGAAAATTTCAGCCCAACTTACATCTAAAAATGATAACTGGATGACCTTAGAATTTAAAAGTCTTAAATCCAATTTAAAATTTAATTTAATTAACGTTTATGGGCCTATTCCTAATGAGGATAAAAGAAGAGTATGGTAGGAGATCCACCTCTTCTTGACAAATAGCATAGAGGGTTTTCACATTATTGGAGGAGACTTTAACGCCATCTTAGATCCTGAAGAAAAAATTGGGGGATCAAAATATATATCTCAAGCTCAAAAAGATTTTAGCAAATGGGTTTCCAATAATCATTTGATCAATATCAATACAATCAATGGCATATATACATGGAACAATAGAAGAGCTGGTTTCAGCCATATTGCGGAAAAATTGGACAGGTTTTTTATAAAGACAAGTTTTGAAAGCGTCAATCAATTAATAAATGCGGAAATCCTCCCTAAGGCAGGATCTAACCACTTCCCAATCAGGCTTTCTATTACTGAATGTATCAAACCATCTAGAAACCTTTTTAAATTTGAGTTTATGTGGTTTCAAAACTCGGAATTCATTAACCTTTTAGAGGATTGGTGGAAACAAATCTCAATAAAAGGTTCTAGAATGTTTTGCTTAACGTCAAAATTAAAAATTATTAAAAATAAAGCTTTAGAATGGAATAAGAGTAATTTCAATAACATATTTGAAGAAAAATATCAGATAGAACAAGATATCGCAGACCTTAATAATATATTAATAGAAAATGGTATGAACGAACAAAGCTATCACAAAGAAAAAGAGTTAATGGATAAATACAATACTATCCTCCTTAAAGAAGAGATTTTCTAGAAATAGAAGTCAAGGGAGTCCTGGCTTAAGGAAGGAGATAACAACACAAAAAAATTTCACAATACCACCAATTTCAAAAAGAGCATTAATAGAATATCTAAAATAAAGAATAACGAGAATCATACCACTGAGGACCCGCTCCAGATATCAACTGTACTAACATAATTTTATCAATCTCTTCTCAACGATACTGAAGCAACCGACCTCAAAGTGCAAAATGAAATGCTGAAAGCCATCCCAAAGTTGATAACGGATGCAGACAACAAGATGATTAATAGTAAATTATCCATAGAGGAGGTCAAATCAGCAGTTTTCCAACTCCATCCGAATAAAGCCCCGGGCCCAGATGGCTTTCAAGTTGGCTTTTTTCAAAAGTGTTGGCATTTTGTTGGGGAGGAGGTGTGGCAAGCGATAGAAGCTACTAGAAACTCAGGATCATTGTTAAATGAAATTAACAATACCTTTTTTGCTCTAATACCAAAGAAAAATGAGTGCACGGACCTTGGAGATTTCAGACCTATATCTCTATGCAATACTATCTATAAAATTCTATCAAAATGCCTAGTAAACAGACTTAAAACTCTTCTTCCCAATATAATCTCGGAAGAACAGACGGGTTTTGTAGCAAATAGATCGATCCTCGACGGGATAATGATAGCCCAAGAAATAGTTCACACTACTCAATTAACAAAGGATCCTAGTATGCTTATTAAGGTAGACATCTAGAAAGCATATGACAAAGTAGACTGGAGATTTCTTTGTAAATGTATGGAAGCCTTTGGGTTTTCCAAACAATGGATTAATCTTATTTTCAGCTGCATATCTACCTCTAAGATTTTGATTCTTGTAAATGGTACCCCGGAAGGTTTCTTTAGTATTTCAAGAGGAATCAGGCAAGGAGACCCTCTGTCCCCTTTCCTCTACGTTATTATGGTAGAAGCATTAGGGAGATCAATAACAAAGAGACAAATGGAAGGTAAAATCACAGGCTTAAAGGCATCGGAGAATGTACCAAACATTACTCACTAGTAGTTTGCGGATGACACGATTTTACCAGGCACTGCCAATTGTCAAGAAGCTAAAGCTTTTAAAATCATCCTTAATCTGTATGCGAAAGCCTCTGGTCAACGAGTTAACCCCTCTAAGTCAAAAATTTTCTTTATCAATACATCTATGAAAACATAAATGAAAATTTGTAAATTGATGGGTTACAAAGTTGGTAAATTCCCTTGCAAATATCTGGGTATAGACCTGGATAAAGGTCTTTTGTCCTCCAAGCTTTGGCAACAAGTTCTCACCAAAATACAAAATAAGAAAAGTTCGTGGAAAGGAAGATGGCTTACAAAAGCTGGTAGGACTACCATGATTAAGTCAGTCTTTTCAGCCATACCCACATATCATATGTCAATTCTCCCCCTACCGACTAATGTTAAAAAGAGCCTAGACAAAATGTTTAGAGAATTTTACTGGCAAGGCCCTTCTGAAGACAAAAAATTAGCCCTTATTAAATGGGATACTTTATGCAAACCAATTAACAAGGGGGGCCTTGGTATCAAAAACCCTACTATGGCAAAACCAAGCTCTTGGAGTTAAACTCATCTGGAGACTCTACAAGGAATCTAGTAGTAAATGGGCTTCAATTTTACTGCACAAATATATCCCTGACGCGGATCCTATCAACATATTCAGGACCCAATCACATGTAAAAGGTTCCCAGATCTGGAACTTTATAAAGGACTGTCGAGGGATCATCAATAAATATCTGTCGTGGGATGTAGGTTCTGGGGACCAAGCCCTATTCTGGGATGACTCTTGGGCAGGCCTTTCCCCCTTAAATAAATTAGGCTTCTCTCAAGAGTTTATGGAAGTCTGTAAAAATTCTATAGGTATTTACCTCAAGGATTATCTTTGCAAGGAAGTAGATCTAAATGAATAGATTTAGAAGGCTTAGACTTGGATTGCTAGGAGAAACAGAAGCTCAAAGCTGTGTTGAAGGATAGAGAGATAGCTCACAAAACCAGATCAGATAGATTAATCTCAGCTGGAGAAAACAATGGTATTTACTCGGTTAAGGAGGCCTACAAGTCTATCATTCAGGATCAGAATATGGATAACATAGATATACCTCTGAACCTTTGCTGGAATAAATCTTGTCTTCCTAAAGCGGGCATGTTTTTATGGGCTGTGATGCAGAAGAAAATTCTAACAGCAGATAGATTTAATAAATTAGGTTTTGAGGGGCCATCTAGATGTCCCTTGTGTGAGAATCACTCGGAGGATGTTAACCACATCCTTATGAATTGTACCTTTTCCCAAAACTGTTGGAATTGGTTACACCGTTGTCTAGGGTGGAAATCCGCTCTCCAACCAGATCTATTAAGTGCACTCAAAGCTTGGCCATCTCTTTACAAAGATAACTTATACAAAGATATTTGGAATATATCCCCATCAATTTTAGTTTGGGAAATCTGGAAGGAACGTAATAGAAGGATCTTCACGGGTCAAAAATTATCATGGAAAACAATCATCAATAAAATAGAAACTTCAATTGTGGAGATTATTAACAGTAAACTTAGAGATTGTCTAAGCTATGAGGAATCCTTCAAAAATTGGGACAACAAAATCAGGACCAAGTGGCCAAAACTAGATATACCACCTTTATATGGTAAGGGGGGACCAAAAACAAAGGCAGGTAGAGCCTCATGCAAATGGTCTCCTCCTAAGGAGGGTTGGTACAAACTTAACTTCGATGGAGCGTCTAGAGGGAATCCTAGGGTAGCAGGTATTGGGGGCTTAATTAGAAATTGGAAGGCTGAGGTCATTGCCAAATTTTTTATGCCTATTAATCCTACCACGAACAATATGGCAGAATGTAAAGCTGCATTAGAAGGTTTAAGAATGTGTAAGAACATGAACTTACCTAAAGTAGTAATAGAAGGAGATTCACAAGTTGTTATCAATGCTATTCGATCTAAGAAAACACCTAACTGGGCCCTTAATTCAAAAATAGAGGAAATAAATCAAATTCTGAAAAGTATACCCAAATTTGAAATCGGACATACATATAGGGAAGGGAACGCAGAGGCAGATCTGTTAGCAAACCAAGGCGCAAATGGAGTTTTTATAATGAATCAAAATGTATAAACTTAACACCAAACATTATCAATATTAATGTGCATGAAAATATAGCAACGATTTAATTAATCTTATTCAACCAATACATGGTATGTAGAATAATAATATAGAGTAAAATAATAGGGGTTGTATACCAAATTGGTATAATCGAGCCTTTTTCTTAGCATCTTATTAATTGTTAGTACTCTTTAATATTTAGTAACAACCTTTAATCTTTAGCCTTTATCAACCTTTCACATTGATCCTTCTTTTAAAATTCACTGTCGCTTATAAATCAGCCTTTAAGCTTCCATTTTTCTTTATGGATATTTCCTACTTTATTGCTTTAGTTCTCCCCGTCTTTTTAATCCTTCCGGCACAGATAGCAACTTTTAGTATTTGCCCTCCTCCTTCAGATTTGTCTTGGCTTTTTGGATTTATCACAAGCCTTGTAAATCTTAAATGTTGGTAAAGATCTTTAGCATATCGATGCATGATTGGGTTGGTTAAGAAATTATATCCCATTCAGCGAGACAGGTATCTTAAAAATACAAATTTGGAAGAAGGTAATAATATTATTTTTAATTTTGGATCTCTTTCTTTTGTTCAATCTTAATTATAATGTAAACCCTTAACTACACGATATGGAAGATTTCTACTGTGGTTTTCAGGAGGATATTATCAAGCAAGCACCTAAATCACTCTGTCATCGAAGATTCTAGAATGGATATCTACAAAAATATCAACCTAATTGTATGAAACATAAAGTTGTATCCTTAAAAACAGCAATGTAATAGATGTATCATTAAAACCTCGATATTATCGACCAGTGGGTATGCCCACTAAAAGTTTGTATTTCTAGATAATTGTCGATTGTTTTAGAGATGTGGGAATGCCCACGGGAACTATGTATTTAAACAAATCTCGACAATTGTTGAGTCGTGGGTATGCCCACGTAAATTTTGTATAAGTACAGGACCTATGGTCCTGGGCAAGGCTGGAGGTTTTCTCAACCCCTCTCTTTCCTACCAGCGCCTGCAGCGAGCGGGGTCACATGTAAAAATAATTTTATATTAATAAAAAACTTTATAGGGCTTCGGCCTTTTACCGATCAAATATATATATATATATATATATATATATATATATATATATGAAAGTTAATCTTTTATTTATTCTTATAATGATTATATAGTTAAATTAATAAATTAGATTAATGAATAGACATGTCCCATGAATGGACATATCTCTTCTTGTCTTTACCATGTATATATATACAAGAGATCGGTGCATTTAGAAAGTACATACTTTTACGGCAGTGCTATTACATTTACAGCGATCATAAAATTAACATGGTATCAGAGCAAAGCCTAGGAGATGGTCGCTATAAAATAATCGATCAAATATACCTATTATCGGTGAAAGATTTAGTGTAGAGTGTTGTATACAAAGAATTATTTTAGCCCTGTCAGCGAGTTTCCTCATGTCTGAAGAACATTTGTTGTGTCTAAAGCGGTCTATTTAATGAAACGATATTTTGCAAATTACGGTGATCAAAGTTTGACCTCAGCATTAATACATTGGTTCGAATGGCACTAAAATGGTCCTATAGTATACATACAATATTTTGGTGCCACGTTATGGATGTATTTGTTGTTTCATAACAACTATCAATAGGCTTTGAGATGATTTGGAAGAATAACGTGTCTCTTACAACTATCAGATTTAATTGTTGAATGGTTAAATTATCTAATTCGGTTTGACATATGCACAAACCGACAAGAATTATCTTCTTTGAACTATGATAGAAGGCTTTGCTTTATAAAGCGATAATTATCATAAACATCAAAAGCAGATATGATAACATAATACCTCACACCACACAATATATCACAGGGCCAATTATATTGCAGTGCTAGCATAAGGAAGCCTGAATCATATTTACCAAATGATTTTAATTAATGATATTGACCGCTGGGAATTACTCCAGAAACATAAAGATAATTGTCGACTCCCTAAAGAAAATTTAATTGTTCAGAAAGATGAAATAAATCATCCACAGTTCAAGCACAACAATGAGACAATATTTTATTATGAAAACAATTTGCTTCAGGCCTTGTGTTATTTGTTTTGGGTGAATAGATACAATGGTGATTTTATTAGGAGAATTGATCCACTTACAAGGGAGTGGGGGGATTAATATACTGCCTTTTGTCTTTGGCCTGAACATTGATATTGAATCATGGAAATAATAATTGTGGGTGAATAAAAGCAATAGCTTCTAGACATTAGTTGTGGAATTTTCATTTTCTCGTCTCTTTCCATGGGAGCTCCTTTCCTAGGAGAGTCTTTACTCTCAGCGTGGGAGCTTTTACTTGGTGAGAACCTTTCTTTCCTTGGTGCTAGTACAAGATAGCAGTCGAATTGAAGTTTGAAGCTTGACGCCTCCTGGAAATGAACAATGCAAATATTGTGGTGATTGTGAGTGATACTACGGGTGCAAATAACTGGTGAGCCATGCTTTCTTTGCAAAGTACCACTTAGTAAATTCTACTTGTCTGAAATACTGTAGGTATTCATGTGGGAAGCAACAATTGTAGGCCATTTTGGAATCTGCCAGCGTTCTATACTTTCTATTACAGACCTGTTCCAGTCCATTCTTTGGCGCTTCAATGTTGTTTGAAGGTTTTGAGTGAGTTTTCTGAGTTCTGTGGAAAAGTTAATTGCATTATTGG
This sequence comes from Chamaecyparis obtusa, assembly GCA_027943335.1. Classification (NCBI taxonomy): domain Eukaryota; kingdom Viridiplantae; phylum Streptophyta; class Pinopsida; order Cupressales; family Cupressaceae; genus Chamaecyparis; species Chamaecyparis obtusa. The sequence continues at coordinate 251,990 of BSBK01004662.1, forward strand.
AGGCTAATTTCAAGAGCTACACCTGTTATATGGGACTAAACAGATCAAACCTAGACCAGCCCATGCTCAGATTCATTTTCCAACCCCATATCAGTTGAGCATTTGGCATTATATCAATGTTGAGTTCAGAATTTTGGATGTTCATTAAATTTGTTGCTATAGCTGGGAAGGTGACTTATGTTCTGGAAAGATGAGTTGTAAGAGTGCTAATGTTGCCATACCTTGCAATCAGTTACAGTGGACCTACAAGTAACAATTTGACTCCATTTATGGGGTATTCATCATATGGGTATTTTATATCTCGTCACCTTTCATACACTGGATTTATTGGTGTCTTGTATGGCTTATGATCATAGTCCCTACCTTCAGTGTGAAACAATTTTGGAAGAGTTTACAAGGACAAGAGATTGCCATTTTTAATGATCTTTGTGAGGTTATTTGATTCACATCAGAGACAGTTTATATAGAACAGTTCAGCGATATAATAGTGGGAGTTCTTTTATCGTGTGATTAGCTTTTCTATATATTATACGATTCCAAGCTTTGGCTAATGTGAAGCATTTTGTATAGCCATTTCTTAGAAACAGAGCATATAGGAATCAAGTTGTAATAGAGGCATTAAATGGTGCGGTGTGCTTAGCAGTCTGTCATGAGTTTTCTGTGAATTGCCAAGGAGTGTCATAAGTATAAGAGATAAGTATTTCTACCCTTGAATACTGTTTATAAATTTTGAGTCATTAATTCATACCATAAGATCGGGGTAGTAAAATTTTATACTTCTATAATTGATATTTCCCTTCGGGATAGTTTAGTTTTATAAACTAATTGTAATCTCTCTTTGAAGTGGTTTGAGGACAAATCTAGAAGCATAAGAGATTGCATTCAAGGGAGAAAGAACTTAATGCCTGAAATTATGAAATTGGGTTGAGAGTTGATATCAGATTAAGGAGTCTGACAATGTCAAGATGGAGCACGAACTTGAGCTTCAGAGGGAGCAACTAGAGGATCTGAATCTATGAACATTCGAGGATCTTGATTCAAAGGGAGCAGACCATGTCAAGATGGGTTCCTTAGTGATCAACAGTCAGAGAACTGCGATTCATAGGATGGAGTTTCAGCATCAGTGATCCATTATTTTGTATCTTATAGAGATTTCTTATCACTATGGAAGAGACATAGTAGAAAGGAAAGTGATTCAGTTGGAAGATCTTAATTTAGGATCATATTGTGATATAGGCTTGTCAGTGCCTATGAGTCACAATTTGGATAAAGGAAGAATTTAATCATTCTCCGGATTTTATCCTGTGTACTGGCAGATCTTAATTCAGGATTATATTGTGATATAGACATTTCTATGCCTATGAGTCACAATTTGGATAAAGGAAGAATTTAATCATTCTCTGGATTTTATCCTGTGTACTGGCAGATCTTAATTCAAGATCATATTGTGATATAGGCTTGTCAGTGCCTATGAGTCACAATTTGGATAAAGGAAAAATTTAATCATTCTCCAGATTTTATCCTATGTACTGTACTGGCAGATCTTAATTTAGGATTATATTGTGATATAGACATTTCTATGCCTATGAGTCACAATTTGGATAAAGGAAGAATTTAATCATTCTCCGGATTTTATCCTGTGTACTGGAAGATCTTAATTTAGGATCATATTGTGATATAGGCTTGTCAGTACCTATGAGTCACAATTTGGATAAAGGAAGAATTTAATCATTCTCTGGATTTTATCTTGTGTATTGCATCACATGTAATACTGTTATCACAAGTATTAGTGATAATTCATATTACAGGTTTAGTAATATGACAAAGTATCATGTGTACCATGATACTACATGCTTGGAAGAATCAAATAGATATAAAGTACAAATCTATGATTAGTCATCGTAATGATGTTGCTAGATATGTTTCTCTCATTTATATTATCAAATTAAGAGGGAGTGTTAAATCCTGATAACTTGATCATATTGATGTTTTGATTTTTCAAATTAGATGGATCTAAAATACATGTAATTTCCTTTATATATGGCCTCATGATAAATACATCTCCCTAGAACAGATCGGCAATTTGCTAGGCATATTTATATGCCTTGTATTTGACTATTGTAGTTAATTGATAATTAACTATTAGTTAATGGACAAGGGCGTCGATATGTAGAGGAGTAGGTTTTTTACATGGAGGGCGGACCTAGAAGGGGTTGTGTCTTATGAAAAGACAAGACCCTTCGTTAATATATAAGTAGGACATCCATCATGTGTACATTTTTGAGAGGTGATGACTTCTTAGACAATGAACACTTGTATTTAATGTTACAAGGTGACGATCTTGTAATATTGATTCGTTATGGTAGCCATTTTGATATGTTAGTGCACATACCATAATAGGGTTATATGTAAGGGGAATGTAATGTTCTCTAATTACTATATCCTTGTATCACGATCTAAGGTGATATGAAAATCAGGTATCACGATCTAAGGTGATGCCTCATATCACATGTTTGGTGATATGATTGGGTATCATGTGTTAGGTGATTCCTCATATCACGTGTTAGGTGATATGTAAAATTGGGTATCACATGTTAGATGATTCCTCATATCACCTGTTTGGTGATATGTAAAACTAGGTATCACATGTCAAGTGATTCCTCATATCACATGTTAGGTGATTTGTAAAACTTGGTATCACATATTAGGTGTTTCCTTATCTCACAAGTTATGTGATATTTATCATCATGTGTTATGTGATATTTGCCTTAACGAGATATGTGAGATTTCTTATCACAAGAAATGTGATATTTGATTTTATCTTCCCTAGCTAAGGAGTGTTGATGTATGTAGCATCGGTCAGATAAATAAAACTGATTATATAATTATTATGAGAATTGAATTATTATATATATATTAATATATTTAATAATTGATATTATTTATATTAATATATATATGAAAGTTAATCTTTTATTTATTCTTAGAATGATTATATAGTTAAATTAATAAATTAGATTAATAAATAGACATGTCCCATGAATGGACATATCTCTTCTTGTCTTTAACATGTATATATATACAAGAGATCGGTGCATTTGGAAAGTACATATTTTTACGGCAGTGCTATTACATTTACAGCGATCATAAAATTAACACAATTATGCACTGAAATTTGAGTGAACCTGCCAGGGATGAAGGTATGCATAAGAGAGCTTTGTTTGAGACAGATCAATCTCATATTTGTTTGGGACAGATCAATCTCATATAAGTAACTTGAAACGGGTAGAGATTCTATCTTCTTTTCCAGCACTCCAGGATACTTGTAGCAAATGCAAACTCTGCAGCTTCATCCGTCTCTACTGCATACTAACGAGGTTGAAGAATTGAACAGCATTACTTTGGTAGAGTTAGATATCAGCTGCCCTGCACACAAGGATTCTGTGTTTTCCTCAGGGGACTATTATGACTCAGCATCCTCACCATGATTCTTGGGGCGTGACATCTGGGCAGTGTGAGACTGCTAATACATGATCCCAGCCAGCAATCGTGTTATTCCTTCTTTACAGGATGACTGCTCAATACCTGCACCCCTTGGGTTAGGATCCCGGCCCAGGGGCAAAGAAACAGCAGCAAAAAGTATATCATCTCTTCTATCCCAGGATGTTAGGGTTAATAACTTTTGTTCAGCAAAAGAAAGTAGCAACAATTCAGAGGCTGCCTTTGTGGAAGGTGGGAGGTCTTCCTGCTACAGATGGGTGTGTTCCTTAATGCTTTTGATGATCCTAAATCTTTAACAAGTATCGACAGGGAAAAGTCTATAAATTCAACTAACCTTACTGCAACTGATGAACTGTTTCAAAAACAACACAAGACCACACCTTATGGGATGACATATCATTGCCAATGGGTCGTGCAAGTAAAGGAAATTTCGTATCTCGCACATTTGGTGCATCTGCCGGTTCAGCATGCCTATCAGAAGTTGACATTTCACTGAATTTGATACATCCATTGATAGGCTGCTGGAGAAAGGTTTTTTGCGAGAGAGACTGAACATCTTTTAGATGCTGTAGTGGCTAAGATACTTTCCCCCTGTCAACCACAATGCAGATGACAATACATCCTCCAAGATTTCTTTTTCAAGGTGTGCACCTCCAGCAGATACGCCTCAGTTAAGGCCACTTCTTGTTTCACATTATCATTGAGTGGTTCTGAGCAATCCAAGTTTGTAGACCCTTCTCATTGTAATAATAATCCATATATCAAAAGTGTTAAAAGTTCTTTTACACCTGGGTCCCAAGGTGAGGCATTTGTAAAAAGATCACCTAACAATTCTGATTCGAAGACTCAGCTTGGTTCATGGTTTAAAGATAGTAAGAGTGCAAAGATTGAGAACCTGAGGCACACTTTCTCCTATGGCATCGCCATTGAAATTACAGACAAGAAAGAACAGGGAGTTGCAAAATTCACAATATGATATTCTATTATAAAATGGTGAACTTCTATTGTTTAATTGATTCCATATTTTATTTTTGTTATTAGTTTAAAGATTCAGTTCCATTAAGTCTGCTGGAAAGCTACAGCAGTAGCGGTCAAATAAGGAATGCTACAGCTAACAGAATCCTGTTTTGGCCATTCCCAACTCAAAGCAACAACACTTGCATCATTACTAGAGTAAACTACTTTGTAGAACTTGTATGAGGATTGTTTGCTTATAAATAGGTAGAGCCACCTTAAAACATACAAAATGTTTAATAATCATTTGAGATGCTTTACAGAACTAGAAGAAAAGGGGCTTTTACGGCAGTGGCTGTGCACAAGAAAGTATGTCAAGTAGCATGTATTAGATTAAATTTATAAAACAAAACATTACTAACTTGGGCATCCTTAAGATGAATGCATGTTTTACGAGTGCGTCTCATAAAACATTTCAAGGAACAACTGTTCAAATAGAAGATAAAAATAGTATATAGAATACTGATAATAAACTTTAGAAAAAATGTTAAAAAAAAGTCAAATAACTGAGACACTACGTTATCTAGCACAGCAGACACAAAAATTACTCCTTTACTACAAAGATGCATAGTGTGAGATTAAAGAAAGACCTAAAATATTTTATGTTACCCTGAGTTTCCGGGACAGGGTGCAGGTAAGCAGATACATAAGTGAAATCTGAAATTGCAAATATTTTCATGAATCATATAACAGTGTAACATTCATCATAACATCATAATAACATTTATAGATCTAAAAGCAATGATCATTCATCAAATCATCATTGAACATAGCAGCAAATGAATCAAATGAAAGTTCAAATTTCAATTTATAGTTCATTGAAACAATGAAAAGTATCATAACATATGTCAAAATGCAAAAAGGCTGCAAGTTTCAACAAAATGAAAAGTTAATAGACTTATGGCATCATATCATATATCAAGGTTCTATCATTGCATCAATGTGTCATATAACGTTAGAGGACTCAAAGTCTCAAGCTTCAAAGTCAAAATGAAAACAAAGATAGTATGTCACTGCCCCTAAGAATTGGTCTGAGAATACTAAATATTGCAAAGGTTTACACCCTCAATCTGCAGATTTTCAACAAATACTTCCAGAATTCACAGATAACTATGTTCACATTCTAACAGCAGCAAGAGCAAATGAATATTCACTCAGGCATAGCTCTGTTCACTTGGGCCAAACTATACACAACTTGCAAGGAATACACAATTTAATATCTCTGTTCACTTGGGCCAAACTACACACAACTTGCAAGGAATACACAATTTAATATCTTAGATCTTATGCTTAAGATTTGATATTAGTAATAAGATAACCTGAGGCACACTTTTTCCTATGACACCATTGTAATTACAGACAAGAAAGAACAGGGAGTTTCAAAATTCACAATATGATATTCTATTAAAAAATGGTGAACTTCTATTGTTTAATTAAGTTCCATATTTTATTTTTCAAATTTGTTTAAAGATTCAGTTCAGGAAACTGAAGGGCAATCACATTGGCCATTTACTGTGAACAAGAAAAAAGACAATGAGAGAACTGAAACAAGAAAATTAGAGAAAAAACTTCTCAGATATTCCATAACCATTTACACAATGATAAGAAAACTAAAGCCAAAGAAAAACTAAAATAAAAACCCAAGCCTCTTTCAAATCCTTTGCATTTACTGAAGGCACAAGCCCTTCAACTACCTCCATAAAATAGCTCAGAACATGCCAAAAGACCAAAGCAAGATATGATCACAAGAGATGAGGTTGTTATCTCTAGTTCAAAGCACGAAATTATTCGTAATTATGTAGCAATGTAGCACAATAAATCATGTTCAATGTCTAAGGACACTGATATTCATGTCTAGCTTTATCCAGCACCTTGCACTTCCTATAGAATATAAATATCTCATTTGTTTTTATCAAAACATAGTAAACAAAGCATGTAAAAAAACTGAATTCCTCCATTAAAATTTCACATACAATCTGCAAAAATTCATCTGGCCTATAAAATAATCATCTCCGAACAATTACTTTTACAAAATCAGTATCCACCCTTCAAGTCATTAACAACATCATATGGAATGGGTGTGACAGTCTCCAAAGTAGCACACTCAACAATAAATCCCGGTTTAGGTCCCTCAGGTTGCCTCTTGGTGCTGATAATCTTGCCAAGTTTTTTTGCCTCTGCTTTCAATTCGTCATTTTTCTGTACCCTCAACTTAAAATCTTCTTGACATCGGGATGGTTGGACATGCTCAATTCGTACATGTAATCTCTTCTTCATAATCCTATTACCCACCTGTACATTAATTTAGAATATGTTGTTAGCAAGAAAAAAAGCAAAAGGCAACAAGCTCTAAAACCTTTTTAGTAAGTACATGATATACAATATGTTATGAGAAAAAATAAGACTGAAATAAAGGACCAAATTTACAAAATAAGGATTAAGTGAATCAGTTCTAAATAAACCATAATATTTATTAATTTACTTGATGATCAATGGCTATGACAACGGTTGGGTATGCTGTAAATAAAATTAATGAAATCAACAATCCAGAAAGAGGATCCAAGAAGTGTAACAAAGTCCAAGGAGAAAACTAATATAACTTGAGGTCCCAAAAAGACCATGATAAGAAAATTCAAGGCAGCAAAGTACATGAAATATTGGGTATGTTACAAATTAAAAAAATTGAATGAATAATCCCAATTGAGGATCCAATGACCGAAACAAAATCCAAGGCAAAAACTGATACAACTTGAGGGCTTAAAAGGACCATGTTAGGAGGATTCAAGACAGTAAACCTTGTGTTCAGAGGACTCGAAACGCAAACAAAAAGAAAGGTCAGCAACATATTGATAATATTATAAATACTGCAACTGCATCTAAAATCTATTACAATTTCTCTGCTATAGAAAGCGGAGCAGCCAGCCTTCTGTGAAAGTATTGGTGTGAATTATTGTACCGGCTACTGAGTCTTGTGCCAACTTTCAAAAGATTTTATTCATTATAAAAAGTACTGGGTATTGAAGCTTTTTCTGTGGGCATTCTTGTATGTGAGAGTCTGAAGATGGGGTCCATAGTTTCAGACACCATGTATCGCAAAGAGAAGATTCATCCTTGTTTGTAAAGTGAATCATCTGTGCAAAAGTTTCTGCATGAGACCATTACACTGAGTATGGCCCAGCCTCTAGAGGACTAGGAGGAACTATTTTGCCTCATAGCACTTTAACCTGAAAGTCTTTTCATATCAGAATGGGGGGGGGGTCAATAAAGGCAGCAGGAGAAGCTGTGCCAGTGCCCCACATTGATCATCTTCTGAGTGCAGTTGTTTTCAGAGTGAAATTGGCTTCTGGGGCAGGTGGAATGAATCTCCAAAAAAGAGACCTTATCCACAAAGCCATTGAGATATTTAAGCATCATATGGCGGTCAAGAATGGGAAGAAAATGAAGGCAAAGGAGCAGAAGTTCAGGCTAAGCAGCTGATTACATGACTGGAATCAAACTGTGATTCTGGGAGTGCTAGTTTTGGAAAACAGAGAGGAATTCTTCACATCTGGTGGCTCAGAGAGAACTTTTATGGCAAAAATGTTGCCCAACTTTGTGGAATTCTTCACATCCAATCTCTGGACTGTGTGGGGTCCTTGCATGTCATATAATCATCAATTTCCTTGAATTTTTTAACTTTTAGTTGTGTTCTGCAGTCCCAGAGGTACTAGCATAACACTAGGAATTTTGTATACTGACAAGAAAAATAGCAACCTAAAAGTATAGCCTAAGGACAGTATAGTTTGCTCCCAAGAGAATACCAATTTGAGGCACAAATTGTTGCTAATTAGTTATTACTTTATATCTTGGTTCATTTGCAGAATATTTAAATATAAATTAAACCAAACAAAAAAACTAATAGCAAAGGTACACTGGAATTGCAGGTAACAGACAAATACTCCTTAAGCTATTTAAGTCAACTCTCATATCCTGCTTATTTCTAGAGATCTAAACATAATAGTTTAGTTGATATTGATTAATTAACATCCTTCAAGAATAAATTTTTAAGGTATGGGTTCCATTTGTGTGAAAAATACAGCCTTTGACCTCAGTATAGTGGAAAATTATTAAAAAGCATCCTTCAAAAGAATCAAGACAACAATCAAACTTCTATAAAAATCATTTCCTTGCATTTTAGTCATAGGTTCAAGCTACAACACATGAGAATAGTTCTACACTGCTATACAACTTGTTCAACAGCTAGTGGACTATGTAAGAGTCATTTAACCTAGCCTTAAAGGTTCTATGGCATTTATGTGAACTAATCCAGGCTGTATACCAACTGCATTTTTCTAATACACTCATAATTTAAATCATGATACAAAATTACAATCATACAGTTTTACAATTGCATCACAGTGATGGTCCATTGTGGGTGTAGAATCTGTGCCCAGTATTGTGGCCATTGGAATGAACTGCCAGTAAAGCATATTGTAAATATGTTGCTTCAGGAAGCATATTTTGCTAGGCTTTAGTACAATTGTGGCCTATTATATGCAAATGTTCTGTAGTTATGTTTAAATTTGAAATACGTCATTGCTTAGTTACCAGTTTGGATGCGGGTACAAGAACCCAGTACGCGGGTGCATGGAAAAAGATTTTGGGGGTTTGGATGCATTTGGGTATGTGTGTATATATTTATATATAATTATATATGTATATATATTATGTATACAAACAATTAAAGAAATATACAGAATTATAGAACTAAATCAGAATTATAGAACTAAATCATTTGATAGTATTATACTTCATCATTGACCCAAAAAAAAAAAGACTTTTTTATAATTTTTTAAGTCACTTTTTGGACTGGCCTGTGGATGCGCTCGGATGGGCTCTGGATGCCTGCATCCAGGATGCATATCCAGGCCTATGGATGCACTCCAGATGTGTTTGGTGCACATCCGGGTGCATACATAGTCTAGGATGCACATCCAGGCACATACATAGTCTAGCATGCACATCCGGGCCCAGTACACAGGCAACGGGTGCACATCCAGTAACTAAATATGATTGGTTTTCCAGTAAATTTGGTTTTTCCATGTTTTAACTTGTCCTTTAAAGTTGTGTCAAATTTCAATAATATGAAGCTGATCCTGATTCCTGCAGCTGGTAAGGCCATAGAGGCACTGAATCTTTCTCCTATTAATGGAAAGCCTATTTGAATAATGTATTCACACTGTGATCCCAGCATACCCAAGAGTGGAGCAGCAAATATATTTATCGAGGTAATAAACTATGTTATCTACTTTGTATTGCCTTGTATTAAGGCAAAAATTATTTCCTAAGCCTGTTTGTACTACTGATTTGCTAAACTTGGTTATGTTAGGAAGTGAAATATGTGTAACTTATTAACTTTTCCATTTGTATGTGAACCACACATATCTGCTCTTCAAAACTATGTGACATTGTTTTTACAGAACCTTGATAAGCCATAGACAACAAGGCTCTGCATGATACTTTCTCAAATTTTGAAACTATTCATTCTTGCAAGATTGCAACAGATGCATCAGGGCAATCTGAAGGATACGGATTTGTGCAATTTGAACAAGATGATGAAGCACCGAATGCCATAGATAAACTGAATGGGATGCATTTGAATGGCAAACAAGTATTTGTTGGACCATTTATGAGAAAGCAGCAGTAATGTGAGCAGACAAATGGGAAAGTTAAGTTTTATAATGTTTTTGTTAAAAATTTATCAGAATCAACCATTGATGAGGATTTGAGGAGAATCTTTGGAGAGTATGGATTAATTACAAGCATGGTAGTTAAGAGGGATTCGAAAGGAAAGTCAGGATGTTTTGGGTTACAGAATTTTGCAAATGCAGAATGATGTGGCAAAACCTGTTAAATTTCTTATTTGTAAGAAAAATGAAGACAAAAAGTGGTATGTTGGAAAAGCACAGAAGTCTGCAAGAGAGTCTGAATTGAAAGGGAAATATGAACAGATGCTAAAAGAGAGGATTGAAAAACTTCAAGGGGTCAATCTTTATTTAAAGAATCTGGATAATGGCATTGATGATGAGAAATTGAGAGAGCTTTTTTTTTGCATGGTGACATCACATCTTGCAAGGTGTGACATAGGCTTTAAATATATAAAATCCGATAAATGTCAAAGTATCTATTTTGCCACTTAAAGCACATCCTCATGTGCCAAGACGGAGGACTCTAAAGGGTTACGTGTGCGAGCGGGAAGAAGGCAATAGGTACGAACAATGGTGGCACGTCCTAGGTGTGTGGAGTCTGCAAGTTTTTGGTTTTCCTTTTTGGTTAGGGCACAAGGATCCCTGCATTTTGACAATGGCAGGGAAGGTCTAAAACAGTGAGCTTTGAAATGTGCCATGGTTGCTTCAACTTAGGGGTTGGAAACTCCCTTGTAATGTAATGCTTTTTGTATAGTGCAGTTAAATTACTGTGCTGTATGTATGGACTGGGATGTCGGGTGGTAGTCTGTCTGAAAACTACTTACAAGGCAGTATTTTGGTAGCTAAGATGGGTGGTTTACTGTTCAAACAAACAATGTACCTTTATTTTTAATATTAATAAAAAACTAAAATGTTACCGATCAAAAAAAATTACAGTTTTTCTTCAATGTATCTTGCTTTTTATACTGTGCAGGCATTAGGTTCCTTTTTTTATTGCTAGACCTGAATTTGTGATGGAGAAAGATATTGGGAGAATTTTACTGGCTGCCTTGCCATCTGACGCTGACACACTCATAAAGGTATTGTGAGATCTCCTTACCTTTTGATATGCCTTCCAAATCAATTAGCTTATGAGCTAATTCTTTGGATTATTTCACTTGAGTAGATTCAAACATTACACAACCTCTATGACTATTTAGTTGACATTGAGGAGCAATGGGGATAGATGATTCTGGAAACCATAATAAGCATGGTAACCAGCCTGATGCAGGCAGTGCAGTGCCTGTTGCTGCTGTAGCCAGTGATAGTAACATTTGTGGAGGAATAATCCAGTTACATTAGAATAACATATTGAACAGATGCTTGGATTTAAATGATCGAGTTTGCCAATCTGACCTCAAGATGTAATGCTGAACAAGTATTTGATTTACATATTTTTTCTTCTCAGGTCTCTGGATGTGCCTTCCTTTGTTTTACTTGTTGTAATGGTCATCCATTTTCTCCTTGGAAACTACTGGGCAGCTAGTTTCAAAATTACATTTTCTAAATGGAAATTACTTAGCTTCTTAAAAGTTGTAGTCTTCATTTTTTCTTTTTTTGAACAAATACAAATATTGCAATTGAATTATTAGTTCCTTTTTTTTTCAGCTTGTGAAGATTGTACTTTGGCAAGGTCTGGTCCATCCACTCACATGTGTATCATATCTGATAGCTTTGTAAGTTGATCAACAAGAGTCAAACTCAAAGCTGGCACGTCACTTACTAATGCATATGAATGTGTATAATGTATTTGCTAGGTTTTTTCTCAGATTGCTATTATTGCTATCAGATAGATTGAATGATTTTCATTTATTTTCAGGGCCAGTACCCCACCTTTTTTTGAAAGTTGATCGGGTGATGGCCTTCAATTATCTTTCCTATTTGTCCAATCAGGTACTTTTAGTTTCCACTCAAGCACCTAATTCAAGCAAGGGATCAGCAACTACAAAAATTAAGGTGATGGGAGCACATTTGCTGCTGCAAAAGTGGGCATTTCTTGTATATATAAGCTCATAAGCAACAGCCGTATTTCAAGAAATAACTTCCCATCATCTGTGAAACGTAAATTTGATTTTGGAAACTGGGGCTTTTCCAAAATTTCTTTTCTAACGTACATTAAAGCAGAGAAAGTCATTTTTAATGTATGTAATCTCATTTTGATCAATTGTCAAAGGAAAATATAAAATTGCTTTTTAAAATAGAGACCAAATTGATTATTTTTCAGGTACTGTGCTGAAGTTCTTGCTTCCCTTCCTTTTACAATACCCGATTAACCTATCTGCCTAGTTTATGCAATCAATGGAATCATGCAAGTAAGAGCAGCAAGCTTGAGGCCTTACACAAAGGCTTTGATCACATTCCATTTGGCCTAACTGGTTCACTTATAGTTATTATAAGAGGTCGCGGTGTGAGAAGCTCTGTGATTTAATCAATAATAAGGAGAAATCACATCTGGAGATAGCATTGGCAGTAATCAAGCTAACATTATCCATTGATAGCTCTTATATATTGTGATTGCCGTTTAATAATAACATCAAAGCCACCTCTGCCAAGCAGGTTGGCTTCATCAAATCCAAACAAGTTCTTGATGCTATATTTTTTCATCCTAAAATTTTAGGTGTGAGGAAGAAAAAACGCCTCCATATAAATCACCTCTTCACCGAAATCCCACTGGCAAACCCAATAGGATAATAGCACATGCACAAAAAAATTGGCATTGACATTTTTTCAAATTTGAACAAGTTTTATGTGAGGAACGGGCAGGTAATAAGAATTCCTGTGGTCTGCAGAGGCCTCATTTTCTAACTAAGGACATAATTATATTGCCATTGCCTAGAACTAGTATTGGGAATTCTCCTGTGAGATTGTTGCAAGATAAATTCAAATAGCGAATCACTTCCCAGTTTTTCAGACACACTGGCATTGTACCAAACAAGGAACTTGAAGAGAGATCAAATTCCTTCAGATTTTGCAAATTACCGCAAGAATATAGAGTGAAACCTTGTAATACACGGCCAGACAAATTTCATAATTATGTTACAGAGCAACTTCCTCTTCCTGCTAAATTTAACCCACTTAACTGGTTGCAAAAGAATCAATAGCTTTGGAGATTACTAAATCACTGATTGATACGGGCAAGAAATCTTCATAAAAATTCTATGCCAAATCCAGATAGAATCGCAAGTTAGAAAGCTGGAAATCATGTGTGATTTTTATCCCATTATTAGTCCCTGCCTTATAGGCAGGAGACTAATGTTTTCATTTTCTCACTTTCAATTAATGGCTGCTTTGAAAACTGTGCTATCATTTTTTTCTATAGTTTATACTATAGTCTGCAACAATTTTTTTATTAAAATGATTTTCTCTTTGACTTTTGCAATTTTCTGATTGGCTATTGAAAATTTTTCTGGGAGTTTAATTCTTTTTAATTTACAAATTTAAAAATCTGATTTGCCTGACCAATCAGAAAGGAGCATAATTTTTTATTTTATTAGTGTCTAATGTTTTACAGGTTAAATGAAAGAAACTTCTGGAAAGTGTTTTGTCCACTCATTGAAGAAATTTCTGGAAGCCTTCGGCAAATCATTGTTATAAATGGATTTAGGTAAAACATTTACTATCAGAATCCATATTTTGCATACATGTTTATGAGGGCAGTTTTTGTGCTTAGCTTGCTCAGTAGTTTGGCTCCAAATATTGTGTAAGAAATCGGGGATTTGAATCTGGACACATCGGTTACATGTTGTGGACACCCTTGCGCTCGTTTGTGTTGTTTTCTTTACCACTGATGCCAATCGAAGTGCCAGGGATTCACATGTTTTCGTAAGTCACTTGGCTTCTGCAACTTTCTACAGAAACTCTGATGCCCTCAGCACCATGGGTAAAAAACATGGAACACCTTTGTATTTTTTCATATTTTGTGCTTTGTTTGTTTCATTTTTGCATTCAGGGTTTTACTCATGCCGTTTTTAGATTGGAAAACAATGTTAAATGCAAGGAAACGAAAAAATAAATTTTTGCCAAAGATGTCATCTATGGTGGGCTGACATTATTTAAACCCAGATTGCAGCCAATATCTTAACAGAGAAGACTGGTCTATATTATTGCTCATTCTACCCCGCATTTAGTATGTTCTTGGTGTGTTTTTTCCCTGTTAAATATCATTGAGAAACTATCTTGTTTATAGAGGATAGCATTGCAATAGGTGTAGATTTAGCTTTTGATAAGCATTTCGTCTTGCAACTCAGTTGAATATATTCCCACCATTGAGCTAATCAACAAATGAGAGTGAGTTCTCCATCTCATTATCATTCTTGGATTTTAGAACACGGAAGCAAGGGTATTCGGGTCAAAAGACTAAATGATCTGGTGGTTGAGACTATTTCTAAATTTTAACATTGCATCCCTTCTCTTGATCCCCCAAACCCCAAAACCTTTATTAACAAAAGCCCTAGTTCTTTACACCCAAATCCTATGCCTTTTCTGTTCATCAGTTCAAAACATAAAACATTGTATATTGCCCCCGTGTTCATATGCCCAATAACTCAACCTTAAATAAATCCTGTCTCTTCCCAGTCAAAATTCAAAATGTAAATTGGCAAATGTAACGCCATATTCTTTGCCCGTGTCTTCCTGGTTGTGCCCAAACTGAAATCCTAATTGCTTTGCAAATTAACTCAATAGGTGTCATCTCATCGAAGGCAATGGCTGCAACATTTGCAAAAAATAGATTTGATGAAAAGGTGTAAGAGCCCTTCGAGAAAATGCAATTGGCGGCTGCAAAGCCTCACTCCTCAAGCTTTAGCAAGATCCATCCTCATGGGATACCATGATTGCAGTATATCCCTACAATGGTTGCGCTGAAAGGCCTTAGAGAGAAAGATTGTCTAGCAAAGTATAGTGCAGAGACGTGAAACCAAATTCTTTGCAAGTGGCTTCCTAACGTGTGCCAAAACAAAGTCTGAATCGATAATATAATTCCATAAGGATACATCGCCTCATTAAGCATGATGATTTCTAAATGCGCAGAAAATAGATCTGTCATAAAAGATTTAGAAAATCTCAAGCAAATGCATACTTTTGTAAAGCCAGACTTCACAACTTGCGCCTACAACCTCACTTTTCCTGTTGCAAATAGGGGAGCTTTTGGACAGGGTATGGACACTCTCAAAACATAATGTAGGTGGATTTTTTTTGTCATATCCTTTTATCAAAAATGCTCTAGTGATTATGACTGCAAAAAGAAGCGTAAGACAAGGAGCGGGAACTATTTGGCAGGATCGTAATGACTGTAAGATTTTGCAATTAATCAATTTTTTGAGAAGACCTTCAAAGCTTTTGAAGCAAATGCAACAACGTCATAACTTTCCAGGTATGCACAAAATATATTTGTTAAAAAGAAACTTCTGTTGCTTTCAAGCAAATGCAAATTGCAGGCATAATGTTAGATTCTACAACTTTTCCTAGCATCCTCCCTGTGTGTGATATAATGGAAGTTATGCAACCGGGCGTGGACATCCATCAAAGTTTTACACTATTTTTACATTTAAAGAAAAATTTAAATAAGATATCAAGCTTTACACTCGTTTATTTTTCCTCATCCCATGAAAAATAAAGTTCTGCAAACTAACACAAATCTGGCCCTTAAACTGAGTATAATAAATATTAATAAGTTAAAGTTTAATACACAGGTCCGCAATGCAGAGTACAAACACACTTGGCACAAATATTAATTACGAGGAGGTAAAAAAAATCGGATGGTGTTAAATGGAGATCAAATACCAATAGTTTTCGAACAATCAAGGAGATAATTACTAATATGAATGGAGTTTAAGATAAAAACAAGAATGTTATCTACTTGCCAGAAATCTTAACTCCATCCATTTTTTAATAGTTTTCCCGAGATTCAACCACAAACAAAGGAGAGAAAGGACGCAGTCTGACTGTGCTCTAAAAATAATATTTCAATAAATCAAATGCAGAAATAAAAAATAAATTGACATATATGCATAACAACATCTATATAGATCTATATAGATCATTAGTACCATGATCCAAACAAAAAATACAATTATGAATGCTTGATATTGCTTTTCACCGATATGTAAGCTCAATCAGAATGTCTACAGCCTTTATGTCTTACATTTTTTCAACCTCTGTACAGTAGCTGCTTCAATCGATTCACAGAAAACGAAAAGTGGATCTAAAGATATTGAGTTTATAGGGCCGGGAGAGATTTCAGAACTGAAATACGATCTGATTCAGATATCCGTCTAAACGAAAAATGGCAAAAAGCAAAGAAAGAAGAAACAAAAGTAAGGGAGATGTGTCCCTTACCTGTTTATTCATTACAACACCAATAGCTCTTTTGGTGATGTTCCATACAACGCCTGTGCGTCCATGGTAGAATTTGTGGGGCATACCTTTGTGAATGCTACCATTCACCTTGATGTCCACATACTGACCTATCTTGTATGTCCTCAGATAGGTGCCCAGAGGCGCATAGCCATGCCTCCTGAAGGGCCTTGCAAAGAGATCTCGTGTTCGAGCGCGTACTCCGTGTCCGGCTGGCATCTTTCTCCTCCTCCACCTCCTCCCCTCTGCTCTACGGAAATGGCTGCGAAGAAAACCCCTAATTTGGACGCTGGGCTAAGGGTTTATTACACTCGAACTTAGGGTTTCCCAGATCGACGGTTCCCATTGTGCAAGATTATCAGAATCGCCATTAGATTTGCCGTCGATTATTTTGTTCCGCTTTCCTGTTGGGTTTCCCTCCAATTACTCATGAGTAATACCAGCAATCGCACTTCAGTGTGTAATGGGTACGCCATAGAAATGTGAGATATCATTTAGGACTTATTCATGTTATATAATATAAATGAAAAATTATATCTTGTTGAAATAAAATATTTATATTAAAATATTAAATGCAGTTCAATAATGTAGTTGTTTTGTAAAATTATATATTTAGGCAATAGATTTTTAAATGCAGTTTAGTAATGTAAATATTTTGTAAAATTATGTATTTAGTTAATAGATTTTTAATAAATTTATAAACTTACTAGGAATCAAGTCTCTAGATTTCAAGTCAATGATTTAATAGTGGAGATATTAAATTGGTGTCCACTTTGTAATTTTTTAAAATTCTCAACTGTAATGCATATACAAGCCAATCGAAAGCATTCTTACACTTCTCCAATATCTACTTCAAATTTGAACAAAATATAAACAACAAAATGTATTCTCACCTGCCACATTTCTATGGCATACCCATTGCACACAAAGATGCAATTGTTAGTATTATATTAAAACAGACTATTCATCATAAAAGATACTTCCATTGTACTTTTAGTTTGATTTGCAAAAATAAAACTTCTTTTTGCAATGACTTGAATGTCTTCCGAGCTGTACGAGAAGGTCTGAATACTTTCTGAGTTGTGTGAACTGAATCTATTGTGGGGATCGAACTCTGCACCGACGAAAATCTGGTCCTCAAAAAATCATCCATTATATCTCTGAAATGTGCAGCCTTTGCGTTATTGTCATTGAAAATAATCTCATCCCGAGTGTCATTTGTCCAATAACATTAGAAGTGAAGACATTAACAAAATCTCCAACATTTACAGCACTGCCTCATTGTTTAAAGATGGAGGCGAGATCCCATGCCATTTCTTCTTCTCGGTATTTCTGCCATTTGTCCAAACATTTTGGGGGTAAAGAGGTGGAAAACACAAAGCTTTCTTAGGGAAGGTCATTGGGAAGACCAGGTGATGTTGCTTCTATTGTATAGGAGAATATCTATCGCCACTAAGTCGTCCTGAGGTCTGCTAGAGAAATCAGAATCAAATGTCTTCAAAATGGCAGTTGCAACCTCCTGAGAGGAAGCAATAATGGCGGGAGTGGTGCCCATTTTGAGATACATGAGGTCGTTGTAACGCTTGGAAATAGCAAAAAGGGATTGGTGGGGATTCGAACCAAGGTCCAGCAGACTGCTGGCCAAAACAGGCAAACCTCACGACCCCGGCAGCAACTTTGCCTCCACAGACATCTTTTAGTGGGCCATTCGATGAAATCAGACGAAGTGAAGACTCTCATCAACCAGGCCACTTAAAATGACGCTACTAAGAAGCGTCTTCTTCCTTTGAAAGAAGTGACTCTGCGCATCTATGGGGTACCAAAAATTCATAAGGCCAACATTCCCCATCATTGCGACACCATTGGATCCCCTACTTATTATTTAGCTTCTTTTCTTGCTAGGGGTGATCTCCCCCTTGGTGTGTAAAAGTGACTTCTTCATCAAAGATCCCAACCATTTTGTCCAATTCACCTTGGATATCAATTTGGATATCTACTCTATGTTTTTGTTTCAATCATGCTTGGACCCATATAAGTGAATGCATAATTGACTTTTGTTACAAAGATAACATCACTTACTAAATGGAATCCTAATTGACCTCATGAACTACCCAAATATATGCAATAAATAGACCTAAATCTTTCCTAGTTGACCTTCCACACTTCTTCGACGCACTCATTGCATGTCAACGTGCAATTGCTAGTGGCTAAATAAACATCTCCTTGAAAAAGGGAGCAAGAGAGAAAGGGATGATAAGCATCTCTCGATTACTCAAATTAACAGTGGTGCTAATCAATTGGCCATTTTGATTGATTGGTATACAACTTTGGCTAAATAAAACTCTTCCAGAAATGAAACCATCCTAGTAAAATTGTTGTTAAATTTTTAACCTTCACACTTACATAAAAAAATGTGTTTCGTTATATCAAATATTTGAATTTTAATTTGTTTCATATTTATTAAAAGTACAAGAATTAAAATATGTGAACATATTATTTATTGTCATGTATCTAAGTTTGTAAACGAGTTTGAAAGTTTAGGTAATGAGCTAATTAGTAAATCTCATATGGCCCATAGCATAAACAGATATCAAATGCCCTTCACCTAATTTATTTTGTTATGAGGGGCCTCAAAAAACTCCAAATATAAAAATAAAAAAGAAATTAAATGAATTTTAAGAAATCTTCATAAATCTGTACAGGTTTCACTTTGATGACTAGTTTTCTCAATCACCTACCCTTTTGACATGCATTTTCTCCTTACTTGTTTAATATTTCTATGAGAGATATAATAATATCCTTGTAATAATAATCCCAATACATACAAACTTCCTATCAGCTTTTGATAATATATTAAGGGAAATCCATGAATTTTTCATAGATTTGTTTTTTTAGATTTTCCCTAACATTACAATACACATTTGCATTAAAGACTCAATACATTTCTCAAATGACTAGAATTGCCCTCAGAAATATTTATAATAATAATTTAATAAAGCATTAAATAAAATGCAATTAGAACAAATAATTTAAAAAACACAAGTTGATTAACCGAAATTATTTGTTCAATGAAGACACTCATATAGAATTTATAACATTATTCAGGTGATCTAGGAAAATAGTAGCGTTGGCGTTAAAAAAAATTGTTCAGAAAAAACAAATTGCAATAGCCATTGGCAAGAAAATAACTAAGGATAATTTTATTCAATATATGCATGTGTATGAGAATTAGAAAAAACTATAAAGATCCCTGACTTAATAGACTTTAACATCAAAATGAAATGGAATAGACAAGATAATAAAGATCCTTACTTGGTAAAATGCAGGCAGAAGCATGGTTTCATGTATCGATTTGAGTTTGAGAATGCCCATGATACTTAAGTAACATGTGCATGAACTTTATAGTGATGGTAAATTAAAAAAATGATTTTTATTCTATTTGCTCATTTTTAGAAACGAGTTTGAATTTATGGTGAAAAAGGGAGTATGATACAATGTTGATTGACAGCAACCCATCTCTTCTTAACTTAAAGTAGAAAATTCAGTGAATTAATTTACTAAAAAAATTCCTCCAACTTGGACGATTCGACCTAAATCCACTATAACTACAATTAACAGTTTGGGACCTAGAGGCACCTAGCTAACAATTTACCCAAATCATAATGCCCACAACCCCAAATGTAGCAGCAATAACGGTCTATCTCTGCTGACAAATCCAAGTTCATATCATATGGCTCCCTACTCCCAAAATTAACAAACAAAGCCTAGAAACATGAGGTCAGTAAGCAATGAAATCGAGATCATTATCCTACTAGACTCCATCATCATTGAAGGCATAAGTGGAGGAGAACATGTTGAGTACAAGTATGGAGGAAAAGCAGGGAAGTATACCAACACCTGTCTAACTCCTTGTTGCAGATGATCAGTTGTATGAGCCTAATTTTGAAGGCCACTTAAAAATAAACCACTTGTTTTGTTTCCTATTTTGGTGGGCAAGGTGTTAGTCAGAATACTATAGAGCTCTCTGGCCCATTCTACATCTTTATATATCCACTTAAAACATAACCACCGCCATTTTTATTTTCTAAGGAGAGGTACAAGAAAATGTTTCTCTATTAAGGTTGGAAGTGTTAAAATGGGTTTAGAGCAGAAAATCCCATGCATTAAAGCGGAAGAAAGATTGAGCTACTTATGTTATAATTCATCCAACAAATTAGCTAGTTTCTTAATTTTGCTATTCATTGATGCCAAGTCTTCTTGTTTGGAGGTTTCTATGCATCTTTCTCTCACACACAAGGCCACTTTGCTTTCTGTAACAAACACATTAATAAGAAACTTAAATTTTTGGAAGTATGTGTCCATCTAAGTTTTTTTTTACGCTGGATTTTGGGGTTCTTTATATTTTGTCTACAAACTGTATGATTTTTCTTTAACTTTATAATTCATTTGTCTAATCCAATAATATTGCAATATTATTGAGTAAAAGAAGATGCTTAAAGTACTGACTAACAAAATGGCATCATCCCCGATAATATTTGCATAGAGAGAAAGTTGTTCAATGCAGAGTGTCCTGAACTCGGCACCGGGACAGGCAAATACTCCAACTAGAACAACCTTCTCTACCCTCTGCACAAATTCAACAGAGTACCCACATATCTTATGTATTGCTAGGGAAATTTCCACTGCATAGGAACTGAGCTCCCCTTCATCCCCACACTCTCCATTGCATTCTACCACTTCAAGGTAATCTACACCCAATTCATGTGCGTCGACATTGTTTCTGGGCGTACTTGAATTTTTTGAAAAACCCAACTCTAATGAACCTATACAATTGTGAAGGGCACCTGAATTTTCTGTAATGCCCAATTCATGTTGGCCTGTGCCATTTCTAATGGCATTTGGATTTCTGTGTAACCTTTTCAACAGGGAGCCCAAAATGAATAGAGTTTCTTTGTATAAATGTGGTTGTCCAGCATGTGTGGGGAAATGTGTGGGAAATGTGATGTGGAAAGATGAAGTTGTGCCATGATTTTCGGGAGGATCAGAATTGTAGGTTTATACGTTTGGAGAGACATCCCAACAAGGGGGTTTCCAAAACATCCCAACAAGTATAATTGTCTTATCATTAGCAAAGCTACCCTATGGGAGATTGGATCTGTCTTCTGCAATTGCTTCAGGCATGGATGAATCCTCTTCGTTGTATAATAATGCCCCATTTTAAAAAAACTGAGAGACTCATGTGGGGGAAATATGTCTCTTTGGATGGAAAAACACATTAGAACCATACTTGGATACAATTTAATGCACTTCATCTGGACTTGGTGTTCCTATTTATGAAATCCGAGTTTATTAGACAAGCCATTGGAAGCTCTGAGATTTTAGTTTAGTTGTTTGTGGTATATGGGTTTTGACAATGGAGGGATGCACTCAATAGTGTTTAAATTGTCCATTTGAGTGGTTGTCTTTTATCCCCGTGTCCTAAAAGAAAAAAAAGCACAAGAAAATGTGAAAGAATGTGGCCAAGTGTATGCATTGTGGGCAGAGCCATGGTGGTTCAATCTTGGACTACTTATTTCGCCACTCTCTTCAACTACTCCCTTGATGACTTTTGCATCCACACAAACCTACTCGATCCCATTGCCATCATGGTCACTCTTATGGCCTCCCTAGCCACCATTTTAAGCACACGACTAACTTCCCAATTCAACTGGGTCTCCATTGTTGTCAACGCCATCATCATCCTCTTCATCAGAGAAAATACGATGCCGAATCGAGCCCTGCAAGCTTGAATTTCAACAATTCTATGTGGATTGTCGCCATTGGATGTCCCTGTAGCCTCGTAGGATAAGAAAATTCACTACAGCGATGAAATCCTATGTTCATTAAGCTCAAGCATGTGTGATTTGGTCAAGTTCCCGAGCGCATACAGCGAAGAAGCAGCCATGGCGACTCATCCAGGTTGCCAGGTCCTCCCTTGCCACACATTCGACATGGTCGTTCAATCTATGGCCCGGCTAGGGCTCAAAAAGATAATTTATTTATCCTTTAGGGCTTCCTATTCACTTTACTATGGAACAGGGGCTCCTCTGGTTGAAATGTCTACATATTTTCACTCGCAGATGAATTTGTTATCGAAGCAAACAGGAATGGCGACATGTTTGTTATTTGATATCCAGTTTATCTTTTTTTTTGGTTCAAGCGTAGACTCTTGTTGTATGTTTTGTTTTCATGTTTGATCCACTAACTCTCTGCTAACTGTGTATAATACATTATGTGAAGGCCATGAAAGTAATTGATGAGAGTTCCTTTGGCCATCTATTTGTAGACCAACAACCTCTCTTGGTCGTCTGTAGTGCAGTAACACAAAAGTGGGAGCAAATTGCAGTGCCTAAGATGGCCCAACATATTCATCTCCCACTTGAACTCCTTTTCACTTTGCTCACATGTCCTCAACCTCTTTACGTTCAACAGAGAGACGTCGGGTAGCCATTTGCAGAGATCCTTTGGGATTGTGCCAGACAGGCTATTACCAGAGAAATCCAAGTATGTCATACTCCCACAGTACTTCAAGCCATTGGGGAAATGCCCCAAGAGATCCATTGAAGGGAGCTTAACTCTAAGCACTAAGTCGTCATCGTTATGCCAACACTAAATTCCCACAAAGTTGTAGAGAAAGCCTTGGCTGGTGTTCCCAAACCACCACGTGAAAAGAGACTGATTTGGATCAATTAAATCCGCTTTAGCCTTGTTGAGGCATCGAATGTGGTCTTTTGGAAACTGTGGGCTTATGATGACAACGTTGTAGGAGGCAGGAAACTCAAAGAAGAGGAAATAGAGTAGGATACAATATCTCGATATTGTCATGGCATCCGCGGCGGAGCTCATTTGGCACTAACATACAATAAAGCAATAGAGATAATATTATAACTGCATTGAATAACTGTGTTTCATTCCCAAATTCAGGCTCGTTTGTTTGTTGGAATTAACCTGGAATTATAATTTTGGTCCAAAATGAGCATTCATCTAATTCGAGGTTCTGAGAGGAATTTCTTATAGGTAAAATTTTGAATTTAAATTTAGAATGTAGTCACTTGGAGCATCAAATTGAACCATAAGATTAAACATGAAAAACTATATTTATTGAAGAACGTTCAGACATGTTTCAGGGCAATTTCACCCCTTAGTGAACTTCGATAATTACAATAAAAGTAAAGATCAATTTAATTAGAAGAAGAGAAATAACTTCTCAACTTCCAAGAAAACCAACCATCATGCTAATCTATCATCACTAAGTGGAAAAAATAATTAAACAATTAATTACATGTGCGGGAACTTTTAGGGAAAAAAAAGCCATAAAAATGTTTTGGGTTTAGGGAAACCCCCAAAGTCGATTCCGTCTAAGACAACATCGCCCAAAGGCCTCGAGACAGAGATGTCGCCCAGGAAATTGTTCCACAAATAATTTGCAATGTTATGTACATCTTGCGTAGAGCCGATGGAATATCTTCTAGCGCCTCCTCCCAAGGACAAAAACACTTTTATGTTCCCCTGCTGGCATGATTTTATGTCAAAGCTGAGCTTTTTGCAGGCACCAGACGTGGGCTCGCAGTGGCCCGCCAGATTCAGCTGTGACGTGTGCTCATTTCCAAAAATGGGGAGAAATGCGAGAATGACGTGTTTGAAATTACCGGTGGCACAAGTTTGGGAAAGAGAGGCTTCGTTGCCGTTTTGGCCCCAATATATTGCTATGCTTCCCGCCGCAGAGGCCCTCCATACGATACATGTGGCCATAACGAGGACAACTACTTTAGGTCTTAGATTTATCTCCATTATGCTTGAAATGTGTTTGTTCGATGTTCTTGATAATCATCAATGAATATGTTTATGTTAAAATAATCAATAAAATACAATTTTTTTGGAACAAAAAAATATAAAGTGATCAAATTACTATGTACTATATGAATGAAAAAGAAATAAGAAGAGTTGGGGGAAATTGGTAACATTGAATTTTCATTTAATGTTTGCAATTCATTTGTAGTTTTCATCATTTTGCATGAAATAATAATTGCAATGTTTTCTATATTTTTATGAATACTACAGTGTTTCTTCATTTTAAAACATGTAATTAAATTTCATTCATCCTTTCAGTTTATTAATTCAACATAAATCGTCTCACTTAAAAGACCGTTGTTCTTGTTTGTACAAATGTAGATTAAACAAAATTATTAGTTTATTTTCCATATTTTTACTAAATATATAAGAAATTTATTTTTTTCCAATAACCAATTTTTATCTAATTACAATCACTTATTTAGATAAGACTCCATAAGTTTAAAAATCCTAACAAACTATTCAATACAAAATAAAGATTAAATTTAAAAACTTCATTATATAATTAATTTGTTTTTTTTATATAACTCAAATAGTAATTTTGTTACATTTTCACATGTAAATCTAAATTCATTTTATATCATTTTTTAAATTTAATATTATTGTAACTTTTTTTTAAAAAAAAATTAGCAAAGAGCAATAACAATAGTAGTCGTCTTGAAATAGCTCCCATCATGAAAAATGAATTAAAAAACTCGCTTGTCCCCTTATTGACATTTTTAATACCAATTCCGCTGAATTTGCAAGGGAAGATTGAATTAGCCTTTCCATAGTCAAGAGTTCACCGAAACCTTTAAATTGACTGTAGATGATATAATCTGTGAAAAAGGTTAAGTATCAAACAAAGCCTGGCAACATGGAGTCACTAAGCAGTAAAATCGAGGTCATTATCCTACTACACTCCAGCATCAGTTGACAGACATATGTGGAATAGAGCACATTGAGTACATGTATGGAGGAAAAGAAGGGAAGAATACTAACACCTGTTTAACTCCTTGCTACAGATGGTCAGCTGTATGAGCCTATTTTTTTGGGCCACTTAAAAATAAACCACTTGTTCTGTATCGTGTTTGATGGGCAGGGTGAAATACTTTTCCACTGACTCAATACCTTGCATACAATTTAAGG
This sequence comes from Chamaecyparis obtusa, assembly GCA_027943335.1. Classification (NCBI taxonomy): domain Eukaryota; kingdom Viridiplantae; phylum Streptophyta; class Pinopsida; order Cupressales; family Cupressaceae; genus Chamaecyparis; species Chamaecyparis obtusa. The sequence continues at coordinate 277,603 of BSBK01004662.1, forward strand.
GGCTATTTCTGATGTCTTCTGCAATGCAAGAAAGGTTTCCCAACTAAAACAATTGTGCCATAACTTGTATGAAGAAGAAGACAAAGAGATTGTTGTTCCAGCACTTTGGAACCTTGTGATAAAAATTGGCAAAAGATGGATGTGTCGATGATGCATATGCAACCTTTGAAGAGCTGAAGAAAAAAATGCGACAATGGTGTCGATCTGAATGTCAGGAATTTTAATGATTATTGGAAACTTTTTTTAAGGAGAAGACGCAGAGATGGTTATTATGCTCTACAGGTAAAACAGAGGTGCTCTTTACTATGCTCTAAACGTAAAACAAAGGTGCTCTAAAATTGATTTTGTGTTTGTAGATATTTTAGTAAACAAAGTTTTCTGCTGCTCTAGTTATGAACAGTTAGGAATCTGAAAAAAGATTTGGTAAGTATGTGAGGGTTTAAGTCGTGCATGTTTGTTTTGATTGAAAGATTTGGTTTTTATGATACATTTTCATCATTTCGGTCACATTTTTATCTGAAAAGAGCATATGGAGAATGTTATAGGGTGGGATAGTTTTGGGGAACAAAGTTTTGATTGAGGCTCATTGAATTTGAAAGACTGTAGTCTGTGTTCTTTGATGTGGCCATTACATTCAAGTGGTGTTGCTGTAACAGTAACGGAGATACTGGTTTCCCAATTCAGCCTATAACTTTAGGGGCATCCAATGATTTTGGGATTCATCTGAATAATGTGTTCCAATCAGCTTGACCTTACATTGCAGGCCATATCCTCATCCAATATATGATCTACACGCCTCTTTCAAGCCCTCCTTTCATGAAATCTGTCGGAGAAGGCTGTGCGAGATCGTTGGAGCTGTATGAGACTGTCCTATCCGAAGAGGCCCAAATGACCGCCGTACCTATTCATCTAACTATTTCAAGTGATTGTCATGATAGCATGCTCTGCAGACCCTTTGTCATATACTACATTATATATTGTAGACTTTCAATTTTCGGGCCCTTTTTGACTTGTCTTCCTTTGGGACCCATTTTTGTTTTCTAACTTTAACTGCTTCTTTGGGCTTGCGAGTGCCTCATTTATTACTAGCACGATAGGCCCTGCAATACCTTTAAACCCTATCTTCCATTGTGTCCTGCAAGTCGTATCTGTGCATACCCTGTAGGAACTTTGCTGGCCTTTTGAGCAATTTCAATAAAATGGCTTTTACATTAGAGAACTTCTACAGGTACGTCTTCTATGTCTTTTGAGTTACTACTCTATAACACTAAAGAGTCACATTATATAGCATTATAAGCAGAGTGAAATGACTACTGGTATATGAGTGTAACATCTAATTTGTAAGGAACTTAAAAATATTTAGCAGTCAGGAAGAGTATTGGAGATCCAGTATCAAGCATTAATGTGAAGGAACTGTTTTTAGACAATTATCAATGTATGTGGATGACACGATTCCTTAAAGGATTTTGAAGTATTTGAATTTGCTGCAACAATTCAAGAAATGGGTCTATCGAAAAGAAGCCCAAAGGGCACGAACCAATCAGCGGCAGAGAAGAGGAAGCCCGGAGGGCCTGCAGCATCACGCACGCACGCAAAGCCCGCGACTCCCTGGCCTCCATCGATGCTACCAAAGGCAGCGGACGGATGGAAGAAGATCCAAGCTCCACACGGTAGAGACAAGGCGATGAGGCCTGTCATGGCAGTGACGAAGCACTGCTTCGTCACTGCCAACAGCAAAAATATCGCCGGCAGCAGCAACGAAAAAATGCCGGCAAATGAAACAGTTTTCCCTGCCAATGACGTGTAAAGCAATGAACAACTATTTCTCTTTCTGCAAGATGGACAGCGGAGAAGCTCCCAATGTCCGTCATTGGGCTCTAGAGCAATTCCAGCTGTTGATTTTCAAAATCAGGCCGAGGCTTTCCAAATAGGAAATGCCTACGGCATAAAAATCACTAGCAATCGCACCTTAGTGTGCAATGGGTACGCCGTACAGGTTTGTAACATCAAGTAAAAAATATTTTGGCCTTTTTTTTTTTCATACATCGGTACAATACCTTTTAACTTGTACACTTTCATATTTCTTCTTCCATCTCTCCCTCTATCTCTATCTTGTTATCTCTCTCTCTCTCTCTCTTATATCCCTCATCTTCTCAATCTCAATCTCCATCTCCCTCTCCCCCTCTTGATTGCCCGCCCTCCAACCCCACCAGTGACATGCTCGTCTTTGTTAGCACCAACTCAAAATTCAAGCTTATAAAACTATGCCTACGTGCATTGGCATTGAGCAGGCAGAAATATCCCAAACTTTAAAGGTCCTTTGAGCTAACTTAGATGCTACCTCCCAAATTGCAATGTCACCAACATTTGTTCCAACTGACAATTCAAATCCACAATCAAAATCTCCAAAGAGGACAAAGAATTTTTGAACTTACGAAACCAAAGTCACATCTTCCAAATTGAAGAAGGAATTGTACTTAATGCGGAATTACCTAATAGGATTATTCATTTCTGAAACCCTGATGTATTGACATGGCAGTTGAATATTTAAGAATCTTTGCACCGCTATTTGCTTTGGTGTTTGATTTCCACCCAATGTCGAGTCATTGGCCATGGCTTTCGGTACTTGATTATGTGGAAGGTAGGTTGATTGTAATTCTCTTCTTTGCATACCATTCATTTTCTCTACAACCATTAACATTTATTTGTCAGAAAGACATCGACGGTCGATGTAGCAGTAGAGGCATCCAAGACGATTGAAATGTCTACAGCCATCCGATTTCTCATTTGTCATTGGTTAGAACAAAAAAGCAGGACAGGTGGCAGTTTTAATAAACATTGTTTCTTTGCCTTTTGCAGTTTAATGACAGCTAGCAGCATATGAACAGGAAACAACAGCAATATCGAACGATAATAAAATAATAACACCTGCTACCACATTCTTTGTCTTACACGATTGAATTAATCCCAATCATTTATTCTGTATTTAATTCGAACAAGCATAAAGAAAAATTTTAAGGCTCTGCCAGTTTTATTCGAATCGGTTCCCCTCTGTAGTAGCCACGGGAGGAAAACCTTACAGGTAGCTTTCTAAATCTTCAATAGATTAATCAGTTCTCCAAACTTGCCATAAGCTTACAAAAGAGGAGTCCCCCTCTCCTCTCCTCAGGCTATAAGCATTCAACGGAAATATTTGCAATTACCTCAAAATTCTAAAGATTAAAACCCTAATATGTAAGCGAAATCCAGTAATCCTATCAATTTTTCTCGCAAATGGAAGTCCTTCCAAACAACCGTTAAGGTTCACATAAAAGCAATGCTAAAAATGGCGCAATTGCTCCTCATTTACCCTCGGAAAAAGTTAAGTTTCCTAAAAAGGAAAGCAATCTCACAACAAAACGTAGAGAGGCGCTAAATTAGAGAAGGTTTGAGAAAGAATAGAAACATATCGTCTCCACTCTCAGAAATGCGAAGAAATTGCCGTTGCACAAGATAATTTGAATATAAAGATGAAAATACCTCAGAATCCTGCAAATCGGGGGTCCAAGGAAAGCTCGCTGCTCGCTGAATCTTCTCTCCTCTGGGCCTTTAGACGGATTCCATTTTGCATCGAAAATGGTAGGAATTTGGTTGACATGAGGACAACACGAAAATCCTTTGAGCTAGCATTGAACTGCATTGAATGTAATTAGTCGTAGGCTCTGCTTTTGAAATCACCGACTCCGATTGCACCTCTCTGCACCGTTAGATGAGTATCTCCCTTCACTCATTGCATTCACATGATGTATTTTAGGTTGCCTTCTACGATACGTTGTCCATGATACTCTGTCTCCTTTACTGCTGGTGAATCTCTGTCCAACGGATAGAAAACAAAAACATTAACGGTAGTGATTATTCCAATGCTCGTCCTCATCCTCCAGCCGATGATGTGACGTGTAAAGGTTTAAAAAAAAGAACGGGTCAGATCGTTTTAATGGTAGTCATTGCCTTCTCTGCAATGTACAGTCGTGGATCAACAAAATCAGCCCAACTGTGTTCATAGTGAAACACCTACGACGTAATTAGAATTTTACAACTACCGCTTGCATCCTAAGAAGGGGCAAGAGTTATCATAAATAGACAACAATATATAAGTTAGTATGTTAAAAAGTATAATTTTATGTATATCAATGATATATTAATTTAATTTATAATTTATATTTTTTGTTTAAATAATTGTAATAGAAGTGCAATTGTTATGTCATTTTAATTTATTAGTTCCTGTCATAGTTGTCATTGTTTAATGTTAAAACAAGTGCCACCTAGTGATTTAATTATAATTTTAGTTGTAGATAAATAATTATTTTAATAATATAAATTATAAATTGTAGTTAATTTTATTTTATTTTTATATTAATTTAAATTATTTTGTTAAGTATAACAATATGCTTTATTTTATTTGTAATATAATTATAAGTACAAAAAAAATTATAATTTAAATTAATTATAATTAATATATTATAATTATTTATAAAGTTAAACCAAATTATTATTACAAGTATAATTATAATAATTTTATAATTACAAATCATTTTACATATAAATTAAAATTAAAATAATAATTAATTATATAACTAAAGTCAAGTAATGTCGAGAATGTTTGATGAAATTGTCCAATATTAGATGTATTGTTTAAATTAGTATTCACTTTGAGGGAAAACTCGCTCTACAACTTGATGTACTCGGCTCTTCAATTTTTCCGCTTGGACCCTCGCATGCTCCTTGACAAGGAAAACATTAATGGCTTCAATGTCACCAGGAGCCATTAACGTTGTCTCTTCAGCCAAAGGTTTTAATCTTGCAGAGAAAGATAGTTCGCTCATTACAAACAATGCCCTCATTGAAAACCCTAAAGTTATTCATCAACCGTCTCCAATGGCTTCTGGCAACGTTGTAGGAGAGAAGACTCAGTAGGATGGAGAAGAGGCACCAACCGTTCTGAAGCCGAAGTCCTTCAAGTAGACCGTCCAGAATGAACAAGTCCTCCTGAAAGGAGTAGCCTTCCTTGCGAGTGCCTCCCAAGGGTTTCCAACCACTGAAGGAAATGGAGGTAAGGAACCTGTTCCGCCCAAGTTAATTGTTAAACCAAACTCACAGATGAATGTGGTTATTGATCAGGAGAAAGCTAGGCTTAAAGATTGCGCTATTTTTTTTGTTGCAGTTGATAGTTCTAGGATTCCTTCTAGGAACTTTCTTAATGATTGGTTTCATAAAACATGGGGACAAAAATTAGGATTTCATTTTTCTTACTATCGCATGCTCCAAAAGGGTTTATTTATTTTGTTTTTTTGTGACTCTAAAGCTCATAAATCTATTGTTGAAAAATAGTTTTGGAGAGTTGGCCCCTATGAATTTAGGGCAATTCCCTGGTCTCTCGAAGCCTCCCAAGATGAAGTCCTTGCTCTTTCCAACCCAAGGTGGATTATTATTGGCAACCTCCCTCCATATTTGTTGACACTCATTCCGCTTGCACTTGAGCTGATAGGCAAAGTTCTTAGAATTGATTAGTCGAATACTCTCATCCTGAACACAAATGTTCATGTCCTTCTCTCTGTCAAACCCGGAGTTGACCTCCCTGAGACCCTGCAGTTTGATATTGACCCCGCACCTGTCTGTTGACCGATAATTTTTCTGGGTGGATTAGGTGGCTACTTCATTTGTAGAAAGGAAGGTCACAGAAAGAATGAATGCCCTATCATTCTGAAGAGAAATGCACTGAAAAAAAAAAAGTAAACCCTCCTCCTAATCCTAATAACAAGGCAGGCCCTAAGAATCCTTCATCTTCCTCCAAGTCTATTCCTGCTCCTAAGCATCCCCCTGTTGTGCAGATCTCCCCCCCACCTGTTTGGAACCAAGACTCAGCCGCCCTTTCTGCTACTTTGGACAACCTTAAAGGTAGATTTGACTCTATCCTAGATAACCCTAAGTCTAATCCAACCTTCTCTAAATCCCTTGAAGTTGTTACTATTGATGAAACACTTGACTTTGTTCTTAATGGATCTAAACTGAAGCAAACTCATAGAACTAAGAATGCCCAACAATTGGTTGTTGATAATATCAGGGTTAGAGCCCTAAAGAATAAAACTGTGCCTCAGCCCAAGTGGAAAACCTATAATCTTCCTCATGCTCAGGGGCCTCTAAGAAACTCCTATCCCCCCTCTGCTCCCCCTGTAGGTAGGATGGATAGTTCTAGTTTTTCTCTTGTTCACTCTTCGTTTGTAGATTTATCCATTAACCCCTCTCTAGGTGGTGAAGTGGGAGGGAATTCTCCTCCTCTTGCCCAAGAAGATAGACTGAATGCATTCTCAGTTGTTGTTATTCCAACCCCCCCTCCCCTTCCACTGCCACCAGATATATGGAATTATGTGTTTGCTGAGAAGAGGAGTGAGGGAGAGTCCACCCTCCCTACAAGGGAAACAAAGTTGGGAGAGGTGATGAGGCATGTAGATGAGCTTGAGGAAGGAGAGATTGCCATCTCAGAATCTGCCAATGTGAAAGGATGTCCAGTAGAGGCATTTGTTTTTGCTGCTGATCCCTCCAAAATTAGTAAAGGAGAGGAACAATGTTTGAAGGCAGGATCTTCTTCTTTGGGCTTAGTCAAGAAGAAGAAAAGGGGAAGACCACCTTTAATCAGTGGGAATTCTAAGCCTACTAAGACCCCCAAAGTTGACATACCTAAATGCTTTGAAGGATTTAGGAAACCCATGGATACCGACTAATAAGTATTTCCTATGATGCTAAACTGTGCTTCATGGAATGTTAGAGGGCTGGAAGGCTCTGATAGAAAATATGTTGTCAAGAGACTCCTTAACTCTCATGGAGAGTTAGATTTTTTATTGCTTAAAGAAGTTAAAGCAGTAGGATTTGAGTTGGATATTGCTCTTAAATGCATTTGGACGGATGCAATTGCATTCTCAACTAAACACCCAAGAGGTAAGGGTGGAACTTTTATCCTGATTAGCCCTTCTTGGAAGAATGCGATACTTTTATGGGGCATATCTCCTTGTAACAAAGTAGTTTGGGTTAGGCTAAAAGTCAAGAATTTGGAATTTGGAATTTGTTCAATTTATGCCCCAAATGATCACAGTGGAAGGATTGAGTTGTGGAAGTGGCTTGTTGATCTAGAGCCCATCCCTTGGATAGTAGCAGGAGACTTCAACATGGTGGAGAGGGCCCAAGATAAATTGGGAGGTCTCAGGTTTGAGTGGAAAGGCAATGAGCCCCTCTTCTAGTGCAGGATGGTCAACAAACTTAACCTGTTTGACCCCTTAGCAGGGAAAAAGAATGATTCAAAAGGCATTTGGTACACATGGTCTAATTTTCAAAGAGGAGAGAGGAGAATTTATTCCAGATTGGATAGGTTCTACCTTAATAAACTATGGTTTAGCTGTCAACCCTATCCTGACAATAATAGTGTGAAAGTGATACCCTTCACCCTTTCAGACCACCATCCCATTTTTTCTTCCATTCAACTCATTGGGGAACAAACTTCTGATACCCCTCCTAAGCAAGGCTTTGCCCTATACACTTCCCTGCTAAGGGATGAGGATGTCCAAGAAGTGGTCAAGATCATTTCCTGGTACAATGAGAAGATTGCACAACATGAATCTGATATTGATAGATGGAATCAAACCACTAAATCTTGGCAGGGTTTGCTCAAAAAAGTAGGTATTAAAAAGGCTAAAGACTCTAGAATGCTGGAATATAGACTAGTGGAGTCTCAGCAAGAGGTAGAATCTCAGATCCAAGACAATCCATCCTCTGAAGATCTCCTAGAGAATGTTATATCTTGTAGAGATTCTCTCATAAGAATTCAATTAGTTAAGTCTAGGGGAGCCAGGTTCAAAGCCAAGATCAATTGGATTAATTTGGGAGATAGAGGCTCCAAATTCTTTTTTCAAACTCTTAAGAAGAAGGAAGCAAGAGATAAAATTGCTAGTATTAGAGTCTAGGACTCTATGGTATCTTCTCAGCAGGAGATCCTCAGGGCCTTCTCCTCCTACCAAGATCTCTTTACCTCTGCATATTCTGACCCCTCCATGGAGGATGCCAGAGACAAGATTAGGACCCTCATCCCTAAGAAGGTAAGTGAGGAGGAGGCTAAGCAGTTGGATATGGATTTATCAGAGGAGGAAATCAAAGTAGCCATCAATAGAATGGCTAATGATAAAGCTCTGAGACCAGATGGGCTACCGATTGAATTCTACAAATCCAACATAAATTGGATTGTGCCTAAACTTCTGAATGTTTATGAGGAAGATATTGAAACAGGTATGCTGGGACCTAAGTTAAATGATGGCCTCATTAAACTCATTCCTAAAGAGGGTGATATACTACTAATCAAAAATTGGAGACCCATTACTTTATTAAATGTTGTCTACAAGATCTTAGCCAAAGTTCTTGTAGTAAGAATTGAGAAGCTTCTACCCTCAGTGATTAATAGCACTCAAACAAGATTTTTCAAAGGGAGATATATCCTTGAGAATCTTATTAGCTGTTGGGAGGCCATGAACTGGGAAAAAGTTCCAGGTCAAAACTATGCCATGCTTCTTATATATTACGAGAAGGCATATGATAGGATTGAGTGGAGGTTCATCATGATGATGTTGGAAGCTCTTGGTTCCCCCCCCCCCCCCCGCTTCTGCAAAATGGTTTCAACACTCCTATATGGTGCAATGGATGCAGTTGAAATCAATGGTGTCAGGTTTGAATTCTTCAGTCTCTCCAGGTCTATCAGGCAAGGCTACCCTCTGGCCCCCTCCCTATTTGTTATTGCAGCAGACTCTTTACACTACCTCCTTAGAGATAACTCCCTCTCCCCTAAAGTGAAAGGTGTCCTTCTCCCCAATAATCAGGAGGTCTCCAATGTACAGTTTGCTGATGACACCTCCATCCTCCTCCTCCTTGAAGAGGCTAATATGAGACTCCTGATGAACAAAATTGACATTTTCTGCCAAGCCTTTAGCAGTAAGATCTCTTTATCCAAGTCTGTTATGTTGGGATGGGATTTGAATCCGCCTGATTGGTGGGGTAACTTTAAATTTGCTTGGGGTGGTCCAGATCATATGGTCAGATACTTGGGCATCCCTTTCTTTGTCTCTCCTAATCTCAATCAGATGTAGGATTGGATCTTTGAAAGGATTAACAGAAAGTTAACTAAATGGGATACTAACCTTCTATCCTTCCCCGGTAGATTTCAAGTATGCCAGAAGATCCTCTCTTCCTATCCTATCTACTTCTCCTCCATGTGGCTCTTTAACCAACTGCAATTCAGCTCAATCCAAAAGGTTATCAGAGATTTTTTATGGTCAGATGGCAAAGGGAATAAAAGACTTCATGTTGTTTCCTGGGAAAGGTGCTCAAGGGGTAGATCTTGGGGAGGTCTAGGCCTAAAGGACCTCAAATCTCAAGGCATTACCTTAGCAGTCAAGTGGATAGCTAAGGTAGAGGAGGGGGAAGAGCCATGGAAAGTTCTGGTTAGAAACAATCTACAGATGGCACACTATAGCAGGCCTAAAGGATGGCAAAACCTATGTTTTACTGATTCACTCACTATAGATGCCAATTTAGTTGTTCAAGGATCTAGTGTTTTCAAGAGTATTTGGAAGGCTTGGAAGTATGTTAAGGGGTTCTTGATCAACAAGGGGCCAATTGAGAATGCTGGGAATATTTGCAGGCTAAAATCTATTTGGTGGAACTTGAGCCATGGAGATAAAAAGCTTGCTCTTCTACAGGGCTGTTCAACAAAGAAATGGGCGGGCCTTGGTATTTCAACGTTTGGTGACATCCTCCAGTAGGGTAAGCTTCTATCTTGGGAGTGGATGAAATCCCATTTCAACTTACCCCGGTCCCATTAGAGAACATACTATGTCCTCAAAGAAGCCCTTAAATCCCTAGGTCCCATTAAAGGTTGTTGCACTGACTCCTGCTATAATTTCCAATTATGCTGGCCTAACAATACCCCTCTCCACCTTGGTAAATCCAAATATTTTTATCAGTTGCTAACCAATAAAGGTGACATCTTTACTCATGTTAACCGTAAGTGGGGCTTGGAAATTCAGGACTTGGAATGGATGAAATATTTCAATATGATGTGGGCCAAACCTGTTGAACCAAAGATCTCTTGCTTTCTGTGTAAATTGTTCCTGCACAAGCTGCCATTTAAGAAACCGGGGGGAGAACCAAACATTTGCTCTATGTGTAGACAACCTGAATATGTCACCCATGTTTTCTTTGAGTGTATGTTTGCTTCTGAAATCTAGAATATCTTTGGATTGTCATATAAGACCCATTTTAATGCACTAAATGTTATCTCTGGTACTATCAACTGCAACAAATTTTGTAACTTATTTTGGTCTCTGCTTTCCTATGTTATTTTATGGTTCATCTGGAAGGCTTGGAATAATGATGTACTTGCAGGTAAAAATAGGAACCTTACTGAGTCTCGCAAGAGACTCATCTATTCTGATATTTTCTTGTAGGTCACGGTGATCCTGAAGGTGAAGGAGAGCAAGTTCTTGCAAGTGCTGAGAGATGAGAAGGCTACCATAGAGAAATCAAAGGTAGCATATGGATATACTATAATGAAATAGAAGGATGAATTCGAGTACACCCTTAAGGAGTTTATCCAGCAATTGAGACATGAAAATCTACATAGAGAAATGACTAACATAGGTGATAGAGATTACAGAGTCCTGGGATACAATTCTGCCTCCCCAGACACTAATGATGAAGAGGAAGAAGAGGGAGACAGTCCCTCTTGAACTAGTAGTTGATTTTCTTTTGCATATCTACTTTGTTGAGTCTCTAAATGTAATCGAATGTTTTACTCAGTAGTACTGAAAATTTTTGTAATACTTTAAGTACTCTGATTCGTTACTTTTTGTACTAAACAGTTTATAAATTATATGCAATAGAAAAAAGTCAAGTACTACCTATTATTGTCCTTTTCTATTTATAAATAATTACCCCTTTAAAAAAATATAAAACCACTCATTTTAATGTATGTCGGGATTGCAATAAAAAAAAAAAAGGCACTCTAATTTTGAGGGTTTAATCTATTATGTAACTATTTTGTAGAGATAATCTTTACGGTAAAAATAAAACAACAGAGTTTCACATTGATGTTAGATTAAATTAATTTTTTTTAAAAATATAGTGTTTTCAAAAATCAATTATAATGTGTTAAATTAAAATTTCACTTTTGAAAAGAGAAAATATATATTTTTATAGTAATTACATGTAGAAATGCATCGATAAATAGGGTGAGAACAATGGAGTATGGAGATAAAACAATTTCATAAAATATTGTTCCACAATGCGAAGAATCCATGTATAACACTTCAAGTACATTCATCAATGAGATGATAAAAAAATAATTTCTAGATATTATAAAGTTAAAAAATTTGCATCTAAATTTTTTTATAATGAAATATAAAATATAATTTATTTTGATTGGTGGAAAAGAGTTCATTTAATCACTAGTTAAGAATATTTTAGTATTTAATTTATTTATTTATTAGTACTTATTTATAATGAAATATAAAATATAATTTATTTTGATTGGTGGAAAAGAGTTCATTTAATCACTAGTTAAGAATATCTTAGTATTTAATTAATTAATTTATTAGTACTTAGCCTATCCACAAGTACTAATAAATAAATCTAACAACATATCTAAGAATATCTTCTCAATATTAAAATATATCTTGAGAAATTAATAGAATATTTATCTCATAGGTTTTTTTTAGTTCCTATATGTTTTTTTTTTTTTTTTTCTCATTTTGACTAATCAAGTCATACAAAATTTACAAATGTGTGTGCATTTATAATGTTTCTAATTTAAACTTTTTATTTTATTTAAATTTATTAGAAACTTTTTACGCTCTCCCTATGTATTCACATTACTTTTAAAGTGAAATAATTTTTACTAAACTTTGGGCTTTTGTGTAATTAATTTAATTTACAATTTAATTTTTTTTGTTTAAATAATTGTAATAGAAGTGCAATTGTTATGTTATTTTAATTTATTAGTTGAACCAATCATAACATTTTATTTTAAAAAAAAAAATTACTTTATATAGTTCTAATATATATTGACATTTTATTAATTTAAAACAAAACTTTTATTTCTCAACTTTATGCCTTCCAATGTTGAAAATAGAGTGATAAAATAAACATAAAAACCTACCAAAACATATGATAATATCTACCAAAATCTTGTACATAAATAGACATTTTTGTTTCGTAGCTGACTATGTGATTTTTTTTTGGAGGTCATTGTTTAATGTTAAAATAAATAAATCTAACAACATATCTAAGAATATCTTCTCAATATTAAATGTAAATCTTGACATATCTTGAGAAATTAATAGAATATTTATCTCGTAGGTTTTTTTTAGTTCCTATTGTTAGATGCTATTTTTAGAAACTTTTTACGCTCTCTTTATGTATTTACATTACTTTAAAAGTGAAATAATTTTTACTAAACTTTAGGCTTTTGTGTAAAAATCTAGCATTGGTTGTTGGTTGCATTTAATACAAATCTCTAAAAAAATCTAGTCACTGGAAAAATCTAATTACCAAAAATATATTGAAATAACTTATATGAATTGTGAAACAAACCACTAATTACAAGATGCATTCGCTAAGCATGAAGAAAAGGGGAGATTCAACAAAAAGAAGTTTCAACAATGGAAAAGATCTCTCCACTTTGCTTCATACGTCTTTGGCTACGAATTTCAGCACATCTAAGGAGTAAGGCTTAGTTTATTTTTGAAAATTAGTTTTAACTATTCGTTTTTGTTGTTTTTTGCAATTACATTATGATTCAGTGTCTTAATATTCTTTTTTCTCTTACCCATTGGATATTGATCTTGAACGCTTTTGAATTCTTATTCACTTGAAATTGGCACTACGGAGATGTTGTGTTCAAAGATTGCCTCGATTATGCAACAAAAGGTTAGAAATATATTTAAAGGCTTCCCAACATATATGGAAGATGCGAAACATCCATAAATGTTAGCACTGCCAAAGAAAACTAGTCTTCTACCCAAATATTCACATCTTGTGGCCAAAGTTTCCAAGGTTGAAGAAATAGAAGCCTTTTTGGAAAACCTAGATCACCATGTTACAGTTGTTGTTGGTATAGGAACTAAAATTTTGTTGATAAAACACCAAAGGGTGTCAAAAAAATACCATTTTTTTAATTAAAGATTGTCCATAGAGTGATATAGGGGTATTCATAGGTTGCAGAAATCCATTTGTTTGAGGTGGTTCTTATTTCAATTTTGGGTTCTTTTCTCTTTTGATTATAATTTTTCTATGGATAGAAACAAATATTAGGTAGGTTACATGAAATTTACTGTTGTAATAAAGTCAATTTAGTGTGAAGATGTTGGCTTGCTTTTCACAAAAGTGTCAAGACCAATTTGGGTGTGTGCATTGTTGAAGAGACAATTTTATATCCTCCACTAGTAGCCTAAAGGACTAGAAGCAGTCATTTATTAACAAGTTTATGAACCAACTTATTACCCACTAGCATAAGCTAGAGTAACATCAAAGCCCTACTATTGTAAGTGCTTCAGTTGATCCAATTTCAACAGTCATTGACCCAAACCCAGTAACTTAGTTGAGCTAGCCACCATCTCACATTCACTATGCTAAGTAATGCTATATGATCGATATCTATATTAATACCTAGCAACAGTTCCAGTAGCAATAAGACCAGCAACTCCAAGATGTCCTAGACCAACAAGATTTTTTTTTGTTGGATCAGTCTCCTAAAAAAATTTCTCTTTTAGTTGAATCCATGTGATGAGGGGTGAAAGGTGCTTGAAAACTTTCATCAATCATCAAACGCCTTTGTGGATCCGCCAGTACATGAAACCCTTTACACTTACCCCAATTTCTTCGAAATCACTGAAAGTGATCTGAATTATGAATCAAATTACAATACCTGGTGTGAAACTTGTAGTATTGTGAAATTTGACATAAAAGTTGAAAAGACTAACAACAAGATTGCAAGCCAAAAAGTGTCTCCATTCTATTCAAAATTAGAGTTTATACAAGTCGGATGGATCCAAGCCCAAAAATGCACCGAAGACCCTCAAAATTACAATTTACTAAAACATAGGAAAATTTGAAAAATTAGATTTCAGTATTTTCCCAATTTAATCCCGGTCAGAAAGGAAATCCTAAAGTTCTTGTTTCAAAGTTTTTGATAGATGTTCTTTGTTCTACTGAACAATCAAACCTATCAGTCAATGCTAAATAAACTTAAAGTTTATCCCATATATCTGCATCAATAAAAAATTTAAATTTCTTCCCAAAATCAATTTGAACAAAAGGAATTTGGTCTTCTCACTCATATCGAGGCATTAAAATATGAGATGTTATCTCAATAAACTCAACACATTGATAAATGATTTTACCTTATTACTATGCAAGCAAAAATTAAAATTATATAATATTTTTAATTTTTACAAGTGTAATTTCCTTTTTTTTTACAATGACAATTTCTAATTGTTAATGCAATTGTCTAGTGTATTCAATAAGGATAAATGTTTGAGATTTTGATATCTTCTATAATGTTAAATTCTAAACCTTTGTTTTAAATTTTAAAGTGTTTGTCTCTTGATTAAAGGAAGTAACACTGTAATTGTTGAAGTCATTGAAAAAAAAAACTAAGTTTGAAAATCATATTCTGTTTGAACTTTCCTTTATATAAGTTTGTAATTTTATTTAGGCTTAATTAAATTTTCTGATTTAATCCAGTAAAAAAAATTGAAAGAGAAATGAAATGATACAATTACCTTTACTCTGTAAATCTGGTCAGGTTATATATGTTATAAAAGGAAAAACAATGGCTTTATGTATTTATAGTTTTAAGAAGAATGAGTTCTACTCTCAGAATTAATTATTTCGTGTCTTTAAGGAAATAGACTTTTTGTGCTTTCGGAAATTGTTACCTTTACATTTTTTGAGTTCAAACTTTAACTTTTGTTTTTGCCTTCTACTTTCAGGCATTTCCTTGCTTGGGTCAGAAAATTTGGATATGCTTCTCCTTCGTTACAAATCTGACTTTCCGCACCCCATCTTAACTTTTATCCATTCGAGAGAGAGACTTAACTCTCTTTCTTCAATGTTGGTTCTTCCTTTTAGTTTCAGACTTGATTGTTAAGTATGCCTTAGACTTTTATTTGTTTTTCTCTGCTGAAGTCAGGTTTTTGGAAAAGTGCCCCACTAGGTACATTTCTGAAATTATGTACTTCATCATTCTCTTTTCCTAAAGAGAAGTTCACTTACCTATCTTTTTCTTGGAAGATGATCTTCTTTTGAAGAAAAAAACTTTCAGTTTTCCTTCTCTGAGGTCGGAGATTCAGAAAAGTACCTCACTGGATACTTTCCCAAAGGCTCTGCACCCTATCTTCCTTCTCTGAAAGGTATCAAACTTAACCACCTCTTCATTTGGTCTCTCTTTTTTTTTTAATTCTCTATTTCCTTTATTTGGAGTCAAAATTTCAGAGAAAGTACCACTCTAGCTACTATTTTGAAGTTCCGCTCTTCATTCACTATCCTTCTAAGCGTGTGCTTTAGGTGGTGTCTTCCTTCAGGATTAGGGAAAATCACTTCTCGACCTAATCTAAAATATTTAAGCAAGCAACTGGAGCAGTAGGTTTTATGGCCTCCTGGCTCATCAAGTGCTTGTTGGAAAAGGGCTACATAGTGCACGCCACAAAGTGTGATCGAGGTTTGAATCCCATTTGATCCTTTTTAATGGCATCATTTCTTTTTAGGTCGACTCAGGTTCGAACCCCATTCAAGTCCATTTCAATTTCCAATACCATTTCTTTCAGCTATCTGCAAAATGTAATTATTTTTTTGATAATTTTGCTGAGAATAAGGCCAAAGTAGCGCATCTGCGCAGCCTTCTCGGCACCGATAAAAGGCTGAATCTTTTCAGGGTAGAACTTTCAGAAGCTGGCTGTGATGGGGTTTTCCATGTGGTGACTCCTACAGAGTTCACCCCCAAAGATCCTCAGGTAGCGTAATAGACTCAATCTTAAATATATAAAGAAAGCAAGTTGAACTATCCCTAATTTTTTCTGTAACATGCAAATAAATGTGTGTTTTGCAGAAGGATTTCATTGACCTAAACTAAAATATTTAAGCAAGCAAGTTGAATTAGCCCTGATCTTTTATGTTACCTGCAAATAAATGTGTGTTGTAGAACGATTTTATTGACCTAATCTAAAATATTTAAGCAATCAAGTTTCATTAACCCTGACTTTTTCTGTTAACTGCAAATAAATGTGTGTTACAGAAGGATTTTATTGACCTAATCTAAAATATATGTGCTTTAGCTTAATTCTTTTTAGATGGTGTCTTCCTTCACGATTCAGGAAAATCACTTTTTGACTGTTTTTTTTTCCAAATTCTGCCATCTTCTCTAGTTCCACAACGGTATGGATTTAACGTTTTGTCTTAAGATGCACCCTTTTTTCCTTGTGTCTATTAATGTTTTGTCTTAGGATGCCTTCTTCCCTTGAGCTTTTCAGAATTTGCATTGTCTCACTGCGAAACCCTGTAGTGAACCTTTTAAAGCCTATTTTGGACTAATGCTTAGATAGAGTGCGATGCGGGATTTGCACCCTTCAGCTACATTTCATGAACGGACTTCGTAGCTAGGGAAGGAAAATTTTGGTATCCCACCCTTGGCCTTATGATGGTTTTTTTTTTGTTTTAAACTATAAATTTAATTAAGGAATTATTGTTTTGTGTTTATTAAATATTAATTTCTAAGAAAATATTTTGTAGAGCTTTATTATGAATTTAATCACTTTATTATTTAATGGTTGTGTAATGTGTTTAAATAAATATGTAATTAAATCCCACTTATTAATTAGTATAACTATTACATATTCCAGTATTAAATTATTAAAATAATAATATTTAAATTAATTGTTAAATAAGTCCATAGGCGTTTAAACAGTATTAAATTATTTCACTAGGCTAGAAATTGACATTTAATTTCATAATAATCTGTGCAATAAATAAAATGTAGTACGGAGCATAATTATGTGAAATGTTCAAAGCTGAATTGCACCCAATTTTTGCTTCATTATGGTTAAATTATACATTTTCCTTTCCCTTCTCACAAATCGAGAATGGGTATCTTTGCAACAATAACACTATCGGCTATGTTCTATGATAAAAGTCTTTTAATTTGTGGTATATGACAAACACTGGATTACTAAGTATAATAAGGTGAAAAGTCTCCAAAGACCATAATGAAGTTCAAGTCAAAACTCCATGTAGACATTTCATTATTTAATTATTCTTAGATGATTAATGGGGCATATATAAATCTTTGCATAATTTCAACTTATGCTTCGGACCGTGAGGTGTTAACCAGTCATTTAATGGACGACATCTTTGTAGTCATGGCCATAACACTTGTCTTACATCTATTGATCAAGTTGAT
Source organism: Chamaecyparis obtusa (assembly GCA_027943335.1). Lineage (NCBI taxonomy): Eukaryota > Viridiplantae > Streptophyta > Pinopsida > Cupressales > Cupressaceae > Chamaecyparis > Chamaecyparis obtusa. Next base: position 295,127 of record BSBK01004662.1, read on the forward strand.
ATTTATTACATCTATTGGGCATATGGATATTCAAACTTGAAACGACTTTTTAATTTGAAAATTTTAGTACGTATTACTCGTCTGCCAACATTATTCACTCTCCCATGTGGGGAAACCGAAAGAAAATTTAAAACTCAATCATCTTATCGTAGATTAAATTTGTATTTTATCCAATTTTATCAACGTCGAAGTAATATTAATAATTATGTATTTATATACTATTTATTTACCTCTCCATTTCTTTCTCTCTCCCCATCTTTCCCTCCCTATGTCTTTCTTTAGTTATCCCCTCACTATCTCTATCCATCCCCTCTCTCTATCTCTCTTTAGGACTTGTCTATTTCATCCTATTTCTTTCTCACTTCTTACCCCCTTTTTCATTATCTCTCTCTCCCCTTCTATATCTATATATTATTATCTTTATACCTCTCTTATTCCCTTTATCTCTCCTACTTTATATCTCCATTTCTCTCTTTATCTCCTTCTCGCTTCTCTCCATCTCTTTCTATCCATATCTCTCTACCTTTAACTCCATATCTCTCTTTCTCTTCCTATCCCTCTATTTATATCACTCCATCTCTCCTCCCCCCTCAAAAAATCTAATTACGCTTGCAAGACCATAAATTAGATCCTGATGAGGTAGGTATGAAACTATAGGTCCTTTGAATTGGATAGTTGTCACATTTCACATGTACAAATGTATAGTTCCAACTATTGTTCATGGCACACCTTGCTTCACAACCTTTCTTCCTAAATAATTAGACTTGTATGGGCCCCTTTGCTAATTGAGCCCCTATTCTATAAACCATTCCATACAATTGCTCTAACATTAGGCCATGTATAACTTTGATATTGTGGAGCATTAAGATAGAAAAGATACTCACAATGCACAACATGTTGACCAAACACTATTAGATTGCTTGTCACTTTTGATGATGGATCCTTCTTGATCAATCAAATGCACAGAATGTAGAAAGGTTAAAAATGAAACTTCTATCTCATTTCTAGTAAGACTTTTTTTTGGTTGATTTTGATGAACTTGGCATGTTTGGTGAGCTTTACTTCAACAACAACCATAATTTGATTATTTTGTACCATCCCCACTCTTTATAAGTGTCAACACTTGATTTCATACCACCTTCAATCAACATAATAGCCTACATGAAATAATGAGAGAATGAGGGTTAATGTAGGCAATATTTCATTTGGAAACTATACTAATTTTAGCCTACATGAAACAAGGAGAGTATGAGCGTTAACCTGAACAATCTATCATTTGGATTTTGGATACTACAATGCATTTTAAACTCTATTTTGCAAGAATGGTATTGAAGACTACCTTTTGAATGATCTGTGTAGGGTATGGTTTTCTTGTAAAATTCATACTTGATACATATAATTAGGCATGAAGTTTCAATATTTGAAGCACCATTATTTTCGCTTGATCTAACTAGTACATTGGGTAAAAGCACAATAAGCTGTCACCCTTTTACAAAGGAAGAGGCTAACAAAATCAAAGCTGTTCAACTTCAATAGTATAAAAATGATATTTATGTTTAGAATTTGAAGATGGTGTAAACTAATTAAATGTGATAAAATGGATGAAGTTTATGATTAATATTTTTAATATTTTTTTTGAATAAGAATTGATATGTTTTTTTAATTTTTAAAGACAATTTTTTAGCTGCTGAAAAATGCTGAAAATTAGGGGTCTAGTTCCCACCAAAAAATTATATGTAAATAAACATATTTTCCCCTAATTTCAAAATATGTCATAGATGACATATATATCTAGTGCATAAAGAAATAAAAATAGGTTTGTGACCTATATTTTCTCTTTTATAACAATTCAAATTCCAAATCACTGAAATCGACAGTTTTCATCTCGCAACATTTTTTTCATAACAAATCTATCCCAATCAAAAAAAGAAATATATATTCTTGAAGAGGACTCTCTCCTCTAGTGCACCATGTGTTTTTAAAATTTATTTAATATAATTTACTATTTTTTTCTTTCTCCGAATCAACATCTCCTTAACTGTTAAAATACCTACTTGTAATATTTTTTAATTACAATAAACTATGTCTTATTAAAACACTATAAAATCTATATGAGGATATTCTTGACTTTGATCTCTACAAAAGGGTATTTTTAAATTTTTTTAAAAATGTCATTAAAAATATTAGGAGTTATTGAAACGCAACTTTTCTGAAATAATTTTATTTTTATGGTAATTGGACCCAAAGTGGTATAAAACATGCAATTAATATATATTTCCAATTGGAAAAGTTAAAGAACTTATCTAACTTAGCTACAATGAATCTTGCTAGACCATATGTTTGACCAAAATTAATTTTAGTTAGAAATACTAAAATTCAGTTGTGCTGATAAGTTAGCCAAAAAGGTGACACCTTATTGTGCTTTTACCCATTACAATAGTTAACATTAATGCATCAACAAATCACACCACCCTTTACATTCCACTTGAAGAGATGAATCCTCTTGAAGGGAAAGTGCTTCAAACATTTTTAAAATGGATTTCATTCACTATGTTTTAATTGGCAAAATGAGTTTCATTGGGCATGATCTATTAACTCATATTAACAACTATTTGCAGGAAGTGTTTTCTTTGGGCAAGCAAGTTTCTTTTAGTGATCATTGGCTTATATCCTACCTATCAAAGGCATTCCATGTATGAATATAACCTGAAAGAAAGCATAGTTATAAATAACAAATGGAAATGAGCTTACTTCTATCATTGTTGTTTGGCGATTTTGTCTTCAAATTGATTGACAAATTATGATTGTTAAATATATTATAATTTCATAGTCCATGACATAAATGTAAAGCTTTTGGTAACAACTTTGAAGATATGCATGATTGTGATTAGAAGCTTTACAATTTATACTATAATTAGATCTATGATATAATTGGTGAGATAGGTAATTAAAATCTAATATTTTTATGATCTACAAGTAATAAAGATATATGGATACTAAGTTTTCTTATATGACAAACAAAATGCACAATCACAATTAATGTAGAGATGGTTTGGCCATGTCTTTCATATGTACTTGTCAATATTTGAAAGCTATCTATTTTCTCTTGTATCTAGTTATAAGACAAATGTGTACCCAAAAATAGCTTAAGGATCTATCATATCTAGATAGAGATACCTAACTTCCTTGAAACCCAAACAAATACCTTATTTTGTAGATCAAACTCACTTAAGATAGAATAAGATGACTATAATGATGTAATATATGTTAATGATAATACAAAGATGATATCTATTTTGACAATATATGTAATAGAGTCTTTTGAATGATGCTATTAGAAAGAAGTTTGATCTTTAATTATTATTATTTTTAACAGACTCAACCAATAATGATTGATTTATTTAAGAAATATTTTATGCAATTTTGTTACTAAAATTAATTGTAGCTATTTGTAAATTGGAAATCCAAAACACAAAAGCACGCCCAGTGGGACTCGAACCCACAATCACCTGATTAGAAGTCAGACGCCTTATCCATAAAATGTTAAAATGAATTTAATGGCCGAGTGAAAAATTAATAAAGTCATTTTATGTTAAAAGGGGAAAATAAAGAGATAGAAAAATAAATATGAAGGGAGTGGTTGAAGGGAGATGAAGAGTCACAAGATTGTGCTTTAAAATAAAGGAGAGAGGCTCATTCTCATAATGGTTGGTATATGTTTGGTTTTGTTCTCTTGGAGAATTCTGGGAAGCTTTGGCTTTCAACAGGTTTGAGGATGGAAACCCTCGAGCTTGGAGGTAGTGGACGGAAACCCATTGTCTATTGGAGATTTCACTTATAGGTTTCTCACTTGTGCTTCAAATTCATATTTTAGTCAGCAACTTAATCCAATCCTATAGTGACATGTTATAGTCAAACTGGTGATATGGCAGTCAAAAGTTGAAACATAACAGATTGATGATGATGTGGCATCTAAGTGGCATTGAATGCAAACTAATTAGCTAGTGACACGCGTCACTAGCTGAGTGAATAACCTTGTGCCATGTGGCATGTCCTCTCTTCAATGATAGCTTTAATATCTATTTTCATTTGGAAAAATATGGGTAAGAGGTTCGAACTACGAACCTCAAGATTCCAACTTTCCCTCTACACCACTACACCATACTTTCCCTCTACACCACTAAATATCTTGTCCATTATATCTAATGAAGTTTTTAATGGTAGGCCAGTTGGACATGTAGCCATCTTGAAGCAAAATGTTGTAGGATCAATTTAGAATCACTTAAATCATAAAAAGAAACATAACATGAGGAAAAGAGGCAGCATCCATTGTAGTCTAGTTGGTTAGGATACTCAACTCTCACCCGAGAGACCCGGGTTCAAGTCCCGGCAACAAAAACATTTTTCACATCCATTCAATCTGAATGCGGAGAAATGACTTTTTTACACTTTTTGTCATTCATTCTAAATGTGTAGAAATGACATTCATTCAAAAGAAGATGTAGTGGCATGGTGTGAGTCTACTAGACTTCCTGGGGCCTGCAGTAAATAAAATCCAATCTGATTTGTACCACCTGCAAATTCCTGACAATAGAGCCACTTCCTTTTTGAGAACATCAAAACAATAATTAATGCATTGAAAAGATCAATAATCTGATTTCTCTGTGTACCCAAAAAATATCATGCAAAGGAGTCCAAATTGCAAGAAATTTGATTTCCCCCTTTGCCCGAATTTGCAAATCAAATTTTGCATGTATGAATAAATTCACCAAATTGTTTCTTTCGAGAATAATCATTAATGAAATTTGGCGAAACCCCAATTTGATGTTGTTGGTGCATTCCTTGTCCTCTGATGCTTTTGATGATATATAACACTTATATATTCGGGTAAAAACTCAGTCCCCAGATCAAATTTCCGTACACATCCCAAGTCATTTAAATTTTTGAATTTGTCTCTATAGTCTAACTATATATGACATTTTCTATTTTCTGCACAGGTCTTTACCTCTGATGTGGGCCCACATGCCATGTGGCATCATCCTATTGGTCGATCAATCCACCTCACTAACCTGTCATTGCTCTGTCACTAGCACCACATCACCATCCTTGCCACGTGTCAACTGCTAATTTGATGCTTGTCCAACTGGGCCTTCAAACTACATCTTGTCCTACCACCTCATCGCGAGACACATGTCGACCAGGCGTGATCCCATGATGGCTAACTTTCGAGCACCTTCATCTCCACATAATCGCTCCAACCGTTGATCTTGGCATGTATCCCAAGAAATCTAACTTGACTATCTACCTCATTGCAAGACACGTGTTGACCAGGCATGATCCCGCGATGGGAATCCTTCAAGCATCTTCATCATTGAGGGATCGCGCCTACCGTCAATCTTGTGTGCACATCCTGAGGCATCTGACAAGTCTATCCATGTGGCATCAAAATTACCTTACCTCTTGTGGGACCTACTTCCATATCACCTCTAGTCATCTACCACCCCATCACCTTGATCCATGTGCACGCATGAGTGATTCCATCTAAGCGTCCACACTTGGACACCATGATACTATGTATTTTGCTATTTGAATAACATTTTATCCTCCTCCGCTGACAATGTGGGACTAAATCCCATTCAATTTTATAATTTTTCCTTCAAAAATTGCCTCTTAATGCGCACCCAGCTGACATGCATCGACTGGGCCCACACATTTAAGAGGCTTCCACTCCTTCCTTATTTCCTTTCTCTTTTCTACATACTTGATTGCCATTTCTTTTAAATATCTATTGTGTACAAAACTGGGCAAATTGGGGACAAAAACCTCACAAATGCACAACCCCCTATTCTTAGTCGCTGCCCCATGCCTGCGCATTGCTTATTGCTAGTGTTTGGTAGCTCCTTGGAGGCCTGCACAATACCTCCAAAGGAGTGTGCATAACACCTCCAAAGGAGGCTCACGTAGCTCCTAAGGAGTGTGTGCAACACCTCCAAAGGAGGCTCACACAGCTCCTAAGGAGTGTGGGCAGCACCTCCCAAGGAGGCATGCATAATACCTCCAAATGGTGTGTGAAACCTTAAGGAAAGAATGAGATGCCCTTGGGAAGGTGTGCACACCAGCATAAAATAAATTATGCATAATAATAATAAAAAGAAAGTAGGCATAGCAAAAAGGAAATATGCTTTGTGTTTTGTAAAACATGCTCAATGTGGCATTGTTTAAGCATATGCACAATACATGGAGGGAATCCCAACACATGCCAAATGAAGAGTATGTGCACAACAAAAAAATGAAAATGCACAACACTCTTGAAATGAATGAGGCAAGTTGGGCCCAAAGTGGGTCCGGCTAAAAAAATTTGTTTTTAAACATCTGAACCTCAAATATGATCAGAATGGTTGGCTCATGCATCTGGATCCGATTTGGACAACATTGGATCGATCAAAAACTTGACTTTTAACAATCTTTGCAAAGTCACCAAACTGAACAAACAACCTCTAGGAATGCCCTCAAAAATCTGATGAAAACACATCCCCTGATATCGACACTTGGTGAGCACGAAATTTGTATTATAGATAGTCACTCTACCAGACGGTTTTCCACAAAGTTACTCAGGGCAAAAGATTTTAAAACTTAAAATCACATGTTTAAACTTGTTTTGTAAACATAAATTAAAATCTCAAGGAACCATCTCTCAAGAAGATGGAATAAAAATATCAAATCATGACCTAGGGAGAAAACAATGATCCTGGAAGAAGACTCATATATGGAGAGTGCAAGGAAACACCTTTCATCTAAAAACAAGCATCTAACATCAAGTTACCATTTTCTAAAAATAGTCATTCTACAAAGTTTATTCTATCAGCATTAGTCATCTGCATAAAACACCTTTTATTTTGACTTCACAAACCTATCAAATGGGACTCTCATGGTCTGAAACCCTGGCTTTAGATTCTCTTTCATATGTAGAAATTATAATTAGATTTCCCAAATGATCAACTAGTCATCCAGAATTAATCTTTGAAGTCACCACTTAAGAACTTCCTGAACTTTAAAATAGTGAAACTGACAGAAATTGGATTTGGATTTGACTGAGCAAAGTGATCTAATGGATTGGTCATGATCTAAAAATCATCAGGGAGCAGAATTTTCATGTTTACAATGTAGAGGAACATTCAATTTCTCATGTTCATGAACTGGGTGTAATTTGTATAACCTCAAAGTAGGTCACTTAAATTCTGCATTTTCACGTTCAGACAAACTAAATAAAATGCAAATAGGAAGGCCTTGGTAAACTGATCATACAAACTCACAAGAATCTGCAAATGGGTATGGAGACACACTTTCATGCCTAAAACATACTGCAACATTCCTTATGCCATGTCTATCAACTGGGCATTAGATACAAACCTCTGAAGTAGGTCATTTAGTAAACACTGAATAAATGTCAAATGCAGATTTGTGCAATGACCTCCAAATGGCTATCTTCAAAATACATCATAACTGAAATCTAAGAGTTGTAACCAATTACAAATGCTTAATGATAAGCAAGGAGCACATGTCCCAAGCGGTATGTCATGAAAATCATTAGGTCACTTTTCACTTGCACTTGAACTAGAGTCCTTTCAAAAGTCTTGGGGGAAAATGATTTGTGCCTTAGGAAAATTCACAACTAGTCTTTCTAAAAATTAGGCAAAATTTTAGAGCTCCAACAAGGTACTTTCTTAATATCCTTTAATATGGGTATCTTGACACAAATGTGTTTTAATTGATCAAGAAGATTAGCAGTAGAATCATCCTAAACTTGTGGTATCTCCTAGTCAAGTCTCCAAGGAAATAGAGGAGACTTGGGTAATTGACTTTGTTGTACTAGACTTTGTTGAACAAGAGGTTCAACTGGTTCTTCTTGGGCTATCTCATCAGGGGACACTTATTTAACAACAGACTGTGCAGATGGTGCTTGTAGGGTAGTGTCTAACCGCAAATGAATATCATTAATGTTTATGGCATATGTAGGTTGTTGATTCATATCTGATCAATATACTTATTACTACAGAGGTTTATTATTTGGATTAGGAATTATTAGAGCTAGAAATTGTGTATGTTTTACTAGAGAAGTTGTGGTTGCAAGAGGTTATTGGATTGGAGAGATAAGGTACTGAGAGGGGAGGGGTGAATCAGTGCCCACAAAAACTTTTAACTCATAAACCTTAAACAGCAAACAGTAGTAACCTTCAAATATAACTTGGATCCATTGCATGCATCATTCATTCATTTAACTATCAAAGGTAAATAGCATGAAATCAATAATATAACCATCACACAACACAAGTATTTTGGTAATGCATAAACCCTTGTTAGAAGGTAAAAACTGCAGTGGGGATGACACCCACAAATTCTTTACTATTGCAGATAAAAAAGGTTTGCCTATTAGGGCTACAAGTGGTGATCACTTCTGGTGATCTTACCCTATTAGGAGTAACATTTCAAATCGATTAGATCTAACTAGTGATAGGATTTTAACAACACTACTTGAGTGTGCACTCGGTTAAGAGATTTATAAAAAGACTGTTATGTTAGGTCTACTCTGTTAAGAGATTTTACCAAACTCTATTACAATGATTAGAGAATAAAAGGAATATATTTGCTAATGAAAACTTAACCTCATCTAATACAGGTCTATGAAGTATTGAATAAATATCACCTTTTCATGTGAAGATCTTAACTCTGGACTACTCGGTAGCCTTGTCTAATTCTGCTTAATCTGAATATCTCTATATTATGTTCTGCTCTGTCTGATAACTGATATCTTGAAGTTGGCTTATGCTTCAAGAGCTTCTTTTCTTGTTCATAACTTCCTTGTCAAGCTTCTTCTCTCTTATGTCGAAATAACATGAAAATACAAAATTATATAGCATTCTACTTTTTGTCACTTGACAAAAATTAGGTTACAATATCTTAGAGAAAACCCTAAGATCTACAATGTACAAAAATAACCTAGATCTAGCAATTACATAAAGATCATCATCGCAATTAATGATGGAATCTTACAATAAATGATCCTTGATCTTGGTAAAACATTTTGTGATTCTGTTGTAACCATTTGCATAGATAAATGTGCCATTCCTAATTATTATGTCATTTTTTGTCTTCCTTGGTAAACACTATATATAGTGCTCGGTAATTACACCAGTGATCAGTGTTTAGTGTCACTTGGTATCGGTGAACTCTGATGCTCGGTACAATTGCTCTGGTGCTCAGTGTAACAACTTAACTGACTAGCTTGAAGTGCTTGTAGTTACTGACTAGAGTAGCATAGGTAACCGATCGATGTCTTTGATACTAATGACAAGCTTTAATGCTCAAATAGAGATAACTGAGGTGAGTTTGGTGGCATCAATAATGGTTGTTGAGGTTGTTGCAAGAACCCAAATGGTTGATTAGGCCATTGTTTCCCCCCCTCCACTAAGGTGATTGTTTTCAATTCCTTTATGGTGGTTTCCACTAGTTTTGGGGATACTACCAATTCCCTTAAGGACACTGCCAATTGGTTTGAGTTTTTTGCCACTAAGGTACATGATTTTGGTAGTTTGGCCATTGAGGTTATGGGTTATTCCAAGGTTGATTTTTGTAGTTCCCGACATTAGGATTATATTGTAATTACCAATAATTGCTAAAAGAATTTGAAAATGGACAAGAAAAATTCAAAGGGTCTTGTGGCATACCTTGTTTTTTAGGCCATGGTTACCTTTGAGAAATGAAAAAGACCTGATCATCCTCTCCCAGGGCTTGATTAAACTTAGTGGGAATCTTCTTAATCTCAAAGTTGGCCATTGATTTATATCTAAAATGTTTCTTCTTCTATCTAGAGTGGGGAAAGAATTCAGCCAACATAGCTTCATCCTCTTCATGTGTCTTTTTAGCTTTCCTGGTGTCTAGCTGAGTTTCCATGTTGTTGATTATATCCTGCTTGAAATTAGACAACAGGTGAGTGATCTTTGTCCTTGAAACACTAGTATCATTATATTTCCCTATGTTACTTCTATATCCTCTTCTTTTCTTTACAGTAGCTATGGATTAATTCAAGAAAATATTCTTTATATCATCCCATGATGATTGTGTTATGCCTCCCCCTTCCATTAGGTCTAGGGATTTAGTGCATCCTTCATTCACTCCTCTAAGAAAGAGAAACTTTTGTGACTCCTCATTGAGCTCATGTTGAGTATTATTTTGTAAGCTGAATAGGAATCTAGATATGTAATCCTCCAAGCTCTCATCTTCCTTCTATGTCATTTTAAAGATTTCATCTCTCCTCAAATCATTTCCTCTATAGTATTCTTTATACTTTTTCAAGAATGCTATTTTCATTTCATTCTAATCATGCACAACATCAACATCTAATTCCATAAACCATCTCAATGTTGACTCCTTAAGAGTTGTAGGAAATAATTTAAGCTTATGGGTATTAGTAGTATAGTCATAGCTTCTACAAAGGATATAAAACTCAAAGAGAAAGGTATTAGGATCCTTAGTTATTAATCCATAAAATTTGGGAAGGGTTGAAGCTAAAATGCTCTTGAGGTTGTAATTATCATGCTGATCGGTAATAGGAAATGGAAAAGTGAGAGCATCTTCCATTCTTAGTGGACCTCTAGATTGGTAGACAACTAAAGCCAATGGTTATCCTCTTCTTGATGGTCAGGATGACCAGGGTGCTAAATATGCAAATTGGCTAAGATTTTAGCAAAAGGATTTAAATCAAGAGGCTCTTCAAAGATGTAAAGACCAAGGGGCTCATCTTCTTATGATGATGAGGAAGTGGGAAGGTTTAGAACAACATAAACAAAAGGGTTTTCCTCCTCCTCCTCTTCCTCCTCCTCTTCTTCTTCTTCTTCTTCTTCTTCTGGAATAAAGATGTCTCATAACTGGTGGTTGGGATAATCAGGAAGGAATCTTCCTAAAGCATCTCTCCTTCTTTTATGCATGAAGATTTATCAATAACTAACTTATGATGGAATAGATTGCCAAAAGAAATAATGACTACAATAACTTGATAACTTGAAAGGAACATAAAATAGAGCTTGAACTGAGAACTTTACTAATGATTTCAATAGGTTCTTAGCTTGACACCATCCCCATAAACAATGCAAAAAACATAGGCATGTCCAAATAGACTAATAACTAGGTATAGTTCCCATACTCAAAGATTGGACATCTTAATGATAAACTATCTATCTATGGCAAGGTTCATTTAACTATCAACCCAAGGACGTAGACTTGAAAAGGCTTTGCAAGTATATGCACTAAGTATCCATTGGAGTCATACTATTGTTACTTGGAAATGAAATTGCAAGAAAGTGAGAACTTGGAATGAAATATATCTAGGCCCTATTTACCAAAGCATAATTGAATATGAAAACTAAGCAAATTCAGATTTTTCAACCAGGGACTACTCTTCCTACCTTGGCTGCAGGAACAAACATAGGAATTATTTACGTGTGGTTGCAGGAACACTGGTTTGACATGTATGATAGGACCTTACGTGTTCACTTGTGTCCTTTAACAAATTTGGCCAATAATAACTGGATCTCAAAATTTGATGTGTCGTAGCTTTTGTGGACTATACCATATTTTGTTTGAAATTCAATCAAGTCTTGTTTTTCTTCATTCCTATCCAAGCATGCCAAGTACAACTCATCACAGTTGTGTTTGTACAATTTCCCATTCTTTAACATGTAATAATTGCTCTTGATATTCAAGGCCCTTCTCTATAAACCATTCAATCCTTCAGGGCATCAGTCTTGAAGGAGATAGTAGACCACATTATGATACCAGACATCTATTATAACCCCCTGATTTGTGAACATTTAGAAAATTAAACCTTTCTTTTTCTCAGCTATCATTTTTGTTAACCCTTGGCCTGTTACCAATTTCATGGGCTAAGTTTTCAGGTCAACCTCTTGCAAAATATCCATCCATTTGCCCCTTCATTGTGCCAACTTATTCTACATTAGTAAGGATTTGACTTCTAGATCGGGAACAATCCCAATAACCTTAATTCTCAAAATGTAGTGTTAGAATTTCTTGACAACCTTAACCAGTGAAAATGATTGTTTATCCAAGTTTGGATACTTGATTTCATCTTTTTTGAGAGGTAAAATCATGAAAGCTATTGGTATGTCATCTTCTCCATTCGTCTACTGTGTAAGGATACCCACACATGAATGCTCAAAAGAAAATGCATAAACCTTGAAAGGAAAAGTGCAATCTAGACTAGCCAATACTAGAGTAGTAGCAATAGATGTTTTGATTTCTTCAAAATATTTCTTGATAGGGGTGTTCCATTCAATATTTGTGTCCTTTTTTATCATATCATTCAATAGGTGGACTATCTTTGTGAATCTGCTAATGAATTTCCTGAAAAACTTAATCTTTCTAAAGAAAGACTTCAATTCCTTCCTGCTATTAGGTGAGAACAATTTGAGAATTGCTTCAACTCTTTGAAGATCTATGGATATCGACCCTACCTTTGAAATAACATGTCCCAACAAGTTTCCTCAGGTTACTCCAACAATACATTTTTGGGGGTTCAATGATATCTTATATCTTCGATATATCTTTAATACCTTGCGTAGATCATCAATATGGTTTTCCCTGATATTTGAAAACATGGTTAGATTGTCCATGTGAATAACTATACATTTTTTCACAAGTCCCTTGAATGCTTCATCCATCGTGCATTGGAAGGTAGTGCTGACATTATTCAATCCTAACGACATGCAACATTATGCAAATGTTCTACACTTGGTGTTGAATGTCATTTTCAGTCTATCTTCCTCTTGCACCATGACTTGATTGTACCCCGAATAATCATCAAGAAAGGATGTCATTTGTGAACTATTTACTATCTTCAACACTTTTTCAAGTGAAGACAGTGGATTGTTGTCCTTCTAAGATGACCTATTGAGATTCTAGAAATCCACATATAATTTGATTTCTCCATTCTTTTTGTGCACGATAACTAAATTTAAGACCCAATTCAAGTGTTGGATAGGGAAAATGATCTTGGCATCCAAAAAAAATTGTACCTCTTTCAATTATCAATGGCTCAATCACCATATTGACCATCATTTTCTATTGGTAGAATAGTTTTGCATCTGGATTCAATGATATGTTATATACAATGACTGATGGGTCATAAGTTTTGAGATCCTCATAACTCAATGCTATAATATCCTTATATTATGTAATCAATTGGACCATGCACTAATTTTATTCACTTGAACAAACCTTTCCAACATGTACCTCCCTTGGTTCATCTTTACTAACCAAATTGTAGACCTCACAATTATCTCCTCCCGGTCTTTCTCCTCTCCCTAGCGGAGTTTTCTTTATCAAAAATCCTTTCCAATGCTAACATCCCCTTAGGAATGGTATTGTTTTTCAAATTCATGCTCCCTTGATCATATGGCTCCTTATAATCTTCTAATCCTTCATTAATGAATTTCTTTTCAAACACACCTATGCTCATAATGAACTCCAAGATATATTGATCATCCTAAAACACTTGGAAATTGGTGACATTATCAGGAATCATCATGGAAAAAATAAGTTCTACCAAAATTATCTTCAAATTAGACTTCTCCATAGGATGTAGTGAACTAGCTAATATTGCAAGTGCATCTGCAATGACATTTATCTTCTTGGAATAGTCTTAATATTGAATGCTTTGAAATCATCAATTAGGTCCCATACCTTGTTCCTGCAAGCACTGAGCCTCTTATCACTATACGAGTATTGGCTGTGGATCTATCCGTTGAATAAATGAGAATCAACTCTTACTATAATAGCTTTAACTCTTATTTCATGTGCCACGAGTAGACTATGAACTAATGCCTCATAACCTACCATATTAGTAGTACATAGAAATTGCAATATATATGCAACATAAAATGATTTACCCTTTGGGTTTATAAATTGAATATTGACTCCACCTCCTTGCTTACACTTAGAGCTGTCAAATATCAACTTCCATACTTGATGTCTCTTTCTAGGTTGCAACTTGGCTTGAGACTCTATTTTAGTAGTGGGCATGTCTGAGTATGAGGTACTATGTGAAGAATCCCCTAATGGTGTTCCTTTTTTAGCAGTAAGGGAATTGATGTTTGAGTTTTTATCCTGATCGCTACCCCCTTGAACTCTCTTTCCATTTTCTTCTGAAGACTTTTCTTGATTGAGTAACTAAGGTCTTCCTTTTGATGATAGAAAATCTAAATCTATATTGGAAGGATCCTTTTTATTGTTTTCTACTCGCAAAGAGCCTTTACCATTAGAATTAGTATCCTTGTTAACTATTTGAATTGTCCCTTGATGTCTTTTATGTGGTGGTATCCAACCACCATCAGATGAATCATCACTGAAAGGCCCATACCCAAGATTCTCCTCCTCATATCCTAAATCTTGAACCTTTTTTCTTGGTTGAGACACTTGAGTCAACACTTTGGATAGTGCATCTTGACAACATCATGGGCAAGTAAATTTTGAATGATTACTATGATGTAACCGATAGTACCTAGGCAACAATAATATATTGGGATTGGCATTAGGGCCAAGGTGTTTCGGATTCTTAGTCATGTTATTAATGAAATCCTAGAAATCCTTATCACCAACTAGAGGTTGTAGTAATCCTTGTACACATCTGCAATGAGATTTTTCTTCTTGGAATAATCTTGATATTGAATGCTTTGAAATCATCTATTAGGTTCCATACCCTATTTTTGTAAGCCCTAAGCCTCTTATCACTATACGACTATTGGTTGTGGATCCGTTTGTTGACTAACTGAGAATCAACTTTGACTATGATAGCTTTAACACACTTTTCATGTTCCATGAGTAGACCGCAAACCAATGCCTCATAATCTTCCATATTGTTAGTACATAGAAATTGTAATATATATGCAGCATAAAATGATTTACCCTTTGGGTTTATAAATTCAATACAGCTCTAGATCCTTTCTTACACTTAGAGCTGTCAAATCTCAGCTTCCATACTTGATGTCACTTTGTAGGTAGCAACTTGGGTTGAGATTTGATTTTAGCAGTGGGTATGTCTGAGTATGAGGTACTATCTCAAGAATTACTTGATGGTTTTCCTTATTTAGCAGTAAGGGAATTATTGTTTGAATTTTGGTCTTGATCACTATCCCCTTCAACTCTCTTTCCCTTTTCTTTTGAGACTTGTCTTGGTTGAGTAACTAAGGTCTTCCCTTTGATGATAGAAAATATGAATATTTATTGGAAGGATCCTTTTTACTTTTTTCTACTTGTGAAGATACTTTACCATTGGAATTAGTATCCTCTGTAACTATTTGAACTACCCCTTGAGGTTTGTAATGCTCCGCCAGGGAACCTGGAAGAAATTAACCTAAAACATGTCACTAAGTTTACAAGATAATTTTTTTCTTAAGAGTTTACAAACAATAATGAATAGCAAAGCGAAAGCAATATAAAATAAGCTAATACATACTTACAAATGTAACTCATTTATGGATTACAAATCCAAAGGGTTCCATGGCATAGAATTTGTTGGATACAATTGAGAGGGGGGGTGAATCAGTAGTATGACATTAATATAAAACTTTATCTTTTCATATCAAAATAGTAAATGAAAATTTGAAATCTCAAAAGTAACATAGATTAGAACACTAAGAATTGTTTTCAGGGAAACTCTGTTAAGCGAAAAACCCCGGTGGGGATGAAACCCACAAATTATGCACTAGTAATAAAGTATCTTAGTTACAAGATCTTTCCCTATTAGAAGCAGATAAATACAACCATTACAAAGTCCTTGTTAAATGAAAAAAATCCTTTCTTTAAGTCATCAACCCTATTAGGAGTTGATAGGATGACCCTTTCTTCGCTCAGAGTAACTTGCCCAATGTGAAGGTTAAATACACCTTCTAAAGGTTCAACCCACCTTTTGGAACCATTGTCCAAATGGAAGTATATAAATATACTGATTACAGATAATGAACTAACTAACATCAAATCCTTTGTTGAAATAGTTCAAATGAAGTACAATAATCACACGACCTTCTCTATAGCATCAGTTCTCACATCCACGTATTCACATCCACACCTACACTATTTGCATCACTTGTTTTACTCATATATACAAAATATAAATGATTTATTAGGTCAAAACCAATTAGGCCTTTCCTAATAGAAGCGATTTACATAAACTCTTGTCAAGATACACATGGGATCTTGGACAAGAAAATAACAAACATTAGTCAACCAACATACTCCATAATCCATAATTTTTCTTTGCACAAGGTAGAACATGCCACATCCCATAGGTAAAAAACAAATAAGAATTTGCAAGTTCACACACTACAGTTGATGTCACCACAATCCTTGTGACCTCATGTCCACATAAGATGGAGTTCCACGTGTCTTCTTCCATGTCCTAAGCTCACCAAACATAACTTCATCTTGCATACATGCTATACTCAAAATTACAGTAACCACTTCACTATTTTCCTCTGTACTTTCCTATGACCACTCCACACTATTTCCACTGTAACTTATTGTGACCAACTAATCAAATTCTACGATCACAAACAACCATTATAAACACTATCCAGTACCAAAATACAAGCTTGCAGACTTAGAGGTGCAACACAAATCATCACATGCCTTCTGCACTCTTTCCTACACTTAGTGAAACCTTCTACTCAACATCTTCACTAGTTCTATGATCCTTCACAAGTATATGTTGACATCAATGACAACACATGAATGTCAACAACATTCCTAAAAATCTCCCCCTTTGACATTGATGGTAACATATGATGAAAAACCATCAATCCAAAAACCTTATACAACCTTCTCAATGTCTTCACTCTACTCCCCCTAATATCGTAGGGTTTTTAACATATCACTCCCCCTTTGACATCAATGGAAAAGAGTGCTAGATTGTTGGAAATTGCAATTGAAACAATTGTTGTATTGTCATTGATGTCAAACCTTAACTGGTAAGACAATTGCTATCTAAGAAAGTACTATATCTATTGACTGATGAAAAGGATTAGGGCAAGGGATATAACAAGAGAACCTAAGGAAAGGTTGAGTTATTTGATACTTCAATGGGTACTTGATTATTTGACACATTGATAAGATAATGTATTATTTACCTAAGAAGAAAGACTAAAGAAGTAGGCTTAACTAAGAAAAAGTGAAGAAATCTAGTTTAAGCTGAGTGATGTTAGTGTTGATCAAGCGCCAGTATATGTCGAGTAAATTTAGTGTTGATCGAACATCAGTTTATGTCGAGTGATAGGAAACTACCGAGCTAAACAGTGTTAGCCGAGGAAGATAGTTTGTAGAGATGACCAAGTTACGCAATGATGATCGAGGAGATGAGCACAATATTGACCGAGTGTTAGTAATTTACATTTGGAGAAAGAATTGAGATTCCCATCTGACATAGTTGAATTCTTGGGTTATGTAAATTGTGTTGACTTTATTAATTGATTGTATGGATAATTTAATGCATGGTAAATCATTTTATTATGGATTTAATGAGAAGTTTGAAGGTGTGTCTAGAAGGAAGGATGAAGAACTTAATGTTAGGAATGAATGCTGAATATATCCTATGGGGGAGTATTCTGAGCCATTCTGTAGCAATTGTAGTTGCATTCATGACTCTGGTTGTCTTTGATGTCAACACAATGATCTACTGGAGATTAGCAGAGCAACAAACAATGTTTGAATTAGCGCACGTGGAGTATTGAAGATCAAGATATGCGGAGTTGAGGATTGTTGGTGTAATTAATTATTCCTAATTACACTTTACTTAATCTTACTTAGGTTAATGCATTGCATAGTAATTTGTGATTGAGACACCTAGGAGTGTGCACATCTAATAAGCACATGGTGTAGGAGAAATTCCACTTTTGGTGTGATAGTTGTCTTCATATACATCATTGTGTGTGAGATCCACCTTTTGTGCTCTTATCACATTATCATCCTAATCCAATGCACATACTTTATTGCATATTGGAGGATGATCCACATTTGGTGGACATGTGATTACACCTAACATAGGTGATAGCTTGTCAGCTCTTTATCATTCTCTCATATCGCCTTTCCTATATAAGGAGGCCTATTATGTAATCATTTCATTGAGCATTGATCATTAATTCATTGGATCTATTCAATCCATCCTTGCATTCATATTTTCTCTCTTGTGCTTTTCTTCAACCTCTAGATCCTTGGTTCAATATTTGCTATTTGCAAATTCTTACATGGTATCAGAGCCATTGGAGCGTTTTAGATCAACCAATTTGAAGAGAGCTTGATGTAAGCTTTGAAGGTCCAAATCTCAAATCTAGCAACCAGCGTGCGATAGATATGACTTGGAGCAAATCTGACCTCACCATTGTGTTTGGGAGGCTATTTCGATTAAAATTGACTATAAACTCGCCCATATTCAGCAAAAGTTCAAATCGAGGCAAATTTTTTTTGCAAATTGAACCATATGGCCCAATCTGCACTCTCTGGTACAATTTTATAAAAATAAAAATAAAATATTTTTTTTTAATTCTGTGTATTTTCAAAATTATTTTTTTATTCTGCAAAAAATTTGGTTATTTTCAGGCTGGTACGTGCCCTAGATTCCCAGTACAGAGAATATTCTCTGCCATAGCGTGACATCATCCTCCACAACCATCATCGCAAACCAAATGGGAAGGGCAGACCTTGGCGTGACCAGACCCGACTTGCTCACTTTTATTTAGCTCTTGGGGCTTTGCATATTAAAAAGGGCAAAAAAAGCCTGCTGAGCATTACATGTGGGACTAATCTTTAGTCCCACCGCCCAGCTCATCCGCGGTGGCTCCTCCCACCGCTCCGCAACATTCTCAGCTCAAGAAACACTAGCGCCTTTGTCCTCCACCACTCCAAACAGTCTGTCGGGCCTCCTCTCCACGGTGCCCCACCGTGGGACCACTGCCCAGCGGCACCCTCCACCGCTCGGCTCCCTCTGCGGTCTCGAACACTGGCAGTAGATCCTGCCACTGCCCGAGATCTGTAACCTCTACCAGCACACCACCCTGAATGGCACAGAACCACCACATCTGGCCCTCCCATGCTCTACCGCCCCTGTCAGCGCCCCATGGCACCACGTCCTCCGACACGCGGCAGCCAAACACCACGCCAGCAGGCTCCCAACAGGCACCTCGTCACCGCCCTGTCATCGTCACCGGGACAGACACGTCAACACCCCACGTCATTTTGACATGCAACAATCCGTACTGTATGGACAAGTATGGATCACCATGCCAACAGACATGTCACCGAAGGGGTTCATTTTTATGCTGACGTCATCTTTTTCTGAGACTAAATTTGACGGCTATCCTACCGTCACGACAAGCCAAATTGGGCATTTTTGACGTCCTAAAGACCATCAATTTTAAGATAGTAGTTTTCTGACATCATCCGGGTTTGAAATTTCGCAGGCTTCACCATTGGAGTTTTTAGTTTGACAGTCCAACTTCAGAGGGCTATAACTTGCTCATTGTTGTTCCTTTTTTCGAGCAATTTTTTTTGAAATTAGGTAAAATTTCATCAAGAATCTAGTGGTGGTATTATTTTGGTGTTTTGGTGGCCACATTTGTTAGAAATTGCAGATTTTGATGACTGTACCTATTTGTTCCTGATTTTTGCAACTTCCAGGGCTTCGTTTGGGCACATACGGTAACATTTTGAGGTGAATTTTTTTTTGAAAGTGCATGATTTTTTGTCTACTTTCCAGATCTACAATTAGATTTAAGTGATTTTTGGTAGACATATCACTTTCAGAAATAGGTCATTTTGGGGCTATAATTGCACTTGGTTAATCCTTGGATTTTAGTTTTCTGATTTGCATCAGTTATTTGAAGGAGTTATCAGTAGTTATTAGTCATTATTTGGTTGCAATATGGATAATTCAAAGGTTAAAATCCTCACTCCATATAACTACCATGAATGGAAAGTATCTTTAAGTGATCATTTGTTGAGTCTTGGATTGCTTAGAATGACTCTTGGACACGATCAAGAACCTCAAATAGGTGTTGTAGAAAGGTGAAAGTGGTTTGATAGAAGAGATAAAGCACTTGGCTCTCTTAGATCATCCATCTCTTGTGACTTGCACTATCATATTGCATCTTGCACACATCCTCATGATGCTTGGATCACATTGGAAGGACTCTTTGGTAAACCTGATAGAATGAGAAAATTCAGATTAGAGAATGATCTCATAGGTCTCAATCCTAGGGATTTTGACAATATTCAAGATTTTTTCTCTAAGTTCAATACTATTAGATTGAAGCTTTCTTCACGTGGCATTGTTAAAGGGGATGAACAATTGATCTTTTCTATTCTTTCCAAGCTTGGTCCTGATTATTCTATCTTTGTTTCTACATTCTATGCTACTATGGATGCTCTTGGTAGTGCATACAAATTGCCCTCTCTTGATGAATTTGCAACGCAACTCACAAGGGAACAAGCAAAGTTAGCACACATGGGTCAGTTGAAGCCTTCCACACATCAAGCATTGATTGCAAGTGAGTCTACATCAAAGGCTTCTAATGGCAAAGGAAAGAAGAACAATAAGGATCCTAAGCCTCATGACAAAGGTAATGAATCTTCTTCACCAAAAAGTACTGAATCCAAGTCCTCTTCAAGAGAGGAATCATCTAGAAGAAAGAGAGATAAATGTGCATATTGTCAAAAGCTAGGACATGATGAGCATAAGTGTTTTCAAAAGAAGATTGATGAGCTAACTCACATTATTCAGAAACACAACATTAAGTTGCCCTCATCAGTGTCTGCTCCTTCTTCTACACATTTGGTAGCTTCTACATCTACATCATCATCCAAAGATAAAGGTAAAGGACAAGCACTCATGGCTTCCACACATCCTGAGCAAGGTAAATGGCTTCTTGATTCAGGTGCATCACATCATATGGCATCTTCTATGGATATGTTTTCTTCTATTGAGCCTTGTAATTCTCCTAATATTTTGATGGGTAACAACACATTCATGAGAGTTTGTGGGAAAGGTTCTATTCCTATGGGAGAAGGGACATTTAATGATGTTCTTTGTGTACCATCCTTGACCACTAATCCCCTTTCTATTTACCAAATTACACATGGGGCACAAGGTAAAATTGTTGAGTTCACTCCTGATTATGTCTACATTAGGGACATGGAGACTAGAAATGTCATAGCTATGGGAGTTGTTGATCATACATCCCGCTTGTATTCTTTTTCCACTTTTGTTGATAATGATGATGATATTCATGATGTACCCATCCCTTTACCAAGGGATAATTATGAGGAGAACTTTGGACACTTGAATCATTTTGTTGTTGAGACATGTGTTGATCTTCCTACTCCTCCACCTCCTGCTTCTTCAGACATGGGCTCTACTATTCCGCAGGATGATCATAGTGTTTCAGATCTTGCAGAGTGTGATGACTACTTGGATGCATCTTCAACATTTTTTGATTCTCATGATGCAGATTTGGAAGACATACATGAGGGGGTTTCTCTTTCCCTTGATGACAGTTTCATCATAGATGGGGACACTTCTTCACCTTCTTTGGAGATTGGTGTACTTGATTCTTCTCCTTCTTCACTTGATTTGTCACATGAAGTGATAGATTCTTTGAGATTGGAGATTCCTACTTAGTCTTCAGAGATTCATTCATGGAGACCTACATCTTCTTCCTCCTTCCATTTGCATAAGGATTGGCTTCTTCATCATTTGATGTATATATTTCTTCCTAAGGGGAGACATGTTTCTTGTAAGCATTGGTTGAACTATTGTTTGCAGGTACTCTTCATCAACATGGGAGCTTCTACATTATGGGGGGGATATCATGTCTCCAACTATCCTTCTTATGGGGGGATACTTCTTTGTATATACATTATGTATATAGTTATTGGGGGGTCTTGAGCACTCCATCCATGCATCTTGTTTTCTTCTCTTTTTTGGGGGGAGGGTTTTTCCCATGAGGTTTTCCCTCTTTCTCCACTTTATGAGAGTTATGCATTTCATGTATTGCATTTTGTACATGGGTACCTAACATGGCCTAGTTGCCGGGACCCATCTTGCATTGTGAGTTTAAGTGCATTCCCCTAAGTTGCACTTAAGGGGGGGTGTTGGTGTAATTAATTATTCCTAATTACACTTTACTTAATCTTACTTAGGTTAATGCATTGCATAGTAATTTGTGATTGAGACACCTAGGAGTGTGCACATCTAATAAGCACATGGTGTAGGAGAAATTCCACTTTTGGTGTGATAGTTGTCTTCACATACCTCGTTGTGTGTGAGATCCACCTTTTGTGCTCTTATCACATTATCATCCTAATCCAATGCACATACTTTATTGCATATTGGAGGATGATCCACATTTGGTGGACATGTGATTACACCTAACATAGGTGATAGCTTATCAACTCCTTATCATTCTCTCATATCACCTTTCCTATATAAGGAGGCCTATTATGTAATCATTTCATTGAGCGTTGATCATTAATTCATTGGATCTATTCAATCCATCCTTGCATTCATATTTTCTCTCTTGTGCTTTTCTTTAACCTCTAGATCCTTGGTTCAATATTTGCTATTTGCAAATTCTTACAAGGACTTACTCTATATTGTGTCCTGAGATTGTGGTCAAGAGCATGCATGGAAATTCAATTATTCATGGTAGTTATGTGTAATGCAATGGAAGCAGTATACAAGAAGTGTTCATGAGAAGCAGCTTGTGGTAACTGGATGATATCTCCTAATTGGGATAGAATCTAGGCATGCGAAGTTGTACAATTGATGAAGACACTTTGGTAGAGACATGGATAAAACATCATGGTTAGAGGTCACACGTGTGAATATTTATTATATTTGGAAGCCGACAGTTTTATGTAATTATGAAATATTATGTAACGTGTAAATGTTTATATTTTGCAATTGGTTAAGCCTTGTATGCCGACTCATTTGTAATTATTTGAGTGTGGTATAAAGGAAGGATTGTTTTTCTTTATTGTAAGAAGCGATGATATGATATGGTGATGAGAATTGTGGAATTGAGCAATATATGTTGTAAGAGGATATGTGAATTGCAAAGATCTGATTTTGAGATCTGGGAAAGTAGTTGGTGCGGTTTGGCACAGGTAGAGGAGCAAAGATAAGTTGTTGAGATCAATAATTATTTAGTATTATTTTGTTTAAGTAATACAAAGATCAGTTGGATAGTGTGTTTAGTGATCTTGATCATGAAGCTATTTGGACAGTGGGTCCTTATGTCTTCCATAACTCCTAACAGGGTTACAATCTTTTAACATGGATTCAAAGTCTCCTAACATGGACTCATATGTACTAAATGTACTTCATAAGGATCCTAACATAGTCCATCCTCTCACAAGGAATTTTCATATTAGTACATCTTTTGTGGGCATTATTCCCATCGGGGTTTACTCTCTGATCAAGAGGTTCCATAGTTAACATATCTTATGTTATTGTGTCATTGTGTATGTTTATGTTTCTATGGTTGTTGCTTATATTGATTACATGGTTGAAATTTGTTAAT
Organism: Chamaecyparis obtusa; assembly: GCA_027943335.1. Taxonomy (NCBI): domain Eukaryota; kingdom Viridiplantae; phylum Streptophyta; class Pinopsida; order Cupressales; family Cupressaceae; genus Chamaecyparis; species Chamaecyparis obtusa. The sequence continues at coordinate 318,766 of BSBK01004662.1, forward strand.
GGTGATTAAATTTGTATTTATCAGATAATTGATTCACCCCCCCCCCCCTCTCAGTTATCTTGGTGGACTTTACTTTCTAACAATTGGTATCAGAGCATCAAGTCCTTGAAGGAAAAGTTTAACAACTTAAGGAGATCTACATCGACTCATTTCAGGAAAGAAAGCCCTAAGTTTGATGGAGTAAAATATGACAACTGGAAAGCAAAGATGAAGACATGTTTGCTATGTCTAGGACCAAGATATTGGTTGATTAAAAAGAATTAGAAAACTATCATTGAAGAAGACAAAATTGAAGAATATGCTAATGAGGAAAGAGATATGTTCATGTGTAACATACTTGTCAGAGAAGCACTCTTGTTAGCACTTTCAAAGAATGAATACAATCAAGTAAAAATTCTAAGGACATCTCATGAAATTTGGTTAGCTTTACAATCTACTTTTCATGTTGATGTAAATGCAAAGAGAATCATATTACAAAATTGGATATGTTTATTTCAAGATGCAAAGATGATGGAAGATGAATATGTTAGAAGTTATATTGGTAGGATATCAAAAATTGTTGTAGGTATCAAAGCTTGTGAAGGGAACAAGATTGAGGATGAAGTGATATGGAAAATTCTAAAGACATTGACTCTTGTATTTAAGCATACAATGCAAATGATTGAACAAGTTATACCTTGCACTGAGAAGTTTACCAGAGAAACTCTTCTTGGAAGATTAGAAGTAGTAGAGATAGGCTTGAGAAAGTCTGGAGATTTACCTAGAATTGAGACAGCATTCAGTGCACTTAGTGTTCACCCCACTTTGTCAAGAAGTACTAGTGTTAGTGGAGACTATGCTAGTTGTAGCAGATCTAAGACTGAAGAAGATAGAAAGATTGAGGAAGGAATTTCCTTGCTTGTGAAAAGAGAACTAAAGATTAAATGAAGACTAAATTTTAGATGAGCATGATTGGTGAGATGAAATATTTTTTAGGATTGTAGATAACATAGAACAATGATGGTATTTTATTATGTCAAACAAAGTATCTGAATGACTTATTGAAGAGATTTAGAATGGAGAATTGTAAGCCGGTTGGAACACCTATGGTAACTACTCATATGTTATCTAGCAAAGATGAAACTCTTGTAGTTGAACAAAAGAAATGCAAATCCATGATTGGAGGTTTGCACTATTTAACTCATACAAGACTATATATCACATGCAGTTGGAATTGTTGCAAGATTTCAAGCTGATCCTAAAGAGTCACATTATGCAGCAGTAAAAAGAATATTGAGGTACTTGAAAGGCTCGAGTGAATATGGATTATGGTATAAAAAATCTAATGATTTTACCCTATGTACATATACATATGTAGATTGGGGAGGTAATGTTGATGACAAAAAGAGTACAAGTGGTGGAGCATTTTTCCTTGGAGAAAGATTGGTCTCTTGACTAAGAAATAAAAGAATTGTATTTCATAGAGTACAACAGAAGTAGAGTATGTAGCAACAACAAAAAATTGTAATTAGATAATATGGATGAAACAAATGTTGAAGGATATTGGAATCATGTTTGATGAGCCTGTTATCATACATTGTGATAACGCCAGTACAATAAGTATGTCGAAGAATCTTCTATTGCATTCTAAGACAAAGCATATAGAAATAAAGTATCATGTAGTAAGAGAGAAAGTTGCAGAGAAAGAAGTCAGACTTGAGTATATAAGTACAAAAGAGAAGATTGCAGATATATTTACAAAGCCCTTACCTAAAGATACATTTGAGTATTTGAGAGGTATGCTTGGGGTTATGCCCCAGCCTACTCTTGAAGAGTGATGCAGATTGTGGCATCAGTCCAATGGTATATGAGCTCTATATTTTATGGACTGGATGTTGGTACTTCCTCTATGGGGGAGTATGTGTTTTTGAGCGGAGTCATGAAGGACTCTAGTGAATGTATTTTCTGAACACTGTCTTTTGACATTGAGATTTTGAATCAGATTGACATATTGATGCATTATTTGTCATTGATGTCAATGGGGGAGAAGAATACATGAAAAACATCCATTGATCAGGATGAGAAGACTATGATTGTGAGAAAAAGAAGCAAGATTTTATTAATGAAGAGGATTTGAAAATATTTCAGAGCAGTAGTGTTGCAGTTTGGTATTTATGGAAATTGGATGCTTTTTCATCTATGTTGCCATCAATGCTAATGGGGGAGATTGTTAGGAATGAATGCTGAATATATCCTATGGGGGAGTATTCTAAGTCATTTTATAGCAGTTATAGTTACATTCATGACTGTGGTTGTCATTGATGTCAACACAGTGATCTATTGGAGATTAGCAAAGAAGTAGACAATGTTTAAATTAGCGCACATGGAGTATTAAAGATCAAGCTATGCAAAGTTGAGGACTTACTCTATATTGTGTCCTAAGATCATGGTCAAGAGCACGTATGGAAATTCAATTATTCATGGCAATTATGTGTAATTCAGTGGAACCAGTATACAAGCAGTGTTCCTGAGAAGCGGCTTGTGGTAATTGGATGATATCTCCTAATTGGGATAGAATCTAGGCATGCAAAGTTGTACAAATGATGAAGACACTTTGGTAGAGATTTGGATAAGACAACATGGTCAAAAGTTGCACGTGTGAAGATTTATTGTATTTAGAAGCCAACAGTTTTATGTAATTATGAAATATTATGTAACGTGTAAAGGTTTATATTTTGTAATTGGTTAGGCCTTGTATGCTGACTCATTTGTAATTATTTGAGTGTGGTATAAAGGAAGGATTGTTTTCCTTTATTGTAATAAGTGATGATATGATATGGTGATGAGAATTGCAGAATTGAGCAATATATGTTGTAAGAGGATATGCGAATTGCAGAGAACTAATATTGAGATCTGGTGAAGTAGTTGGTACGATTTGGCACAGGCACAAGAGAAAAGATAAGTTGCTAAGATAAATAATTATTCAATATTATTTTGTTTGAGTAATACAAAGATCAGTTGGACTATGTGTTCAATGATTTTTCCCTTGAAGTTGTTTGGATAGTGGGTCCTTCTGTCTTCCATAACTCCTAACAGGGTTAGAATCTTTTAACAGGGATTTAAAGTCTCCTAATCAGGACTCATATGTACTAAATGTATTTCATAAGGCTCCTAATAGATTCCATCCTCTCACAAGTAATTTTCATATTAGTACATCTTTTGTGGGCATCATTCCCATCAAGGTTTACTCTCTGATCAAGAAGTTCCCTAGTTAACATATCTTGTGTTATTGTGTCATTGTGTATGTTTATCTTTCTATGGTTATTTCTTATATTGATTACATGGTTGAAATCTGTTAATGATGATAAAAGTTTTATTTATCAGATAACTGATTCACCCCCCCCTCTCAGTTATCTTGGTGGACTTTACTTTCTAACACTTAAATGTTGGAAGGATTTGATGAATCTGAACTAAACCTAAGATCTACAGAGGAGATTAAGCGACAAAAGATGGATCTACCCAATTGAGGTGGTATAAAGGAAGACCTAATTGTGAGGTTACAACGTGTGCTAAAGTTGTTGATGTTATTCACTGACAAGTCTAAGCAGAAGGCTGAAGGTGAAATTGTGAAGGAGTTGATCAGAGTTGTGATTACTTGAAGTGAATTTTGAGCAGATCAATGATGGAGATGGAAATGGAACTTAGTTAGTAAATAAGCATATATGTGTGAATTAGATCTATTATTTGCAAAGTGAGTTGTATGTTTTTTAGATCAGAAACTACCGTTACTTTCTAACCATTATATTGGTCTAAATCTTTTAATCAAGGTTGACCTAATAGTCATTATTTAAATCCTTTAATCAAGGTGGAATTCTAATGGAATGTACTTAAATCCTTTAACCAGGTCACTTTTGATAGAGTGTTTAAATCCTTTAATAGGGTCACACCTAGTAGTGTGTTTGTAAACCTTTAACAAGGTTGGCTTTTCACAAAGCTCACTTCAGAAGAGTGAAAATATCAGTAACATGTTACAAAGTGATTTTTCCCAAGTTGGGTTCCCACTATAAATTCTGGTGTTATACTTGTGTGAATGTTTTGATGTGTATGTTTTTATATTTTGTAAGTTAATTACTTTTGGATAGTGGACTGCATGTTATATGTTTTTGATATATAAACTTTAGAGATCGAGTTGTGTTGGTAATTAGATCTGAGATTATTGAAGTGTGTAAAAGTTCAATTGGTATCTAGACTTGAGAACAATTGATTCACCCCCCCCCTCTCTGTTGTTCTAAATAATATTAACAATTGGTATCAGAGCCGTTGGTGCTTACAAATAAAATTTTAAAGGTACTTGAAGCTAATGATCAAGATGTATAAAAATGAGGTACCAAAGTTGAACAAGGATAACTTCCCTACATGGTAGAGTATGATAAACTGCATCTAGCTAGTATTGGTGATTCGACAAAGTACTATGTTGAACATGACTATTTTATACCTACTGCACCTTTGACTGTCAAGGAGATGAAAGAAAACCAGTAACACAATCAAGCAATGTTGGAGATTGCATCTACCTTAAGCTATCCTAAATTTGAAGATGTCAAAGTTTGCACTATTGCAAAGAAAATGTGGGATACTCTTGCAACCATCTATGGTGGTGATACAAATGTATTGAGAGCAAAAGCTAAAATCTTGAGAAGTAAGTTTGATGAAATGAAAATGCAAGAAGGTGAAAATATTGCTCAGTACTGTGGTAGAATTAAGGAGATAGTGAATGCTATTAAAGGAGCTAATGGAATCATTGATGATGAGACTGTTATTGGTAAGGTATTGAGAACTTTGCTTCCTATCTATGCTATCAGAATTTATGCAATTCAACAATCAAGATGTAACCCTGGTAATCTTCTAACCCTAAAAAGTATTGTTGGTAAGCTTACTACTTTTGAGCTATCTAACTATGATAACTACACTATTCCTTATGTTGAATCTGCATTCAAGTCACAAATGGTTTTGCATAAATCTAAGAGAGAAAAAAAAAATGTGTGAAAAGTGAAAGTGATAGTGAAAGTGACAGTGATACTTTTGATGAGGAACTAGATGATCTTGAAGCACTCATGGCTAGAAGATTAGAAAGAGGAAAATGCAAATATAAAGGTAAACTTCCTATAATCTATTTTTCATGTAACAAAGTTGGCCATATTGCAGCAAGATGTCCTAAAAGGAATGACGAGCATGAGGAAAGAGAAAGAAAGTACAGGGATAAGAGAGAACAGAAATCACCGAAGGTACATAGACTACAAGGAAAAAGGTAAGAAATCATGTTATATTGTTGAAGAGGAAATTGACAGTGAAAGTGATTATTTTGATATTGAAGTAGTTTATGTTGCTATGAAAGATGATTCTGATGAAGATGAGAAAATTGCACTTATTTCTTATGTGAGTAAAGGTGATAAATGGATTATTGATATTGGTTTCTCACATCACATGAATGATGATAAAAGTAAATTTGAAACCCTAGATCATTACAAAGGTACAAGTGTTAAGTTTGGTAATGATGCACCATGTCTTGTGAGAGGTAAAGGATCAATTAAGCTAACTGATAAGATCACATGTGAAAATGCTTATTGGGTTGAAGGTATTAACTAAAATTTGTTAGAGTGTTGCATAGCTTAACAACACTGGTTACCGAGTGGAGTTTTATCACAAAAAGGCTAAAATATTTGATGCTACTAGTGAACTAATTGGAAGTGGAGAACAGACTAGAGGTAACTTGTTCTATCTAGATCTATCTGAAGAGACATATTTGTTTGCACAATTTGATGATGTATGGTTATGGCATAAGAGGCTATGTCATGTAAACTTTGACAATCTGGTAATATTAGCAAAAACAAGAAAGTTAGAGGTTTGCCGAGATTGAAGAAACTTGATAATGTGATGTGTAATCAGTGTCAGTTGGGTAAATGACAAAGTCTAGTTTCAAGAGCAAGACATTTACTTCTTAAAATATTTTGGATTTTGTTCATATTGACCTTTGTGGACCTATGGGTGTACAAAGTTATTGTGATGCTAAATACTTTATTATGTTTGTTGATGACTACACTAGGATGATAACTTTAATATTTTTGAAAGAAAAATCTGATGCATTTCAATTGTTTAAGTGGTATTTGGAAAAAATTGAAAAATAAATAGGTAAAAGCCTAAAATGTTTAAGATTTGACCAAGGTGGAGAGTTTATATCAAATGAGTTCAATTTGTTCTGTAGTGATAGAGGAATCAAGAGATAGATGTTTGCACCTAGAACACTTCCATAAAATGGTATAATTGAGAGGAGAAATAGGTAAATTATGGATTGTGCAAGAACACTAATGATTGAGAAGAATGTTGCACAAAAATAGTGGAGAGTAGCTATGAGTACAACTATTTATACTTTAAATCGAGTACAAATCAAGAAAGGTATAAATGCTACATCTTATGAATTATGGCATGGATATGCACCTAATGTGAAATACTTTAGAATCTTTGGGAGCAAATGCTATAGACTAAAAGATAATAGGAATGGAATTTTGATACAAAAAGTGATGAAGACATATTCCTAGGTTATTCCACTAAGAGCAAAGCTTATAAGTGTTTGAATTCTAACACTAACAAAGTTGTGGAAAGTGCAAATGTGAGAGTGGATGAATATACAGAGAAGAATGAACAAGAAGGTAAACAAGAACCTGAAGATTATAGATCTTTTGTCTACATGGAAGAAGGAGAGGCAAGTAGCACACTTACACCAGATCCAGAGTCACAGGTAATTAATGTTGAGCATCACGAGGATGTTACTGAGCAATCAGAAGTAGAAACTGAAATTTTTCATGATGAACCTGAAGATCAAGAAGAAAAGAAATATGAACCTACATTGGCATAGTATGTGAGAAGACATCATAAGCCTGAGAAAATCATTGGAGATAAGGAATCTGGAGTCTTGACCAGAAGTAAGTTGAAAGACCCTACATGTTTATTATGTGAGTTTGAGCCTAAGACAGTAAAAGATGCTTTAGAGAATGAAGATTGGATTTAAGCTATGAATGAAGAAATAGATCAAATAGAAAAGAATGATACTTGGACTCTGGTGTTGAAACCAGAAAAAAAGAATATTATTGGAACAAAATGGGTATTCAAAAACAAGCTTAATGAACATGTAAAAGTCATAATGAACAAGGCAAGATTGGTATGCAAGGGTTATGCACAAGAAGAAGGAATAGACTATGGGGAAACATTTTCCCCTATAGCAAGATTAGAAGGAGTGAGAACTCTACTTGCATATGCTGCATATAGAGATTTCAAAGTATATCAGATGGATGTCAAATCTGCATTTCTGAATGTTATATTAGAAGAATAAGTATACATTGAACAACTTGAAGGATTTTCTGATCCAAACAAGAAAAATATGGTTTGCAAATTGAACAAGGCGTTGTATGGATTGAAACAAGCCCCCAGAGCATGTTATGAGAGGCTACACAATTATTTGATAAAGATGGGATTTACAAAGACAAATGACAACAACAATCTGTACATGAAAGATGAAGAAGGTAAAGGGATTTTGTTAGCTGAAATTGTTGTGGATGATATCATATTTTGAGGACAAGATGCCCTATGTCAGAAATTTTCAAATGAGATGCAAACTGAGTTTGAGATGTTTATGTTTGGTGAGATAAAATTCTTTGTTGGATTGCAAGTCTATCAGATGTAGAAAGGTATCTTTATCACATAATCTAAATATGTCAAAGAGATACTGAAAACTTTTGGTATGGAGGATTCTAGACCAGTAAGTACTCCTATGGCTACTGGATAGAAACTATCTAAAACTGATGATACTGCTGAAGTGAATCAAACCCTATATAGATCCATGATTGGAAAGCTACAATATGTTGTCCACTGTAGACCAGATATAGCCCTAGCAGTTGGGATTGTGGCAAGATTCTCTGCCAATCCTAAGGAAAATCATATAATGGCAGTGAAGAGAATACTGAGATATCTAAAAGGGACAAAAGATTATGGATTGTACTACAAGAATGAAAATTTTGAGCTGAGAGTCTACATTGATGTAGATTGGGTAGGAAATATTGATGATAGGAAAAGTACAAGTGGTGGAGCATTCTTTCTAGGAAAGAGATTAGTCTCCTGGACAAGCAAGGAACATAACTGCATTTCCCAATCTACAACAGAAGCTGAGTATGTAGCAGATGCAGTGAATTATTCAAATATGGTATGGATCAAGCAATTGTTGAAAAGAATGAAAGAGGAAATCACTGAGCTAGTTGTTATTTTCTATGATAACACAAGGGCTATCAACATATCAAAGAATCCAGTGATGCACACAAAGACTAAACATATTACTATCAAGTATCATTACTTTAGGGAATTGGTACAAGATAAAGAAGTGAGAATGGAATATGTGAATACAAAGGAACAACTAGCAGACATATTCACAAAAGCTTTACCTAAGGATGCTCATGAATATCTTAGAGGTAAATTAGGGGTGCTTCCCTTAACTAAGGTTATTCTAGTCAACTAGGAGCACTGCATCAAATGTGCTACACAGAATATCTGACAAATTGATGCAGGAAAGGTCACACTTTAGGAGCTTCCTAGAGTTGTGAAAAGTACAACAAAGCTGATAATCAGTCATAAGCAAGATGACAGAGGGAGAAATACTGATACTGAACTGACAAGATGACATTTACAAATGAAAGATGTAAGTGTTAGATACTACTTTGGCATTATTGTCAAAGAGGGAGAGATTCATATGAAAACACAAAAATAAATAACACTGAGGTATATGTTCCAAGATTGAAAGATTCAGAGAATCAGAGGGAGAGAGATATAAAAAAGATTCAGAGGGAGTAACTGTGTGAATGGTCAAGCAAGGTTAAGTTGTTGTGAATCAAAATGAAGCTAAGGATATTATAAATCTTTCTGATGCACTGAAGTTTTTTGGATTGGTTGGTAAATCATGTGTTATTCATGTGGTATTGCCATCAATGCCAAAGAGGGAGATTGTTGGAAACTGTAATTGAAATAATTGTTGTATTGTCATTGATGTCAAACCTTAATTGGTAAGATAGTTGCTATCTAATAAAGTACTATATCTATTGATTGATGAAAAGGATTAGGGCAAGGGAGATAACAAGAGAACCTAAGGAAAGGTTGAGTTATTTGATACTTCAATGGGTACTTGATTATTTGGCACATTGATAAGATAATGTATTGTTTATCTAATTAAGAAGAAAGACTAAAGAAGTACGCTTAACCAAGAAAACGTGAAGAAATCTATTTTAAGTTGAGTGATGTTACTGTCGACTGAGCACCAGTATATGTCGAGTAAATTTAGTGTTGACTGAACATCAGTTTATGTCGAGTGACAGGAAATTACCGAGCTAAACAGTGTTAGCCGAGGAAGATAGTTTGTAGAGATGACCAAGTTACACAATGATGACCGAGGAGATGAACACAGTATTGATCGAGTGTTAGTAATTTACATTTGGAGAAAGAATTGAGATTCCCAGCCGACATAGTTGAATTCTTGGGTTATGTAAATCATGTTGACTTTAGTAATTGATTGTATGGAGAATTTAATGCATGGTAAATCATTTTATTATGGATTCAATGAGAAGTTTGAATATGTATCTAGAAGGAAGGATGAAGAACTTAAATGTTGGAAGGATTTGATGAATCTAACCTAAACCTAAGATCTACAAAGGAGATTAAGTAGCAAAGGATGGATCTACCCAATTGAGGTGGTATAAAGGAAAACCTAATTGTGAGGTTACAACGTGTGCTAAATTTGTTGATGTTATTGACTGACAAGTCTAAGTAGAAGGCTGAAGGTGAAATTGTGAAGGAGTTGATCAGAGTTGTGATTTCTTGAAGTGAATTCTGAGTAGATCAGTGATGGAGATGGAAATGGAAATCAGCTTGTAAATCAGCATATATGTGCGAATTGGATCTATTATTTGTAAAGTGAGTTGTATGTTTTTCAGATAAAAAACTATTGTTACTTTCTAACCAGTATTAGTCTAAATCCTTTAATCAAGGTTGACCTAACAGTCATTATTTAAATCCTTTAATCAGGGCGGAATTCTAATGGAATGTACTTAAATCCTTTAACCTGGTCACTTTTGATAGAGTGTTTAAATCCTTTAACAGGGTCACACCTAGTAGTGTGTTTGTAAACCTTTAACAAGGTTGGTGTTTAATTCTAATTTGGTTTTCCACTATAAATCTTGGTGTTATACTTGTGTGAATGTTTTGATGTGTATGTTTCTATATTCTGCAAGTTAATTACTTTTGGATATTGGACTGCATGTTATATGTTTTTGATATTGTATCATCTTTAAATGGAAGCACTTCAATGTTAAGAGTGTTTATCCCTCTGAGTAAGTGGTTTGGGGTCATATCATATGCCTTGAATTGATTTTTTCTTTGATCTGGCTTTCTCCCCACTGTCCACTTCTTTTTTGCTTCATTCTAGGTGAAATTAGGGTTAGGATCTTAAGGATTCTACTAAATTTCCCTCTTTCGTGGCTCTATTTTCTACGTAGGACTTAGAAATAGGTCTTCTTGGCCTTTATCATAGTCATCATAGGATTTTATGCTTATCCCTAGCATTCTGTCTTGTTCTGGTATCATTTCTAGGTCTCCGGGCATCCCCGGGACCTTCTGTTCTGATTCTGACTGGATCTAGGACCAGGGTTAGATTCAAGGTTGAACCTGACTAGGTCAAGATTGAGCTCGAACCTAACTAGGTCAAGATTGAGCTCATACCTAACTAGGTCAGTCCCAACCTCAATTTTGCCCCCTTCCTTCAAATCTTCAAAATCCTTGATTTCTGGGTATCGGGCTTTTGGGATATTTGTTTTCCCACCTTCGGGTCGGCCATTTCGGGTTTCAAAATGGTAAATCCTCTAATTTCATTTAATCTAGGTATATTTTCTAAAGGTTAGGACCTAATTGGGATTTAATTCTCCAAGGTGGCCCCTCTAGAGGATTGTGCCCTAGTTCACTATAAAAGGAGGTCTTCCTCTCTCATTTCCATGTCCATCTCTCAATCAAGTTTTCATGCTCAAGCTCTCTCAAGTTCTCAAGGTGATCAAGAAAAAATTCCATTAAAGCAAGCATCTATTCAAGCATTCAAGTCCTCTTCTCCATCCAAGTTCTCCATTGAAGATCAAGGATTTAAGCATTCAAGCCATTGAAGGGATTTGGTTTAAGCATTCAAGATTCATCATTCAAACCCTAGATCTAGCCATTATGATGGTGTGATCTTCCTTCAAGATCCTTTGTTCATCTTCAAGATTCATTCATTCTTCCCTCAAGATGGATTCCAAGCATACAATTATGGAGGTTTGATTTACATTTATTGATGTTATGTACAAGCTTTCATATCAATATACTTGTTTACATTCAAAATATAATTACATATCTATTGAATTGCATAGCTTAATTGTTAGATCCATTTATACTACTTGCTAGCATTCCTATTTAAATTTCAATATTAAGGTTGATTCCAAATCAGGGTTTAACCAAGGCAAACCCCCCCAAACAAACAAACAAAACCATTTTTCTTGTAGGTACAGGTGTGGGATTTCAGATCTAGGAGCAAATTTGGATACTCTTTTCAGCAAACTTCTGAGATCTAAAAATAGAGTTAGAATCGACCTTCAAATAAAGAATCTAGCCTTTGACCTTTTATGAGGGTCAAATTCGACCTGAGCTCATCTTGGAGAAAGATTTATGGGTTTTCTTTGTCTCGGCCTTTCCAGTTTGGAACAGGTTGCAGAATCTTCTGAAACCTCACACAAACATAAAAAATTGACACTTTCCAAATCTGCCCTAATTCAAGGTTAGTATTTGTATTTCAATTACTTCAAATCTCAAGCACAATTCAATTATAGGGAAATATAGGATTTCTCTCTCTTTCATATTCTTCATAGATTGATTCGATTGTGCATCAGCCTTTTGGTTGATCAAATTGGATCTCTCCTTTGGGAATTTAGATTTAGGAGTGAGTCTCATATTTCCCATACACATTTACACATATAGAGGTGATGCCAAATTACCTCTACTTAGATATATAGCTTTTAGAGACTGAGTTGTGTTGGTGATTAGATCTGAGATTGTTGAAGTGTTTAAAAGTTCAATTGGTACATCTGGACCTAAGAAAAACTGATTCACCCCCCCTCTCTATTGTTCTAAATAATATTAAAAACCATATATCCTTTACATGTCTCTCTAATATTCTCATTCTCCTCTCTTACAAATCTTCACTCTCAGGAGCTCAATCACTTAGATAAGTGCTTGTTAAGTGATGCGATCACTCCCCTTGAGGAGTGTATCCAAGCATCAAGTCTAGTGAAGAATATAGCTCTAATAACTACTATAATGATGCATTATTCCATCATCTAGTTCTCGCAAGGAGGGGTTTTCACCCCAAGCATATCTCTGAGATACTCAAAGTGCTCAGGATTAAATTGGGAAAAAACTGAAATCTAATTTTTCAAATTTTACTACATTTTAGTAAACTACATTTTTGAGGGTCTTCGGTGCATTTCTAGGCTTGGATGATGTGTACTTCTAAAATTTGATTCTAGATAATTTGAATACCTTTCCAACACATCAAATGGTTCACAATTCGGAGCTAGGACTAGAAAGTTATGCCTTCTCCAAGTGGACCTAATTTTTATATATAGTTTTTTTAATAATTTTTGATAGTTTGAATAGTTTATTTGTAATAAATATTATGATGGCTCTTCATTTCATTTCCAAGGGATTTTGATGACCCTTGGGATCCATCAAACTTGTATAAACTCAAAATATTCGAATAGAATGGATCAGTTTTTGGTTTGCAATCTTGTTGTTCTCAATTTTCGTGTTGAATTCTACAATACTACAGGTATCACACCAAGTATTGTAATCTAGTTTCATAAATCTGATCACAAAGATATCTATTGGTAAAGGTATAGTCAATATATCTACTAATTTCTTCTTTGTACTAACATACTCAACTCTGACTTCTATTTTTGTAACTTTCTCTCTCAAATAATGATGTTTGGTTAAGATATGTTTGGTTTTTGAGTTCATAACAAGATTCTTTGACATATTGATTGTGTTTGTATTTCACAAAGAGTCACAACTGGTTCTTAAAAGATTATTCCAATATCCTTCAATATATGTTTTATCCAAATAACATGCGAATAGTTTAAAGCAGCTGCCACACATTCTAATTCAATAGTAGATTGAGCAACAAAATCCTGCTTCTTTCTTAACCAAGAGACTAACCTTTTCCCAAGGAAGAATGCACCACCACTGGTGCAATATTTGGTCTGGTACGTGTTAAATATTTTAAGCCTCCAATCATGAATTTGTATTTTGTTTGGTAGACACTTTTAGTTTCATCATTTGCAGTAAGCTTGGATCTAGTAATCATAGGTGTTCCAATAGGTTTGCAATCTTCCATGCCAAACATTGTCAGTAACTCCTTGATATAATTGGTTTGATAAATGAAAATTCCATGTTTTCTTTTTGTAATTTGCAAACCAAGAAAGAAATTCATTTCACTAATCATAGACATTTCAAATTTATCATTCACTTCTTCATCAAATTTATTGCTCATTACATCATTTCCCCCAAAGATAATATCATCCATAAATACTTCTATGATCAGGATTCCATCATTGCTAGTTCTCAAATATAAATTACTATCTCCACTACCTTTTCTAAAATCAAGATGTAATAAATACCTATCAAGTCATTCATACCAAGCTTTGGGAGTTTTCTTCAGTCCATACAGAGCCTTCTTTAATTTTCAAACCGTGTCTTTGTCATCTGTCAAGGGAAAACCATCAGGCTACTCAATGTAGACCTCTTCTTCTAGATCACCATTCAAGAATGCAGATTTCACATCCATTTGATACACTTTGAAGTCCATGTGGGAAAAAAAGGCAAAAAACAATATTACTACCTCCAACCTAGCCACAGGTGCAAAGGTTTATGTATATGATGAAAACCTACCTGTTAAGAACAAGTTCAAACATGAAAATGTTAATGATAAAGAGCATATTCAATCTACTCTAACATGTTCATAAACTTTTAAAAAACACTAATCTTCACCATAACCTCAGATGAGAATGCAGCAAGTGCAACCAAGACTTGCTTGATTTAAGCTCTTAGAGAGGTTTTGGGTGTGCTCTCCCAATACAAGTGTGAATCCCACTATGAATGCAAGGTAAAATCAAGATTGAACTACTCAAGGAGGAGCTATGGAAACAACCTTCAAGCATTCAATAAGAAGTCATTGAAGCTCAAGAAGGTGCTATGGAAGCAACTCTCAAGTTCAATGACATGCAAGCCTAATGCTACTAATGGCATCAAAGTAAAGCATGCAATCAAACTCAACTATGCATTCTAACAACTACCAAATGGTTAGCAAAAATTATAAGAAAGCAATTCTAAGTCTAAACTAGCATAATAACTCTAATGCAAAAATGAATGGATTTTGCTTGAGACAAGGGTCTTATTTATAGGATTTTGGAGGGCTGGGGTGAGATGGCATCTATGTGGAATCCACATAGGTGCCACCAAGGAGACACATAATCCATGTAAAGTCCAAGACTTGCTCACACATGTGTGAGCAACTTGGTATGTGAGAGGCCAATGTGTACTTCAAGTACATGTGTAAGTGTGTGTAAGAGATGTGTAACAGAAAAAAGATGATTTTCACCATTTTAGAAGGTGTAAGAAGTGTCATAAAAAATGTAAGAAGCCTTATTTATGCAATTTTTAGCAATTTTTGAAAAGACAATTTTTGGAAATTTGCTCACACATGTGTGAGCAAATAATTAGGACTAATGGATGTAGAAATCCAAAAATTAGCCTAATTAACCTTAGTTAATTAGTGAGTAGGTTTATTAGATAGAAAGTGATGTGTGTAGGATAGCATCTAGGTTGAATTTAGGATTAAATAAAATAAAATTTAATTTAATCATGGCTTAGTAGAAATAAAGAATGTGAAGAAATTAAATAAATTAAAAATTTATTTAAAAGCGGACTATAGAGGAACATGTATTAAATTAAATTTAATACATTATGAAAGGTAGTATTTAAATTTAATTAATGTTAAAGGATGAATTTAGGTGTCTACATTTTTCCCCTCTTTGATGCGGTGTCAAAAATGGCATCGTGTCAAAGAAATGAAAATATAGATGCCCCATAGGAAAAAAGGGACCTAAAAGGTGCACAGAGGAACATTTAGTAGGAGAATGTGCCCCCTCAAGAAAATAGGCCAAAAATAAAAAATTTAGTCAATTTTTCATGGAAGGAGAGAAAAAGACTTTGCATGACTTTGATAGAAAGGAAGGGTCGACTCAAGGGAAACAAATAGGAGTGATCTAGTGAGTTCAAAAATCCACCTTCATTTTGGCTTCAGTTGGTTAAAAAACAATTATTTTTATTTTTAATGCTTGTAGATTAAAAAGTAATTTTTTGTTTGGTTGTGTCGGGGGTGATGACAAAAGAAAAGGAAGAAGTGGGCATATGATAGGATGGGCGTCACCACTTGGTGAAGGGAAACATCCAATGGCGGTCAAGCCATCGATTATAGACAAGAATGGATGCTTGATGGAGGGAAGAGCCACTCATTCAGAGACGGGGTCTCTAATCGGGGCAGAGCCACCCATAAATAGGCAGAGCCGCCCGTTGATGGATAGGTGTCTCCGTCA
Source organism: Chamaecyparis obtusa (assembly GCA_027943335.1). Taxonomy (NCBI): domain Eukaryota; kingdom Viridiplantae; phylum Streptophyta; class Pinopsida; order Cupressales; family Cupressaceae; genus Chamaecyparis; species Chamaecyparis obtusa. The sequence continues at coordinate 334,506 of BSBK01004662.1, forward strand.
ATGGATAGACATCTCCACCTAGGGTGGAGCCACCTATCTACAGGTGGAGCTGCCTGTCTACTAGTGGAGCCACTTGTCTACTAGCAAAGCCTCTTGTCTACTAGTGGAGCCACCCATCTACCGGCAGATAGGTGTCTTCACCGGCGAATAGGCATCTTCACTGACAAATAGGCATCTCTTCCTGGGGCGGAGCCACCCATCCCTAGATCAACATCTCTACTTGGGTGGAGCCACCTATCTAGGGGTGGAGCCACCCATCCCCTGATGGGCGTCTCCGCTAGGGTGGAGCCACCTGTCTAGGGGTGGAGCCACCCACCCCTAGACGGGTGTCTCCACTTGGGCGGAGCTGCCGAGAGAGAGAGAGAGAGAGAGAGAGAGAGAGAGAGAGAGAGAGAGAGAGAGAGGCTCATAGTGGAGCCTATGGTTGCCAAATAGGCGTCTCTGCCTGCTAGAAGAATGAGGGCAAGGAGAAGTGACCCATTCACCGAGGGGGAGTTGTCTAGGAAAAAAGATGGTAGGGATGAAGGAAAGGAGGAAAATGAGAGGTTAGATTAGATGGAAAAAGGGGGGGAAGGAAAGGTGAATAAATAGAGCCCTTGTCTCAAACAAAAATGCAGAAAAATGAACTAACTAATATGAATTTGAGCTATAATGCAACTTGACTACATGATTTAGTGGGATCACTTGTGTTCATGTTGGAGAGCACAACCTAGTTTGATATTGCAATAGGAGGTATGCATCATGTGTTATAAAATCACAGATGACATTATTCCATTGCGTGGACTAGACTCTCAGATAGCTGTAGAAATAGAGATGTAGATTTCCTAACTATGATAGAACCTATGACATATACTTATTGGAGAGGTATGAGCACACTTAGGTCTTTTAAGGGACACAAGTATGATAACTCATTGTCCCCATTAAGATACGCATAATCATAACTAAGAAACCAACAAAAATGCTCCTAAAGTATCCACAAACAGATCATACCGCAATTGACACTTGCATCAGATTTCACTAGTCACAATATACCAAGATATGGAAGATCAAGGTAATCACAAGTAGGATCTACTGATACAAAAAGATAAAATCAACAAAGAAGGCCTCCTGACCAAGTGGTCATTCGGTCCACAGTTCTTGCCATGAACGAGATAGGATTGGCGAGATTGATTTGAGCCGACTGAGGAAGGACGCATCCTGCAAGGCAAAGATTGATTCGCTGAAATGGATATACGCTGGCAATAGATGTGAAAGGAATAATAACACAAAGATTTGATTTCGATGTTGATTTTGATAAGCACTTTTGCGATCACTGTATCTGTGAAAAGCTTAGTGTGATGGGGTTAAGCTCAACTTGCTAGGAATTACGGTTGGATCTTTATGGCTATGCGGGAAGCGATGACTAAAAACTAGGATGAGGATGGATATTTATAGTGGACAAGAAGACAATGGATCCAAATCTGCTATCATGGTGCTTGAGACAGGTTTTCACCATAATACTTGTCCAGAGTGCTTGTTTGCCAAGTTTTCACTGTTGGACAATTTTTATTATTATTTATTTATTTATTTATTATTATTATTATTATTGTAAGGTGCCTATTTACCAGGTGTGCACCAAACAATAATTTTTTTAGGAACATTATCTTCTTTTTAGGATTTTCTACTTTTCTGATGTTTAGGATTTCTTTAGGATTTTTTTTGCTTTTTAGGATTTTTTCAGGATCTTTTATAATTTTTAGGATTCTTTGTTGAATAACACTATACAGGAACTAGATGCTGAGCTACGCATAAAAGCACTTCAAATGCAGAATGTTTATAGGATTAGGGAGCAGATCTCCCTTAGGTGTTGCAATAATAAATGGGCCCAACCAATTGGGTTTAAACATCCCTTTCTTTTCTTGGTTCTGGAGATTCTTCATGTTATGCTGCAGGACCAAATCACCTACATCAAATCATAAGGTTTGATCTTCTTGTTAAAATGTAAGCACATGTGATTTTGATACACACAGAGGTGGTTAAGGGCATTGAAGTGTCTCTCATCGAGGAGTTGCAGCTCTTGCAAGTGGGCAATCCTATATTCTTCTTTGGACATCAGGTTCTTTAGAGAAATCCTAAGGGAAGGGAGCTCAATTTCAATGGGTAAGACAACCTCAGAACCATAGATAAGGGCAAATGGAGTGGCACCAGTGGGAGTATGAATGGAGGTGCGGTAGGTCCAGAGGGAAGGATCGAGTTGTAGGTGCCAATCATGGCTAGCGTCATCAACAATATTTTTGAGGATTTTTAATATAGTTTTATTTGTAGCCTCAACTTGACCATTTCCCTGCGGGAAGTACTTGGATGTGTACACACAAAAGTAGTGCACTTCTATGAATCCTTACATGCAAGGAAACTCAAGAATGAGGCCTCACAAAGCAGCTCATAGCTCTCTATGCATGGAGTTGCAAGGTTGAAAATTGCTCTCAGCTAGAGCTACAAGCTTATGACCTTGCTAGTCAACCATACAATGAGAGATTCAAGTGAAGACAAGGGCAACAATGCCAATATCTCCAAGAATCCAAATGAAAAATGCAATGCCAATGCAACTAGTATGAATGTGCAAGACTAATCTATCAAATGAAGTGCAAACTAAGCTATGAAAAGAAGTAGCAATAGATTCCAAGCCCCTAATTAAGCTATGTGAGATCTATTCTATTGCACAAAAGGAAATCTAATCTATGATGCCATGATCATGCAACTAAGAAAACAAATATGCAACTACAATGAAATGCAACAAGTCTTCAATGTCTTCAAACTCCAAATGCACCTAAAACCTGCAGCATAACATTAGCATAAAACATGGATATATGCAAATGGAGGAGAGAGCTCTCCTTTTATAAGAAATGAGGTGAAATGGACCATGGAGATTAAGAGGCAAAAAGTCTTAATCAGCGGTGGAGCTTGAAAGAGGAGCAATCCATGTGCACAAGCATCCTCCAATGAGAGTGAAGTGTTGACTTTTGAGCCTCATGTGAGACAAAAAGTGATTTTCTCCTTTTTATAAAATAGGAATAATGCTTTATTTGTGCAACTTAGGATAAGAGGGAAATGTGGGCTTTTTATTTATTAAAAGGGGAGGAAATATTCCTTTTAAATAAATAAAGACTTAGGATAAATGGTTAGCCCATAGGATAAAAATTCAATATATGATCGAAATTAGGATTTGATCAAGAAATTGATAATGTTGAAAATATTGATTATTGATAAAAATGATTCAGGATTGATAAATCAAATAAATGGGGCCCAAAGTCTAGGCGACCATTTTAGGGTGCATACAGGATGAACAATGCTGGGTAATGCCAAATTTCTTGCAAAGGTCAGAGACATCTCAATTCTTAAAGGGTGTTCCATTATCAGTATGGAGATCTTTGGGGATGCCATAGCAAAAAATGATATAATTCAAGATAAACTTTGAAATTTTCTTACCAGTTGTATAGGTGAGGGGGATTGCTTCTACCCATTTGGTAAGTATTCGATGGTGAATAGGATATACTTGTGACCACCATCAGAGTTTGGAAATATCTGGCCTACAAGATCAAAACCCCAACGGGTGAAAGGCCAAGGTGTGATGGTGGTTTGGAGGGATTGAATGGGAGTGTGTATCAAATCGCCATGCTACTGACAAGGAACACATTTCTTCACATAATGATAGGCATCCTGCTCCATTGTCGGCCAATAGTATCAAGTGCGGACCAACTTCTTTGCTAAAGTGAGATCACTAGAATGAGTTCCATAGATTCCTTGATGCACCTCTTCCAAGGTTGTGTGTGCTTCCTCTAAATTCAGACATCAAAGAAGAGTTCCATCAAAGTGTTTATGAAAAAGAGTGTCTCCAAGGACTGTGTAACGAGAAGTGTGATGGATGAAAGTTTTTTATTGGTTAGGTGTAAGAGTGAGGGGAATGGTTTTATCATGAAGATAGGCGAGGATTTCCTGATACCAAGGTGATTCAGGACCAACAATTTCACACACCACCTTAGAATCTGATTGGTCATAGGTAGGGACCATAAGATTCTCGATAAGAAATTCACACCGTGTGCTTGTTTCTGGCATAGATATTAGTGAAGCAATGGTAGCCATGGAATATGATGCTTTATTGTTTGCTCTTGGGATTTGCTGGAAAATAATTCTTGCAAAATGTTGTTTGAGATCTTCGACCATGCGTCGGTAAGGAAGAAACTTGTCATCCTTTGTGTGAAATTCATCATTGACTTGTTTGATAACTAATTACTAATTGGGAGTCACCAAAAACAAGAAAACTTGTGATCTTCCATCTAACAGCTTGGTGAAGCCCTATGACCAAGGCCTCATATTATGCTATGTTTTTCATGCAAGTAAATATTAGTTTATAAGATTTAGGGATAAAATCTCCTTGAGGTGTCACAAATAGAATTCTTGCTCCCGATCCTTTTTAGGTAAAAGATCCATCAAAATAAAGCTTCCATTGAATGTTGGGAGTGACAGTCATGATAGTTTTATCAGGAAAGTCTGTGACAATAGGATGATCTCCAGGAATGGGAGCCTCTACAAGTTGATCTGCTATTGCTTGTCCTTTGATGGCTTTGTGTTTTGTGTACACAATTTCAAATTCACTAAGGATCATGACCCATTTTGTCATGCGACCTATCAAGGCATCTTTAGATAACAAGTACTTAAGTGGGTCAATATTTGCTATCAACTGTACTTTGTGATTAAGCATGTAATGATGTAGCTTTTGCATACAAAAGACTACAGCCATGCAAGCTCTCTCAATAGCTGTATAGTTGAGCTCATAACCCACTAAAGTCCTACTAAGATCATATATGGTGCACTATTTTCCATTGTCATCTAACTATGCTAGGAGAGCACCAAGTGCTACTATAGTTGCAGAGATGTAGAGAATCAAAGGTCTTCCTAGAACAGGCGGGACCAACACTAGTGGATTAGCTAGATATACCTTGAGTTGTTCAAAATCCTATTGACACAAGCAATCCCAAATGAATTTAATATCCTTTCTTAGCAAGTGAGAGAAAGGATGCACCTTGTTTTCTAGTTGTGACACAAACCTCCGGATGGATTGAAGTCTTCCTTGCAAGATCCTTAATTGTTTCAAAGTTTTTGGAGGTGGCATCTCCAAAATGGCTTTCACCTTCTTAGGATCTACTTTTATTCCTCTGGGAGACACAATGTAGCCTAAGAGCTTACCTGATTGCATGCTAAAGACACATTTCTTGGGATTCAATTGGACCTTATACTTTTCAAATCTATCAAAGATGGTAGTGAGAATAGAAGTGTGTGATTCTCATGTCTTGGATTTTCCTAAGATCTCATCCACATAATCTTCTATGATCACATGAAGAAGGTCATGAAATATGGTCATCGTGGCTCTCCGATATGTGGCGTCTGCATTCTTGAGACCAAAGGGCATGACCTGATAATAGAATGTACACCACGGTGTAGTGAATGTAGTTTTATGCTAGTCTTCCACTACTATGTGAATTTGATTATATTCAGAAAAACCATCCATGAGGGACAACATCTCATGCCCAACAGTCAAATCCACTATGATGTTAATGTTTGGAAGTGGAAAATCATCCTTAGGGTAGGCGAGATTAAGATCTCTGAAATCAGTACAAATCTGGATGCCCCCAGAGGGTTTACCTACTAGTACAATGTTGGAGACCCATTCAGGATAGTCTATGGGCCTGATGAATTTTGCATCTAGCATTTTTTGCAATTCAACTTTAACCAGGAGTGTTACTTGGGGATGCATCTTGCGTAGTTTTTTCTTCATAGGTTTGATTTTAGGATCCACATCGAGATGATGCACAACCAAGTCAATATCAAGCCCAGGAATATCCTCATACATCCATGCAAAATTAATGTAGGATTTCTTAAGGAATGTAGTCATGGACTCTTGCAATGTCTCATCTAGAGAGGCTACAATGTAGGTGATCTTAGGATATGTTTCTGTGCCCAGGTTAACTGCAATTGTTTCTTCTACGAGGATAGAAGATTTATTTGATGGTAATGACATGAATGGAAAGTCAACTTCCCCCTCCTCTAATGCCTCAAAGATGTTTTCACTAGAGGATGCATCCTTTATTTTATCTTTTTCTCCATCCAAAGGTGCCTCAGAAAGGTTTTCACCCAAGGATGTTTTATCATTTTTTTGATTTTTTGTTTTCTTCATTTTTGTGACCAAGGGAGTTGACTTGGCTACTAAAGTAGGCTTGCTCACTATAGTGAATCTGATGTTCATTTTCTTGGATATTTCTTAGTCTAAAAAGTGCTAGAACTACCTCATCCAAATCACATATGTCTAAGGCAAGTGGTGAATCTTGTTGGTCCCAATCGACTAGTTCAGGATTGGTAAGGGGAAGTTCGGGTGAGGAAAGGTCAGATTTTGTGATATGGAGGACATGGATATCAAGATCATCTTCAATGTACTGGAAAGGGACTTCAAAGAACTCTTCCTCGGTGTCTAAATCAGATTCAATCAAACAATAGTCATTGGCAAAGGTTTTCCCAGTTTCTATGGAACCCAGTCCTCGTCCTCAAGGGTATCCAGTTGCTTTTATGAGAGTTTTTCTTCCTATTTCATTTTCTCCAAGGCCAGTGCCATGATATCCCATACTTTCAACAATGGGCATGGCTTTTATATACTTCCCTTTAGGAATGTCCGCGGGTTTGTCTTCTTCTTCATCAAAAAGCCATGCAAGAATATTATGCTCCATATGTTCGTCTGAAAGAGATCCCCAATGTTCAAATGTAGTTTTTTTACACTTCATAGTTTCTTTATTTTCCTTAGGGAAGAGTTGTGAAGGTTTTCCATAAGACCTGGGAGACAGGGGGAGTTGACCAATGCAGAGGGCATTTTCAAACTTGTTTTTCTCCTGGGCCTTGATCGGTGAACCTAACTTTCTTTTCAGATTCAGTATTATTTTCTAGGGTAACCTTTTCTTTTCCCTTGCCTTTCTTAGACAATTGTTCTTCAGAAGAAGTGTGTTGGACAGGAATCTCTTGTGAAACTGGATGAACATATTCATTCAATGGGCAGTAGTTTTTTTGCTTTCCTTCCAACCTCTTACAATATTGAAAGGGTTCATGATCTCCGGGAATGGTTATTTCATCTCCATGATGTGGGAATTTTAAACATTGTTGAAATGTGGATGGGACACTTGAGATAACATGTATCCATGGCCTACCCAAAATGATACTGTAGGGTAGATCCAAGTCAAGCACTTGACAAATAGTTTCAATAAGGGTTGGGCCCACTTGTAAGGGGAGTGCAATGAGACCTTTACTCACCCTTTCTCTGTCATCATATGATTTTATTGTTATTCTTTTATTTACATCAATGAGATCCTTAGAAAGACTAATATTGCAGATCATGCTTAAAGTACAAAGATTCAGACCGAATCCATTGTCTATAAGGACTCTTTTAATTCAGGTGTTATGGATGGTGACTTGGATATGCAAAGGTTTATTATGATGAGGGTCAGGACCTCGAAAATCTTTTTTGGTGAAAACCAGGTGTTGTTGGGTAGCCAAATTTTTGATCATTGCTTGGAATTGAGAGGCATTGATAGTTTCTGGGATGCGAGACTCGGTTAGGGCATTCTAAAGGACCTCCTTATGAATGGGGGATGTGTGTAAAAGCTCTAGTATGGATATTTGTGCAAGGGTCTTCTTTAATTGGGAAAGGAAGTCATAACATGAGGCAGGTCATGTTGAGGTAGATGGTGTAGCAGGTGGATCTACAATAGGTGGATTGGCAGTAGCTTGTAGAGTTGCGCGGGGGCGGCAAGTAGTAACATTGCAATCTACACTCTTTAAAGTCAATGTGTTTACATGAGTTTCAGATTGTTCAATATGGCCACAAAGTGAGTCAAAGCCACAAACATCATTTTCAGCTAATTTTCCACAAGTGCATTCATCTCCTGAGATTTTGTTCATGAAATAATTGTAAGAAGAGCCCTTGGAGGTGGATGCATTGTTTTGATTATGTTTAGGAAAAGGTTTAGAATACATTTTTAGCTAGGTGTTAGAAGTAGAGGCATTTTGTCCTTCTACTTCAATTTTATCATCATCGATAAAATTTTGCACAAAATGATGAAACTTCATGTATTTTTTAATCTCATGCCCTTTTATTCAATGATAATCACAGTATTCATTATCCTTATACCAGTTGGGTTTAGGTTGATTTTCATTGAAAGGCTTGATGTTAGGGTAAACCATCATTCCTTGATGGACTAGACGTCGAAGATCACATCAAGAGAATCTGCTAGCTGTGTAAATTGTCATCGTTGTTGTTGTCAATTGTTGTTGTTGTTGTTGCCATTATATCATGAGAATAGAGAGCCATGATAACCAGATCATTGATTGTGATTCTAGTTATTCGAATTATTCTGATTGCTTTGATTATTTGGATTAGTTTGATTATTGTTGCGATTGTTCTGATCATTGTTGTTATGATTGCCTTGGTTACTATTGTTAGATACCTGAACATTTTGGACGTGTTTAGCATCTATCACTCCATCAGTAACAACACCTTTGTTCTTAGACCAAAACTTGGGTTCATCATTAATATTGTTAGGTGAATTAGGGGTATAGTGTTTTATTGCTCCTTTCATCAAAAGTCCATCTTCAATATACTTCCCCTTTTTAATGAGTGCCTCGAAGGAATATGGGGCAGCCATCTTCATCTAAAATGACATTTATGTAACCAAATTCTTAGTAAAGATATCAACTAGATGTGAATTTGGGATTTTCCAAGGCATGCGATTGGCGAGATGTCACCATCTTTGGAGAAAGTTGGTAAAGGTTTTTCCATTTCTTTCTTTCATGTTACACAAATCACTGAGGGATGTTTGATGTTCTATGTTATAAGAATATTGTGTAACAAATTTTTCAGCGAGGTCATGAAAGGTGGAGATGGAGCCAGGAGGGAGGTTCAATAGCCACTCTAAGGATGGTCCTCCAAGACTCCTAGTGAAAAGTCTTAAGAGAAGATGATCATTGTGGGAAACTTCTTGTGCCGCTACATAAAATTCCTTGATATGTTGCGCAAGGCATGAGTCTCCCTTGTATTTATCAAACTTTGGCATTTCAAAATTGGCAGGGAATGGTTGGAGTGTGATTGATTTGTCAAAAGGATAAGTACATATTTCTGTAAAAGAAAATTCCTTCTTCCTACCTTTCTGCATAGCCATCACCATGCCTTTGAGCTCATAAATTTGTTGGACTAATTCAGGAGGATTAGTGGTGATCTTATGGGCTTGATGTGTTCCTCCTCCTAATGATGAATTATGTCCTCCCGGAGGGGGAAGATTGGTGTTATGTCTTTGATTGGTGTTGTTTGTTTGTGTGGATTTTTTATTTTTTAGGACTCCACTAGGCTTCGAGAAAATAGAAGCAGAGCGTTGTCCTGAGGACCCTAGTTGTTGTTTAGGTGCATGACCCACATTTAAACCATCGTTACTCACCCCATTGTTTGAGTTAGACATGTTTAAAAGTTGTCAAATTAATTCAAGTGTATCAGGGGGAGGTTGATTTGTATTATCAGATGTCGATGGCATTATTGGCACTACTTTGATTTTGTTGGTTCGAATCAGGTTGTTTTAAAGAAAAGTTTCATCGAAATTATTAGGGAGGGTAACATCCCTTTGGATAAGATTCATGAAGATGTTGGAACTGTTGGCTTGGATTAGGTCTTCCACTAAGCTTAAATTGTTAGGATCCTCAAAGAATTCTTTATCTCATGGATTGGCACTAACACTTTTGGGTATTAATGTGTCAGATTCCATGTGGGGTTCTTCTTCGTCATTAAAGTCTTCTTAATAGACAGTTTCTTGATCATTATCCATGGTGAGAGATTTGTGTCTTAGTTTTGTTTGTGATCAGATAAAGACCATGCACGAGTGACCTTAGAATGATTGAATTGAAGAAGGGTGAATAGTTGATGAGGTATGGAAAGAAAAGGATTTGGTGAACTAGGAGCAACTTGGACTAATGATTAAGTCTTGATGATTGATTTGATTTGATTGAGGATTAGATTGATTGATGAGATTGGATTAAAGAGGAACTAAGCCTCAAGAATTGATTGGATTTAAAGGTTTGGAACAAACCTAGGTGAAACAAGACCTTGTGATTATGAAAACATAAGATTCATTTTGATTTAAAGTCTTATTTTGTTTGGGTGATAGACTGATGATCCCCCCCAAAAATAGGACTGGATTAGGACTACTAGAGAAAGACTCAGTTCTCAAAGTAGTAAGGGATTAATGTTTGCTTTGAAATTATGGTATATGAGACACTATTGGAATGATTCTTTCCCCCTGTGGCTTGATGAAGGTGTGAAAGATGGATTGATCTGATTCTGATTTAAAGTCCAAGATTCTGATTAATGCTCCTAATGTTTTGGGATGTGGATGAAGAAAGGGGTGTTAAAAGATGAGAAAGGGATGAATGACTTGAAGATGATCAAGAAAGAAGGTCAAAGGTACTTAGTTGTAGGATTACCAAGTGACAAAGGCCATGTTCACTTTGTTCTTAGCAACAAAATTAGAAACCCAATTGTTGTAGATGGTTTTATCTAATTTCTCAATAGGCTCTAGAAATTCTTGAATGAGTTTCAAATAAGATTGGTTGGCTTTAGTCTTTTGATCAAGGATTTTCTTCTCTCTATGGACTCATGCAACTAGGAGTTTTGATTTATTATGTTTAAAACTATCAGTCATGACTTGAGGAAAATATCTTGATAGATCAAAGGATGTTCTTGGCAAGAACCAATTTCATGCATACATCATTTTTCTTTTGGGATAGTTGACAAACAATCCCACAAGAGACAAAGCAATCTTGTGGGAGAACATGCAGATGATCTCTTTGGCAAAGAACTTTGTAACCTCAATTTGTGCATGTTCGAACAAATGTTTTTCATAGGGTTTGATAACTTCGAGAACATGCACAAGCAATTTCTACCTACAAGACAAGCTATTATCAAAACCTTTTCCCACAACTTGGTATCAAAAAGAGGAATACAAATGGTGAGTAATCTTTAGGCGATCTGAGAAACCACTTGGCTCAGTCCTTGCACAAATATTATGATACCTTCAGGAGTAGATCAGGTGGGCCTCTAATTAATGGCTTTTAGTAAGATCCATGGCATCCCCCCAATCAGTTTGTACATGTGTGACTCACTTAAGACCCTAGTTGACCATGCCAAAATTGTAGGGATATTTACCTACCTCAGGCTGCCATCAACACGCCTCGCTTGAGCTTGAGGGGATAAGGTGAGATTTTTCTCAACACCTTGTTTATATACCGATCAAGAAATTACTGGTTTGAGGTCATTCTCTAAAGAGGAAGTGTTTCTCTCTAGACAGGCCCCGCTAGAAGCAAAACCAATTGAACTTGATCTTTCTCTTCACCCAAGTTCCACAAAGACAAGGGGAGAGGATACAGATACAAGCTAATTGTTTTTGCGTCACTTACTTTACCAAGGTTTTTGCAAGAATTAAAAATCTCTTAAGGAAGTGTTGAAAAACACTCCTTTAAACACGCCAAGAAGTACTCATTCCAAATTGAACCTAGTTTAGACTAAGTGTTTTCTATCCTAGAACATTAAACACTTGTTTTCTTAACATGCAAGGTTCTTTTTTTGGAAAGCAAATGACAATGCTTGGAAATGAATTTTGATAGCTTTGTAAAAACAAGAAAGTGTTACTCCCCTTTAGCATTCAAGACTTTGTTTTTTATTCTTTTAAAGCCCCAAATCGAAATATTTCATCGCATTGATTTATTGTCCTTTTGGCATTCAAGATTGAATTTTGGATTGATTTTAAAGCACCAAAGGAAATGTTTGATTGTTCATTTTTAGCCCATTTTCATTTTAAACCCAAATCGAAAGATGAAGTGTTGTTTGCACATGCAAGGTTCTTTTTAATGCACCAAAAGAAAGTGTGTTAATTCTATTTAAAAAAATTTAAACCAGCATTCCTGCCAACACTTGCAATCCCGTAAACAAAGAAAAGTGTTCCCACTGACCATACCCACAATGAAAGTAACAAGCACACTCTTTATCCCTAAAAGGAAGTTGGATAAGATTGAAAACCTTTACTTACTGACTTAGGAACACACCCAACAACTCCTCTAAATACAACCATCAATTCCAAGTCTTTTCTTTAAGACAAAAATTCAAAAGGTTATGGGTTTCTGATTTTCTCACTTGGAGAAAAGAGCATAATCCCCTAGCTAATGAATCATTATAAAAAATAAATTAAACTTCCTATTTTAATGCTAGGTGCCTAAGAAATCATTAAGAAAATACAATGTTTGATTAAATCTCCTTGGCAACCTACAAAACAACTTTGGTAAGTAGTTTAATGTGTTTGGTCTTCTAACAATGTCCTGTAAAACAAACAAATTAGTAGTCTTAGAATGTTCAAATCTTGGTCAACATTCTACAAAATCATTGTTAGAAGTCATAAAATGTCAGTATCTTCCAAAAAACTCAGATCAACAAACTTAAAGTGTAAGATATTATGAAAATATGTTGAAATCAGACATAGAGACACTTGTGTAGAAGCAAAGATGCCTGTGTGTTTGGATTAGGTAATAATGAGAGGAGGGGGGGGGGGGGGGGGTGAATCAGTATTACAGAACTTTGATCTTTTCAACTTTAAACAATTATAAACAATCCAAAGTAATGCATGAATGAAAATAACATATAAGCATAACACATTACTCATTACACCATGATTTTTTCTCGAGGAAACCCTGGCCAAAGGGAAAACCTCAGTGGGGATGGTACCCACAAATATGCACTAAAATATAATGTCCCTGTTAGGAGAACTAGTCCTGTTAGGATTTGATTGTTACATAGTACATTTCCTTGTTAGATGAATACAAAACCCTATTAGGGGTATACAAAACACCTGGTTAAGGGTGGTGAGCACACTGCTCTTACAGTCAATACTTATCTCAAAAGAGTTCTCGAAAGGGGAACAATATAAGCACTTATCTTGCTTAGATAGTTCCAGTTATAGCTCAGCCTCTTACTGATCTTGCATTTGATCTTTTCTCTTACATTCAAAAACTTACTCCATCACCATAATCATAACCATACTTCGCTTTCACAAAAGCAATATATACTTATATAAAATCAGCCTTCCATTCGGCTTCACAATTACCATACAAAACATAATGATAACTCATGCAAATGATATTTTTGGAGTCAGTGCTCTTATATTACTAAAGAGTCAAAAATTTACTTTATTCACCTATCTTAGCACATTACCATATTCACTGTACTCTCCTTGATCATTGCAACTATTCATATGCCTTGTTGTGTTGTTTTATTGTCTTCGCATATCTTCTGAACAATGTATCTCTCAGATCTGGTAACCAATACTCATGCATTATTAACTGAAGCATGTATACATCCCAAAATAACTTTAGTTAACTTCGCAAGCTCTCATACCTCATATATCTTCATCGCTGACCAAAACTATAGCACTGTACCCTGTTATTCTGATTGTGAACTTAGTCATTTTCATGACTGTGATTCTAGTGGCAATCTTCACAACATGCGATCACTTCAACATAAGTGTTGCCATAAATGACAACCCTCAAGTGATTCCTAGTGCTCCAAAACATCACATGCCAACAATCTCTCCCTTTGGCATTGATGACAACACTTAGAAAGTGTCACAATACAACTCTCTTTTTCTTTTTCTCTTTTCTACAGTCTTGTTTATTTTTCTACATCTTTTCTTTACTTATTACTCCTTCATATTTCTTTCTCTTCCTCATTTTTCCTTTCTCATCCTCTCCCTTTGACATCAATGGCAAAGGTACATTCAAGATTTGCAAAATTTAAGCACAAATGGTTTAGTGCTTACTCACCAGTTTTAAGACATCTTGGAAAGAGTTTTCCAAGGTCTTAACTTCTTCAACCCATGAATTTATCAGCATTTCATTGACATGGATTAATCCATTCTGTGCATATGATGCTATCTCTACTGCCTTAAGCTCAGTAAGAGTAGATACAAACATTGAGCCTTCAACTTTTATCATCTTTGAAAGATGAATCTCCTACATTGTGAGCTTAGGAGTCAATAGGCTTCTCAATAAGCAAAATATATCTACAACTCTCCCTTTCTCCATTTCCAGTACTCCTATCTTATCCAATAGTCTGGATGTTTCCTTATCTATTCCTCCCATAGTTTGTGAAGATGATTCACAACTGTCCATTAGATTGACAAGGGTAGCCCTGTCTTTGGCTATGATCTCCTCAATGTTCCTTAAATGTCTGCAGGGGTTTATGCAATAGCTATAAATTTTTCTGCCTTGTGCTAGACAACTCTTGGCCTTAAGAGTATTAGCCTTAAGAATATTTAATTCCCATGAAATGGACTTACAAACTTCGCTCAACTTCTTCTCCAAAAAGTTATTTTCAGCCTTTTCTTCTCTTGTCTTTAGCAATGAGTCAAAATGACTATCAAAGCTATCCAATATTGTACCAAGGTTCTCAGTTTTATCTTTGTCTTTGAAGATAATCAGTGAGGGGAGTAGCTTGTTCACTATTTCTATAGCCCTAACCATTACCTTAGCTCTTTTGTCTCCTTTCTAAACTGATCTCTCCTTGGATTTAGCAAAAGCCATAAATGATAGTCTTGTCAGCTCATCTTCATCCATGTTGTCCACATCAGAACTTACTGGTTTGGCCATACTTGCCAACAATAAGGAGGTGTCCAAACTGACTTTGCCAACATTTTCTTATTTGATCTCTTCTGCCTTCTTCAGCTAAATTTCTTCCTCCTGTACTTTTTCTTTTTATTTCTCTTCTAATTTCCCTTCCTCTATCTTCTCCTAATCTTCAACCTCCATCGCACTGTCCACATTATCCAAAAATGGATCATTTACATCTTGTGAAGTGTCAAGACTAACAATCACACCAGTGACAAAGAAATCTGGTTGCATGCTAACTTGAGCACTTTCATCTACTACCTTGGAACTCTCTCCTAAACCCAAAGATATAGGCTTGGAGCTTTAGGATGTGAAACCTTCTTAGGCAAGTCATACATTAGAACTTGGTCTAATGCCTTTTGGGTGTCCTCAATCACGTCATCATATTTCCTAGCCATAATCTTGACTAGTTTGACCTTTGTCCTTAGTAGGGGTTTTAGTGCTTTTATGATCCTTTCTCTTTCTTGAATTGACACAACTGACAACATATCATCAATTGTTTTATTTCTTATATTCTCATCCTCTGAATGAGCTAACTGTTTCTTGATTTCTAGTTTATTATGCAGGTCTTTGGGAATGTTTCCTTCAATCTCCAGCAAATTATTCTTAAAGACAAGTAGATGCTCAATAATAGTATCTTCAATGACTGCTTGGTCCTCAGAGTTATACCTTTCATAGTATCTATTCACTGTTAATAGATTTCCATCTTTGATTACCCTTTTCTATAGTGATTTAAGGATTGGTTTCCACAAGGTTTGTGGATTCCCAACTGCCTTTTCTTCCTTCTTCTTCATCTTTACCTCTGTCTCTTTCTCCTTAGGACTGTCTTGCTTACTTGTCCTTGTGGATATTCTAGGAATAACTACAGGCACCACATCTTATGTTTCTTCCTCTTGAGAGGCTGACAAATCCACAATATCAACAATAGGAGCTACTATTTTTTGTTGTCTCCAAAGAAGTAGGTGTATCGGTGATGATGCTAGAAGATGCCTCCATCTTATTTCTGATATCTATTAATTGCACTTTTGTGATTCCCACCTTCGCAGTGATATCTTCAACAATCTTGTTGACTTTCCTTTTCCTTGTTAACTTTTATTGCTCTTCTCTAACTTTCTCATACTTCTCCCTATATGTTCCCCATCTTTCTTGGGTAGGGTCCTTTTCTACTGCCAGTACATGCTCCACTTGCATAGATAGTACTTAAACACTTACCTCATATCCCATATGATAACACCACTTAGTTCTAGGCTCAACTACCTCAAAGTAGACACAATCAGTTTCAACCATGAAACAGATAGTGTCATATTTTTCCACTAAGTTCTCTAGTATTTTGTACCTTTCTTTCATCTACCTCTGCAGTATCTTGATCATGCCAAACAATTCACCATCTACCCATTCCTTCTTCTGTCTTCTATAGTATTATGAAATCTGAAGTCTAGTGGGTTCATTATCTTTCCATGCTCTAGGATGCATGCCAGGAAACTTGTGAATAATATTAATGTACATGTGAATCAACAATGAACCGAACCTAAATGCCTTATATTTATCCTTCATTATAGCTTTCACATTCTTAATAAACTGTTAAGCAAGAATTTTGTAAAGATTATACTTCTTGTTCTCTTTTACCATTTTGTATGACATCACGATGACTCTAGTAGATACAAAATTAGGTCTGCTACTGTAAAACAACTTGTAGCCTAGAAACATTGCTACCAATCTGACATCTTGCAAATAAATATCATTTACTGTCATTGTCCTCTTATCCCACTTTGAATGTGTTAGGGTTTCAGCTAGATTTCTTAGGTTCTTTTCTTGTACAGGTAGGGCTCCTTCATTATCAAGGCCTGTGATCTCATGTATCAATTGTACACATATTTTTATAGGTTGATCACTAATCCACAAGAATTGGTCATGAACTCTGCTAAGAATGATCTTGAACCATTGAACTTCTGTAAATTCTATGAGTAGGGTTAATTTCAGGATTGATTGATCTTGTAGGTGTTTAAACTCTTCTACCATGGTTCCATTTTCTTCTACCATACCATCCAATTCACTATAGATGTTAACCTCACAAATGATTTCATATTTATAGTGTATGTAAGCCCTAATGTCTTCTATGTGTAACATGCCTATGGGGGTTTGTGTAAACACTCCCTCTGGATCATCCTCACAAGATTTGTATGGATGCTTCTCAAACTTATACCTAGGTCTATCTACAACATCATAAATTACTGGTGCATCCATGACTTTTATGAAAGATTAGGTCTAAATACCTTAAACACTTGAATCTGATGCTTTGCTTCACATGAACACGAAATCTCTCTGCTAGATCACTACTCTATTTTCACACTTTTGCTATCCTTAGTCGTTGATCAATAAATGGTGTAAAAATGAAGTATTTCAAGTCTTTTATCCATTGCAAGTTAAGTGTGTGTATTAAACACAGGTAGCTCAACTTCGCATGTCGTCTAGTTAATACAAAACTCACAAACACAAAAGATGAACCTTCAAGTGTTGCACTCTCATCCAAATACTCCACAGTGTCTGTACACCTCATGCCTAAGCTTTCATGAGCTTACTCCACATATACAGGGGTTGGATATTTTTTGATTACTGCATCCAATGCTCCCCATAAGGCCATGTGACCTTCTAGGTTGATGCCTCAAAGAACTCATCATGCAAAGACACAGTATCATCTAATGTCTCTCCCTGAACCATAACTTTGTCAAAAAATTTCACCTTCCATATTTGGTCATCCTCCTTGCTCTCTGATTTCTTGAAATGATTCCCAAATTCATCCATGTACTCATTAATACTTTTACCACTATCACCAACATTTTTCCTTATAACCATAGGAGGTGGTCCTCTTGGTTCACTAGATCTTCTTGGTCCTCTTCTGTTGTCTTCTCCATTATATCTGCAAAAATTCACAATGTGACCTAGATTGTTACACTTGTAACAAGTAGGTGGTCTCCTTCTTTCTTGATTAGTCTACAACTTACAATATCTTGATGTATGTCCATAGTTGTTAAATTTTTGACATGTGGTCTTCGCTATTATTTCTTCTCTGATATAGTCTTGCTTATACCTAGACTGATAAGGTTTTCTATAGTCTTCTTTCTTGTGTCCATACTCATAAAAATTAAAATAGTAACTAGTAAAGGGCTTAGAGTTACCTTTACTTTTGCAATCTCTTTTCATGTGTCCAATTTTGTTGCATCCAAAACATCTACCTTTGAAGGGTCTTAACTGTTCTCTAGGTTTTTCATGAGTAGGTCTCTCTTCAGAAGTAGGTCTTTCCTCAGTCTTTGCTTGATTTGATGTTTCTTGGGTTTTTGAACTTTCAGCTTCATTGAATCCAACTCTAGTCACATCTCCTTTAGGCTTTTGTCTTGCTCTTTGTTCATCAATTTTGTCACTGCTCATGTGTAACTTCTCAATGTGTAATTTGGCTTGAGTAAGTTCACCTTTGATGATCTGATTGTATTTTTCCAATTCTTGATATTTATCTTTGTATTGGTCAAGTTCAGTCTTCATTTGTCCCATCTATACGTTAGCTTCTTTTAGTGACTCTTCGACTTTGTTTCTTTCATCCTTTTCATGTTGAATCTCTTTAATCATCAAAAGATTAATTTGTTCTTTATCCTACTCCAGCTTCTTTATTTTTTCTGATGTATCACTGTCTGAACTTTCTTTGATATTCTCCATAAGGTCTTGTCTCTGACTCTTTACATTCTTAATCTGTTCTTTTAGTTTCCTCGTGAAACCTTCTACTCTTCTTAATTTGAATTTTAGTTCTCCATTCTTAGCTTTCATCTTATCCAGATCTTCAAGAGTAGATTCAAAGTTCTCTTGAAAATATTCCGAATCCATTCTAATCTCCCTTATGCTATTAGGCTTTCTCTCCAAGGGCCAATGGCTCTGATACCAATTGTTAGGATTAGGTAATACTGAGAGGGGGGGTGAATCAGTATTACAGAACTTTGATCTTTCCAACTTTAAGCAATTAAAAACAATCCAAAGTAATGCAAAAATGAAAAGAACATATAAGCATAACACATTACTCATTCCACCATGATGTGTTCTTGAGGAAACCCTAGCCAAAGGGAAAACCCCGGTGGGTATGGTACCCACAAATATGCACTAAAATATAATGTCTCTGTTAGGAGAACTAGCCTTGTTAGGAGCTGATTGTTACATAGTACATTTTCTTTTTAGACAAATACAAAACCCTATTAGGGGTATACAAAACACCTAGTTAAGGGTGGTGAGCAAACTGCTCTTACAATCAATACTTGTCTCAAAAGGGGAACAATATAAGCACTTATCTTGCTTAGATAATTCTAGTTATAGCTCAACCTCTTACTGATCTCACATCTGATCTCTACTCTTACATTCACAAACTTACTCCATCGCCATAATCATAACCATACTTCACTTTCACAAAAGCAATCTATACTTATACAAAATCAACCTTCCAATTGGCTTCACAATTACCATACAAAACATAATGATAACTCATGCAAATGATATTTATGGAGTCAGTGCTCTTATATTACTAAAGAGTCAGCAATATACTTTATTCACCTATCTTAGCACGTTACCATATTCACTATACTCTCCTTGATCTTTGCAACTGTTCATATGCCCTATTATGATGTTTTATTGTCTTTGCATATCTTCCAAACAATGTATCTCTCAAATATGGTAACCAATAATCATGCGTTGTTAACTAAAGCATGTATACATCCCAAAATACCTTTAGTTAACTTCACAAGATCTCATACCTCATATATCTTCATCGTTGACCAAAATTGTAGCACTGTACCCTGTTATCCTGATTGTGAACTTAGTCATTTTCATGACTGTGACTCTAGTGGCAATCTTCACAACATGTGATCACTTCAACATAAGTGTTGCCATAAATGAAAACCCTCAAGTGATTCCTAGTGCTCCAAAACATCACATGCCAACACTGTGTACATGCAGAGACGCATGTCTGTCAGAGATGCCTATGTACAGGCAGAGACAAATGTTTGCAAAAAAACAAAGATTAACCACCAATGTTTTAAAGTTTTATGCTCCCATTAAGTTTCAAATTGATGAAGGGTGCTCCCCTTAATACCACAAACACATAACAGAAATAGAGAAACAACAACAATATGCAAGAACAGAAAATTGGCTTCTTATTATCTCCACAAATGTGGAATTACAAACTTTCAGAATTACAATATGCAAAGCCACATGGGCATTCCCTTACAATATTCTGTAGGACAAAGCCTCAAATCAATACCCAGATCTATTCTGAACTGCCTAAGACAATAATACAGCCTTCCTTATATAGGCAATTATCCACCGCCTGGGAAGGTTCCAGAATTTTAGCCAATAAGGCCGACCAAACTTAGAATTATTTTATTTTACATTTTATTACATCATAGTCGGCTCAAGATAACCTTTGAAACCCGAACAGAAATTTTGAAGAAAATTATTTTTCGCCATTTCAGGTGGCCCAACTTCCGAAGACCATAAGTCATCACCAGTTGACCCACTCGGCCACTATAACCCCATTTCGAAAATGCCACGAAGCGCTCTACAGGCTTGACCACCGCAAGCACCCGTCACGCAAATTTTCGACCTCATCCGGGGCCTCTAAAGCCTTCAAAACTGAGTTCAAAGTTTCTGTACCCTGCTGCCAATACCGAAAATCTTCAATATCTTCCAATATACACTTGATCTGGCAGTGAAACTTTACTGGCAGACTTATATGACCAAAAGGAACCTCCAAGAAAGAAATCAGATCATTCTAAGCACATACGAAAATTACCAAAAATAGTAACTTTCCATAAATAGCAGCTCTGCACAAAATAACCCTTATTGAATATAAAAACATAAATATTTTTGGGTGATGCAAGATTGCTCTTACACCCAGGATGCTCCTGCATCAGACACCCGGGGTAATTTGAGAAGTGACCCTGTCACGACTCAGGTGTGTAGAGGAAAACCAAGACGGTTAACCTCCTCCTTTGTTAGCCATGATGAATCTTCAGCAGGTCGTCCTTTCCACTTGACCAGATATTCTTCATATGTCCTGTTCCTTGTGCTTCTGCCAACACGACTATCCAGTATATCTTCAATCTCCTTAGTGTCTGAACTAGTTGCTGGAATACTCCACTGTGCTGCTGTGATCTCATCTTCAACACCTCCTTCATGATACTCTTTCAGATCTGAAATGTTAAACACTGGTGAAATATTTAGCTCACTAGGAAATTCTACCTCATATGCGTTTCCTGAATCATGTTTCTTCAATATCCTGCATGGCCCAAACTTCTTCATTTTCAACTTGTTATATGTACCAACTGGAAACCGCTCCTTCCGCAAATGAACCATGACTTCATCACCAACCTGAAATTCCTTATACCTCCTTTTCTCATCTGCCTTAGCCTTATACTGTGCGTTCATCTTGGTAATATGCTTCCTCACCTCCTCATGGATGTTCTTCAAGTGTTCTGCAAAATCCTCAGCTTCAGCACTACTTATTTCTCCTTTATCTATCTTTCTCAATTCAGATGCATTTCTTGGACTACTTCCATATATAATCTGGAATGGTGATTTACCAGTGCTCCTGTTGACAGAATTATTGTATGCAAATTCTGCCTGTGGTAAAATCAAATCCCATCCTGTTGGCTTATCTCCAACCAAACATCTCAACAAATTTTCCAAACTCCTATTCACCACCTCTGTCTGTCCATCAGTCTGTGGATGATGTGATGAACTGAACTTCAAATCTGTCTTCAACTTCTTCCACAACGTACGCCAAAAATATCCAACAAACTTAGTGTCCCGATCTGAAACTATGGTCTTTGGCAAACCATGAAGTCTCACTACTTCTCTGAAAAAAAATTCTGCTACATGAACAGCATCATTAGTCTTCTTGCAGGGAATAAAATGTGCCATCTTCGAAAATCTGTCAACTACTACAAAAATTGAATCATGTCCCCGCTGAGTCCTCGGTAAACCAAGAACAAAGTCCATGCTGATATCCTCCCAAGGCTTCTCTGGTATAGGTAATGGCTGATACAATCCTGTATTCTGCTTCACTCCTTTCGCCATCTGACATACTCTGCAACTCTGTACAAACTTCTTCACATCTTGCTGCAACTGTGGCCAATAATAATTCTCACTAACCAAAGAAAGGGTTTTATCACGACCAAAATGTCCAGCCAATCCTCCGCTATGCTTCTCCTTGATGAGATTCTCCCTCATAGAACTTCGTGGAATGCACAACTGATTCCCTTTGAATAGCATATCATCCTGGATGATGAAATCCAACCATTTCGTCCTGTCTAGAGTAACAGGTTCTGTACAAGCTTTCCAAGCTTCACCAAAATCAGGATCCTCTGGATACAAATTCTTGAGTTCCTTGAACCCAACCACTTCAATCTGCATTTCTGTCAGCAATAGTTGCCTTCTGCTAAGAGCATCTGCAACCCTATTAGACTTTCCGCTCCTGTGTTTCAAAACAAATGTATAACTCTGCAAAAACTCAACCCATTTCAAATGCCTTTGATTCAATTTTCCTTGACTATTCAAATATTGCAAAGCTTGATGATCAGTATACAAAACAAACTCCTTAGGAAGCAGATAATGTCTCCACTTCTTTAATGCCTGAACTATAGCATAAAATTCCTGATCATAAACAGAATATTTCCTCTTGGCATCATTTAACTTCTCACTGAAATAAGCAACAGGTTTACCTTCTTGGCTCATAACAGCTCCTATTGCAGTACCACTAGCATCACAATCTACTTGAAACACCTTATTAAAATCTGGAAGTGCTAAAACAGGTTGTTCTGTAACTTTTTGTTTCAATAATTGAAAACTCTTTTCTGCTCCTTTAGTCCACTTAAACTCTTTTCTATCCCCTCTCATTGTTTCAGTCAAGGGTCCACAAATACTGCTAAAATTTTTGATAAACTTTCTGTAAAAGCTAGCCAAACCATGAAAAGATCTTACCTCAGTAGCACTCCTTGGAGTAGGCCATTCAAGGATAGCCTGTACCTTCTCTGGGTCCATTTTTAGACCTTCTGCTGGAACTACAAATCCCAAATACACTAACTCTTTCTTCACAAAACTGCACTTCTTCAAATTAATCAACAATTTCTCTTCTCTCAGCTTCTCAAATACCATACGAATATGCATCATATGCTCATCCAATGTCTTACTAAAGATCAAAATATCATCTAGGTAAACAATGACAAACTTACCCAGAAATTCTTTCAGAACCTCATTCATGAGCCGCATGAAAGTGCTCGGTGCATTGGTTAGCCCAAAAGGCATGACTAACCACTCATACAGTCCTTCCTTTGTCTTGAAGGCAGTCTTCCATTCATCTCCTTCTCTGATCCGAATCTGATGATATCCACTTTTCAGATCTATCTTTGAGAAATACACAGCTCCACTCAAACAGTCCATAATATCATCCATTCGTGGCAATGGAAACCTGTACTTGATTGTGATCTTGTTTATTGCTCTGGAATCTGTACACATCCTCCACTCTCCATTCTTCTTTGGTGCTAATACTGCTGGTACAGCACAGGGACTCAGACTCTCTCGAATCAATCCTTTCTGTAACAGTTCATGCACTTGTCTGTTCAACTCCTCACTTTCTGCAGGTGTCATTCTGTGTGCTGCCTTATTCGGCAAACTCGCTCCTGGGATCAAGTCCATCTGATGACTGATCTTCTTGACTGGTGGTAATCCATCAGGCACGTTATCGGATACAATATCCTGAAACTCATTCAACAAATCTGCAACTTCGACAGGAACATCTTCTACTTCCTCTTTACCAGCTTTTGGAATTAAAGCAAAACATACATGCTCATGCCTCATACCATCTAGGAAATTTCTTCCATCAACAAAAGTTATCCTTGCATTACCACATACCTTTTCTTCAGTCTCCTTCAACGGTTTTAGCTTATGTCGCACTCCATCCTTTGTCAGGGAATAGGTATTCGCACGGCCATCATGTACAGCACATCTGTCAAATTGCTAGGGTCTACCCAACAACATATGGCATGCATCCATAGATATGATATCACACAATACCTCATCTTGGTATCCGCCAATCTTGAACTTCACTAGGCATTGTTCATTGACCATGACCTTGTGGTCATCCTGTACCCAGGCAATCCGATATGGATGTGGGTGTTTCTGTCTCTTGAGCTTCAACTTTGTCACCATCTCTTCTGACACCAAATTGTCAGTGCTTCCACTATCAATGATCACATCACAACATTTACCTTCACACTTGCACCTGGTGCGAAACAGGCTCCTCCTTTGCTCAGGTTCATTCTCACCACTCAACAGGGCTCTTCTGTTAATCAACGTTTCTCCTCTTTCAGCATCTTCAGAATTTGATGATCTGGCATCTTCATCGACATGTGCAACTCTGGCCTGGCCTTCATTTCTCCTGTCTGTTCTGCCTTGGCGCTGAGGACATTCAAATGCCCTATGACCTTCTTCTCCACAGTGAAAACATGTTCCACGGAAGCCACCTCTTCCAGATCCTTGTCCTCTTCCTCTTCCTCTCTGATCTCTATTATTCTGATCCTGGAAGCGATTGGAATTATTTCCTCACTGATTTTGACTGCTACTGGCCTCATCCTTCTTTTTCGGATCTTCATTTCGGCCACCATATGACCGTCCACCAGATCGTCCACCGCGACCTCTTCCGTTTTGTCTGCTCTCAAACTTCTTGTTCAGCTTTTCCTCCACTTTTAGGGCAAACTGGTATGCCTCTTCAATACTGTTCATTCGAACCAGATTCAGCTCCTCCTGAATGCTTGGCTTTAACCCATTAAGGTATCGGGCAACTTTCTCTTTATCAGCTTCTGCATGGCCTGTTCTGATGAGAAGTCGATAGAACTCCTCTGTATACTCCTGAACAGATCTTCCTGCTTGCTTCAAACTCTGCATTTTCTTTAGTAGGTCAAGCTCATAATCAACAGGAATGAACTGTCGCTTCAATTTATCCACCATTCGATCCCATCTTGTGATTTTATCTTTCCCTCTTCTATTTCGCTCCAATTGAATTTCTTGCCACCAGATCTTCGCATGACCTTTCAGTCTGGCTTTTGCAAATTTGACCCTATCAGGATCCTCAACATCTTCATACTCAAAATATTCTTCACACTCATTGATCCAGTCGATCAGTTCCTCTGGGTTAAGATTTCCAGAAAATGTAGGAACCTCAATCTTAGGTCTTTTCCCAATCTTGGAAATCGCCCGAAAAAGTCTTTCTTCCTCCTGGTTCACAATTTCAACTTCTCCTTCTTGATATTCTTCTTCGGCTTCATCCTCGCTTTCATGTCTGACATTAAGATTCATTCCTCTGCGAATCTCTTCTTGCAATGCTCGCACTTGTCTCTGCAGCTCTCTAACCTCAGGTGTTACAACACCAGCTCTTCCGCCATGTTCCCTTCGTGGAGGCATTTTCGCGATGTGCGCTGAAACCCTAGCCACGGTCCTGGTGCAAACTGCCTCACAGTCGGCGATCTGTTTACACACTCAAGAACTCCTGCTCTGATACCACTTGATGAAGGGTGCTCCCGTTAATACCACAAACACATAACAGAAATAGAGAAACAACAACAATATGCAAGAACAGAAAATTGGCTTCTTATTATCTCCACAAATGTGGAATTACAAACTTTCAGAATTACAATATGCAAAGCCACATGGGCATTCCCTTACAATATTCTGTAGGACAAAGCCTCAAATCAATACCCAGATCTATTCTGAACTGCCTAAGACAATAATACAGCCTTCCTTATATAGGCAATTATCCACCACCTGGGAAGGTTCCAGAATTTTAGCCAATAAGGCCGACCAAACTTAGAATTATTTTATTTTACATTTTATTACATCATAGTCGGCTCAAGATAACCTTTGAAACCCGAACAGAAATTTTGAAGAAAATTATTTTTCGCCATTTCAAGTGGCCCAACTTCCGAAGACCATAAGTCATCACCAGTTGACCCACTCGGCCACTATAACCCCATTTCGAAAACGCCACGAAGCGCTCTACAGGCTTGACCACCGCAAGCACCCGTCACGCAAATTTTCGACCTCATCCGGGGCCTCTAAAGCCTTCAAAACTGAGTTCAAAGTTTCTGTACCCTGCTGCCAATACCGAAAATCTTCAATATCTTCCAATATACACTTGATCTGGCAGTGAAACTTTACTGGCAGACTTATATGACCAAAAGGAACCTCCAAGAAAGAAATCAGATCGTTCTGAGCACATACGAAAATTACCAAAAATAGTAACTTTCCATAAATAGCAGCTCTGCACAAAATAACCCTTATTGAATATAAAAACATAAATATTTTTGGGTGATGCAAGATTGCTCTTACACCCAGGATGCTCCTGCATCACAAATGTATAAAAAAAATTCTTATGATAAAATCACAATGATTTTTTAACCTTAATATGTCAAAAAACTTTACTTAATCAACTTTAAAAAGATAACACAAAGGAAACTCCCTTTTCTAGCAGAGACACTTGTGTGTATGCAGAGACACCTATCTGCACAAAAACAAAGATTTTATTAGTTTCATGTATTTTTCTTCATTTATAGATACAATTAGGTGTTTTACTAATGATCATTAGCCTTAATGTGATTACCAAATACAAATTTTATTGATTAAAACAAACTAAAATGAGAGAAAACCTCTTTTCTAGTGGAGATGTCTATCTACAAGCAGAGGGGCTTGTGTGTAGAGATGCATGTTTCTAGGTGGAGATGCCTCTGGTCAAGTGGAGATGCCTGTCTGGAAAATTCACAGGAAACCTTCACACGATCAAGAAAAATAGTTAGAAAATGGGATTGTGGGTCCCACCTGGGTGTGATAAAATGTATATGATGAAAACCTACCTATTAAGAACAAGTTCAAACATGCAAACGTTAATGATAAAGAGCATATTCAATCTACTCTAACATGTTCATAAACTTGTAAAAAATACTAATCTTCACCATAACGTTGGATGAGCATAAAGCAAGTGCGCCCAAGACTTGCTCGATTTAAGCTCTTAGAGAGGTTGTGGGTGTGCTCTACCAGCACAAGTGTCAATCCCACTACGAATGCAAGGTAAAATCAAGATTGAACTACTCAAGGAGGAGCTATGGAAGCAACCCTCAAGCATTCAATAAGACGTCATTGAAGCTCAAGAAGGTGCTATGGAAGCAACTCTCAAGTTCAATGACATGCAAGCCTAATGCTACTAATGACATCAAAGTAAAGCATGAAATAAAAATCTACTATGCATTCTAACAACTACCAAATGGTTAGCAAAAATTATAAGAAAGCAATTCTAAGTCTAAACTAGCATAATAACTCTAATGCAAAAATGAATGGATTTTGCTTGAGACAAGGGTCTTATTTATAGGATTTTGGAGGGCTGGGGTGAGGTGGCATCTATGTGGAATCCACATAGGTGCCACCAAGGAGACACATAAGCCATGCAAAGTCCAAGACTTACTCACACATGTGTGAGAAACTTGGGATGTGAGAGGTCAATGTGTACTTCAAGTACATGTGTAAGAGAAAAAGTCAAATTTCACCATTTTAGAAGGTGTAAGAAGTGTCATAAAAAATGTAAGAAGTCTTGTTTATGCAAATTTTAGCAATTTTTTAAAAGACAGTTTTTGGAAATTTGCTCACACATGTGTGAGCAAATAATTAGGACTAATGGATGTAGGAATCCAAAATTAGCCTAATTAACCTTAGTTAATTAGTGAGTAGGTTTATTAGATAGAAAGTGATGCATGTAGAATAGCATCTAGGTTGGATTTAAGATTAAATTTAATTAAATTAAATTTAATCATGGCTTAGTAGAAATAAAGAATGCGAGGGAATTAAATAAATTAAAAATTTATTTAAAAGCGGACTATGGAGGAACATGTATTAAATTTAATTTAATAAATTATGAAAGGTAGTAATTAAATTTAATTCAAATACTATAATTAGTGAATTTATTTAATTAAATAAATAGATGAATTTAACAAATATAATTAATTAAAATTTAACTATAATGTTATTTGGGGTCATTAATTAAATTAAATTTAATTAATGTTAAAGTATGAATTTAGGTGTCTACAGTTTCTTCAAATTCTATTCCTTCTTGCTGCAAGTAGCCTTTGCAAACCAATCTTTCTTTGTTCCTTATAATTATTCCCTCTTCATTCATTTTATTTCTTAATACCAATTTAGTTCCAATAACATTCTTTCCTTCAGGTATAGAAACTAGTTCCCAAGTTTTATTCTTTATTATTTGATTCAGTTCTTCTTTCATTGCATTAACCCATGATTCATCTTTGCAGGCCTCATTAGTAGTTCTGGGTTCCACTTGTGAAATCAGACATAATTCCTCTCTAGCCTTAGACCTAGTTAACATGCCTCTATTCCTATCACCAATAATATGATCTTCAAGATGATTTATTGGTACATGCCTTGAAGTTTTAGGAGCATAAGATTATTCACTTTCACATATTTTCTTATTATTGTCAAATTCAACCAACTCTTCTACTTCAACAACCTTTTCTGAGTTTTTATCCCAAATTCTTTCTTGAACTTGAAACTTCTTGTCAATTCTTACATTAATACTCTCAACCATCTTTCTCAATCTCAAGTTGAAACATCTGTAAGCTTTACTTTTGGTGGAATAACCAAGAAATATGCCTTCATAACTTCTTGATTCAAACTTACCTACCTCATCATCTCTTTTGATAAAACATTTTCTACCAAAGATTCTAAAATATCTTATAGTAGGAGCATATCCAAACCAAAGTTCATAAGGTTTTTTAGTATTACCTTTCCTGATCTGAAATTTGTTCAAAGTGTAAACTGAAGTACTGATTGCTTCCCTCCAATGCACATGCGATACATTTCCTTCAATCATCATTGTTCTAGTAGCATCCCGTATAGTTCTATTCTTTCTTTCTACAAACTCATTTTGCTGTGGACTCCTACGAGCAAAAGTCTACCTACATATCCCATGTTCTTCACAATATGAATTAATTGCAGAATATGTAAACTCTCCTCCTCTATCTAACCTCAAATATCTTATCTTCAGACCTAATTCAATTTCTAATTTTTCCTCGAAGATCTTAAACTTGTCAAATGCCTCTGATTTTTCTTTAAGAAAGGCAACCCACATCATTCTAGAATGATCATCAACAAATAGTATGAAATACCTTTCACCATAAGAGGATCAAGTTCTTGTAGTACCACTAAGATCTATATGCACCATATCTAGCTTTCTTTTGGTAGTGTATGACTTTCTTTTAAAACTCCCCTTTGTTTGCTTTCCCATTACACATTCTCTACACATGGTGTTAGAGAGCTTCACAATTTTTGGTAAGTCCCTAAAAGAACTAATGTTACTTGCCTTCACAATGTTATAAAAATTCACATGACAAAATCTTCTATGCCATATCCAACTTTCATCAATCTGAGCAACAAAACATTTTGCATCAGTGGTATTCAATTGGAATACATTATCTCTTGTCTTTGTTCCTAAGGCAATCGGGTTTCCCTTTTGTCCTCTGATAGTGCATAATCCATTACTGAACTATAACTGATAACCTTTATCCATAAGTTGTCCAACACTTAATAGTTTATGTTTAAGTCCATCAATAAGCAATATTATCAGTGTTAGTTTTTCCATCCATAGAAATAGATCCTACTCTAACAATTAGTTTAGGAGTATTATCACCAAATCTGACAACTACACCATAATGCATCTTAAGCTGAACAAACCTATCTCTATCACTAGTCATGTGATGTGAGAATCCACTATCAATGATCCATTCAAATTTCTTTTCAACATGTGATACTAAGGCTTTTTCTTCATGAATAGGTTCATTATCCTTTATAACTACAAAACCAGTCTCATCTACCATTGAATCATCATTAGAAACACCTTCACCAACATAATAGAATTCCTCATCATATAAGTGTATCCTAGTGAACTTAGGTTTGTGTTTAGAGACCCTTGTAGGACATCGAGATGAAAATTGACCAACTTCATTACAAGAAAAACATTTTAAAGGCAATTTTCCTTCAAATTTATCCTTACCTCTTTTCTACTTTCTTGCTATCAGAGCAACAAGTTTTGTTACTCCTAAATACGTTAAGTGTTGTCATTAGTGAAAAGGTGAGTTATGATGAGTGAATAATCAGGTCGGTGTGTTGGAGCTCTAAATTTTGGGCAAAATTTGGAGTCCAATATAGTGATAAAACCCTAAAAGATGGCCTCTTAAACTCCATGTCCAATAATTAATGATGGAGTACATGAAATGGGATGAAAAAATTATATTAAATTTCAATTAAAAAGTTGAGAGATTAAGGAAGGAATCTTTGTGACAAGAACAATCAAAATTCTATGCTCAAAGCGTTCAAAAAATGCTGGAATTTCGACCTGCTGCAAAGATGATGCCAACAGAGGCTGAAGATGGTCGAATTTTAAAAATCTAAAAAAGACCCAGTTCGGAAAATCAAATTTGTAATTTGTAATTTGTAATTTGTAATAAGGGTTGTGTCTTTTCAACCTAAAGAGGTGTGAAAGCCACTCATAAACATATATATACATAATGTAAAATGTAAAGAGATAATACAATTCATATTTTCATAAGATATAATTCTATCACAACTGCAATATGAACTCTAATGTACTATTTTTTCAACATTAATAAAGATAAGAGCTCTTCTTTTTATTTGTGGTTATAAGTTATATGTTTTCAATTAGTCTTTCAGATATTCTATTAAATAGAGTGTTTCACTATGTTGAATTCCCTAAGTATCACAATTCAAAATTAATATATACAGTTTAAATATCAATTGAAAGAAAGATCTGTGTATCTTCTCTTGTTTTTATTGATCTCTTAATTTGAGTTAAACTTGATAAGATTAGCTATATAGATTGATTTGAATTATAAGTCAAGTGGAAGCCTGTGAGGTGATGGTCTTGTCTTATTAAAGCAAGTTTTTAAAACCGTCTTTGATCATACGTAGGATTGAAAGTTTTATGACTCTATAGCCCAAGTATTTAGAAGGCACTGATCTAATCTTTAATTGGAAACTATCATGTTAGTTCATTTGTAGTTTGTAGATCATTAAATCTTTATTTCAAAACATTACTTTTCAGTCTTTAATATAATCCATTTAGTCAAGTATTATAGAATAGATATTTTTAGGAGATTAGTTGCTTTCCTCAAAGGATCATTCACCACCTTTGGAGGAATCTTGTTTTGTGTACGTAGTTGTGTGACACAAAAAAATTGATAGTTCAGAGTGAATTTAGGCCTACCAGCCTTGGCTTGATTAAGCCAGAATTGTAGAGGTATGAACTTGTACCTGTTAGTTGGCCAAAAGCGATCCATCATTTTTGGGCACCAATGCGATAAAGATCAAGTCATTTGGTAATGACAAGGTAGAAAAATTATTGAGCAATCAAGGTTACCAAGAAGAATGGACACCAAACAAATATAGTTAATCAAGAACAATGGTTACCAATAAAAGGAAGAGTACAAAGTGAGTATGTTAACTGAGGAAGAGTATTACCGAGCAAGAAAAGCATGATAACCGAGAAGATCAACAAAGTCTACCGAGAGACACTTGATGAAAATAAAAGTTTATGAATCCAAAAAATACCAGGTGATTGGATTCTACCGAGAAAGAAAATGGCTTACAAAGATCGAGGAGAAAGTTAGGTAAGATTTATTTTGATTGAAACATGATTGCAAATGATCTAAAGGAAAAGTTTGAACCAATGTAAATGAAGAAAATATTTCTTGGAAAGAGGAAATGAATATGGATCATAGATCTAATCGTTAGATAATTCTAGAAGGATCCAAACCCTAATTAGGTCAAGTAAAGAGGAAGCTACATGATTAATATATAAGGATGGATCGATAAAAGATAATAAGAGAGAAGGAGAGAGCGTAAAACAATGACAAAGTAGATAGTGCTACCGAGCAGTGGAAGTGGATGAATTTGGTGAAATTAGTAAGAGAAAGGTAATAAGATTGTGCAGAGCATAAAGGATCTGATCTAGCATATAGGTAGATGCACTATTCTAGATTAGTTTTTACTAGAATACATTATTGTTATTGTATTCTCAAATCCCACATATTGGGTAGGCCTTAGCAAGCTTATTATATTGTAAATCTCTTAACAAAGTGCACACTTATTGAGTGTTGCAAAATCCTTTTTCAAGGTAGACTTTAGAAGGTCTTTTTGTATTACTCCTAATAGGGTAAATCACCAGAAGTGACACTTTTATATGCTCTAACTGAGAAACCTTTATACTGCAGTAGTGAAGGATTGTGGGTGTCATCCCCACCACAGTTTTCCCTCTAACCAAGGGTTTCTGTGTGACGAAAATCATGTGTCAAATTTGTTCATGTGTGTTATGTGTTTATGGTTAAAAGATTTTACTTTATTTTACTTTCATTCGGTAATAAGTTGTTAAGTTTATTCATGCAAAGTAAGATATAAGATTGAAAGGTTAAAACAATTATTGAGGGTTAGTTTTATAAGGTACTAATTTACCCCCCCTCTCAGCACCTTAACTTTCCAACAAGTTTGTCCATCTTCATGTCTTCCTCATCAATTTCTATTAGATCATATCCATAGTATCCAAGATTAGGATAATTGTTTACCCTACTGGTTCTCTCAAGGCTTGATGAGGTCTTTTTATCATTATGAATAGTTTCCTTGAATGCAATTTCTATCTTATGTATTGAATAGAGTTTATTTTAATTTCATTCAGAAATAAGTTATTAAATTTATGCATGAAAAGTAAGATCTAAGATTCAAAGGGTAAAATATTTATTGAGGGTTAAATTTTTATAAGGTACTGATTCACCCCCCTTCTCAACACCTTAAATTTTTAACAAGTTCGTCCATCTTCTTGTCTTCCTCATCAATTTCCATTAGACCATATTCATAGTCTCCAAGCTCAGGATATTTGTTAACCCTACTGATGCTCATAAGGCTTGATGAGGTCTTTTTTTCATTATGAACAGTTGCCTTGAATGCAGCTTCTATCTTAGGTACTAAATCCTATAATTCTGCCACCTCAAAGGTAGTTAACTTAGCTATAAACATATCTTTATTGAATCCTTGAGTCAATGGAATGATCTCCTCAATCACCTGCACTTTGGTCTTGTAAAGAGGTGTCAAAGATCTCATAATATTTGCAATGACCTCTTATTTAATATAAGTGCCTCTTGAATTTATGATCCTTGTAACAAATTTTGAAACCCTCTGGACATAAGCTCTGACATTTTCATCTTCTTGCATTTTTAGATCTTCCAACTTTGTCTTCCAATTTTGTAACTTTGCTTGCTTGGTGTGAGGGATAACTTTAAGAAATCCCCTCTTAGGAAAAAGTGTAAAATCCTGACGAATCATACATTATTTTAGGGGGGAATTTGTTTTAATAAAGATGATTTTTTTCTTTCAAATCCATGATTTTTCATAGTTTGTATTAGTGATTTTTCCCTGGTGAAAGAAAAATTCATAAATTCCTAGTGAATTATATAGTCATGTGGGGGAAAATATATATTATATGAGGCAAATAATTTTCTTTTGAAGTAAAAAATTATAATATATGAGGCGAATGATTTTCGTTTGAAGGGAAAAAAATTATTGTATTGGTGAATTTTATGTACTGTTTGAAAATTTATTTATTTTATTGCCTAATCATTTGTTAATTATGGGAGAAAAAATATTTTATTGGTGATTTTCAAAAGATGGGACATAACACAGACACGTAACCTAACATACATACATACATACATACACGTAACCTAACATACATACATTATTTTATAATGTTAAATGTATTATTTGAGACTGTCTGATGATCCAAAATCAATGGCTGAAGTTTAATTTTGGCCTTAATTTATTGAAGGAAACAAAGTTGTCCAGGAAGTCATCGAAATGTTGACATGTATCAAATTAGGGTTGTCAACTTGTCTGCAGACTATAGTGCACACATGTTGGTATCGATAATCACAGTCTTATAGTGCAAATTTTAACTCTTAACTTGGTAAGAAATGAATGCCTTGTCAATGACAAGCGACATTATTTAACTTGTCACGCACCACTTCCAAATTCGTATAGACGATATAATCAATTTCTAACATTTTTGCATTTATGGGAAAGATTTACTGCCAGATATAAAAGATTAAGGACAAAATTTTAATTTCTCATACGCATGCATTTAGGGGAAAGATTTACATGAAATATTTAGAGGCATATTAAGGAAAATGGATTTAATACCATTAAAGAAAGAATAATTTATTGCTAAGTAATGATCAAGGATTCAAGGGCTATTTATAGATGATCTAGCTTCTTTATTCCTCGATTCGTCTTTGCTAGATAAATTATTTGTTTAGGTCATTAGTGTACACTCTACAAATAATTTGTTTTTAAAGTTTCTGAAGTTTTAGATGGACACTCTAATTAGGCTTAGATGCACATTTGAGGAGGCCCAGAAGGCCTTTCTGGGTTCCTTTTCAAATGAAATCTTACAATTAATTTGTAAGGAGGGTGGGCCTTTCGTAATAAAGGCTATTAAAATGGTGTTGGGCAGAGATTTTCTGCACAATAAAGATAGGTACAGGGTCAACATGGACATTACATCCCATTTTTTGGCATCTTTTCTCAACCTCGGAGGAGAGAAGGTGGACATGTTAATGCTGCTAAGGAGGGATTTTAAAGAAGAATACCTGGGGGACAACGTTCATGTTGTCATGTTTGTAGAAATAGGGGTGGGGATCCCTTGGGCAAGTGAAATACCCAAGCTTCTCCTCCCAGGCCAGAATGTGGCCATGCAACCTTTTCTGCTAGGCCCGAATGTTGGGCAATATAAGCGCCATAGGAAATGGGCACTGATAGCTAGGGATTTTCTTCATAAGTGGTTTATGCTTGACGAAGTGGAGGCTCAGGTGGGGCAATACAGGTGGCTCAATGAATTCTTTCAGTTAATCCTCTCTGCAAAATTCTACTTAGATGAAGCCGGAGGGAAATATCAGTAGTGGTTTTTTTTTTTGATAAAAACATACCACATTTTTGGGTTTTTTGTTTATACAATCATACCACATCTTTTGGTTTTTTGTTTATAGTAGGTTTCTCTTTTTACTAGATAATGTAATTATAATTTTATGAAAAAAACAATGAAAATTTTGCAAGTTCATTTCAATTTGTGTTTTATGGGTACAAAAAATGGTTCTTAGACTTATTTGTGATTGCAATATTTCGATTAGTTGTTTTATCTATGTATTAGACATGTATGATGTAAGTATGTTTCAGTAGAAATAAGGAATCGATGGTATTTCTATTTTTAAATCTAAATATTTAAAATTTATCACAGTTGTACAATGTAGATAGTTGTAGTTAATAAAAGAAATGTCTTATCACTGACATTAAGTTTGGGTAATGTCACCTATTATACTAGCTAGGTGCAATTTCATCAAACTCTTCCATGTAGGGAAATTCTCCTTGTTCAACTTCGGTACCTCCTTTTTGTACATCTTAATCATTAGCTTCAAGTACCTTTAAAAATTTTCTCTATAAGCACCAACTTCTCTAATACCAATTGTTAGAATTATTTTAGAATAACTGAGAGGGGGGTGAATCAGTTATCCTCAGGTCCAGATGTACCAATTCAACTTTCTACCTCTTCAACAATCTTAGATCTAATCAGCTTTCAACTCGGTCTCTATAGCATATATTAGAAACATAAAACTTGCAATCCACTATCCTAAAGTAATAAAGTTGTAGAATATAAAACTTTCAACATCATCCACATCAACTAACATTTATACAAGTATAACACTAGGATTTATAGTGGAAACCCAATTTGGTAGAAACCACTCTGTAACATGCTACTGATTTTCACTCTTCTGAAGTGAGCTCTATGAGAAGCCAACCTAGTTAAAGGTTTGCATACACACTATTAGGTGTGACCCTATTAAAGGATTTAAACACTCTGTCAAAAGTGGCATGGTTAGAGGACTTAAGAACATTCCATTAGAATGTCACCTTGATTAAAAGATTTATACAATGACAGTTAGGTCAACCTTGATTAAAGGATTTAGACTGATATAATGGTTAAAAAGTAACAGTAGGTTCTGATCTAAAAAATATACAACTCACTTTGCAAATATAGATCCACTTCGCACATATATTGATCTAGTGACTGACCTTCATTTCCATCTCCATCTCTGATTTGCTCAAAATTCTCTTCAAGAAATCACCACAACTCTGTTCAACTCTTCACAGCTTCACCTTCAACCTTCTGCTTAGACTCATCAATCAATAAAATCAACCTCTTCTCTCTTCTATAACCTCACAATTAGGTTACCCTTATACCTCTCTGATAAGGTATATCAAACTTTTTTCACTTAATCTCCTCCATAGATCTTAGGTTTAGGTTAGATTCATCAAATCCTTCCATCATTATGTTCTTCATCTTTTCCTTCTAGATACATCTCCAAACTTCTCTTTGAATCCATAAGAAAATGATTTACCATGCATTAAATGCTTAATAATGTCAACACATTTTACATATCCCAAGAATTCAACTATGTCGGCTGAGATTCTCAATTCTTTCTCCAAATGTAAATTACTGACGCTTGGTCAATATTGTGCTCATCTCCTCAGTCATTACTGAATATCTTGGCCATCACTAAAAAATGTCTTCTCGGCAAACACTATCTTTGCTCAGTAATTTCTTGTCACTTGGTAATTACTGATGTTCGGTCAATACTAGATTTGCTTGGCATATACTGGCGCTCGGTCAACACTAACATCACTTGACTTAAATTAGATTTCTTCACTTTTTCTCGATTAAGCCTACATTTCCAGACTTTCTTCTTTACTAGATAAACAACACATTATCGTATCAATGTGCCAACTAATCAAGTACCCATTGAAGTATCACATAACTCAACCTTTCCTTAGGTCCTTTTGTTATCTCCTCTTTTCAAATCCTCTTCATCAATAAAAATATATGGTACTTTCATAGATAGCAATTGTCTTACTAGTTAAGGTTTGACATCAATGACAATATAAAAATTGTTTCAATTGTAGTTTCCAACAAAACAATCATTAAGTTGTAGAGCACACAAGTGCTTACAATTAAGAGAGGCACGCTACCAAATAACAAGAGGAAATAATAACCAAATCTCCACCTTCACTTCCCAAAAGTATAAAGTTCTTTGGGGCTTAGCCAAGATTGACAATATTCTACTTCCAAGAGGCTTGTCTTTCAATTTTCAAACAAGAAGGTAACCCTATAAAAAACTAGACAAATTTCCAAATAGGTATGAATTTTAGAAAAAATCCTTAATTTGTGCCCTAGAGATCCAATTTATCAAAACAAGTCAGTTTTCAAAGATCTAATTTTCAAGCCATTATAGTTAATCCAAATTAAAAACACAAAGAACATACCCCATTTAGACTTTGTAGACCTTTCAAAACATATAAATTTTTCTAAAAAATTTATTGATTTATGACTAGAATTAATTTTTCATGAAGTATCTATATCATCCTAAATTGGAAGCACTTCAATTTAGTGATGGTTTAGCACCTATTTAGTGTGATTTCATAATAAAATTTCATTTAGGATATATTTGCATGTGTTATTTTCTCTCTCCTTTGTGTGTGAATTTTGTACTTGTCTGTAGACACAACACTTCAGTAAAACATTAGAGGTTAGTTGAAATCGAAATCGTGAAAGTAATTAAAAAGTAAACTAACCAGGTGATTTACTGCCTTCTAGTAGATGCGAGTATGTATTCTTAGATTGGACTGAGATCAGTGACCTTGACGACATCTAAATGAAGGATTTGAATGCAAAATCTAGATATGAATTGGATGCAAATTAATCTATTTTTTTTAAATTTTAGATACAATAATATGAAAAATCTGATATGAATCTATTCTATATGAAAAACTGATATGCAATACAATTAATCTAATAATGATATGCTAAATATGAATGATCTCACAAAGTTGTTGATTTGTAAAAGAAGCTCCAATTCTTCAGATACCAATTCGCCAACATAAGTTTGCAAATTCTGAGATATGAGATTGAAGAGCTGAGCCTTGGTTTTATAGAAATCCAGGGCTTTGGGGATGCATGGAAAAAGCCATAAATCACTCAGATAAACACAAGTTGATTTTTGAGTTTATCAAAGAATAAAAGATAATTAATTCACAAAATCATGCAAAAGCAGTGTTTAACTCAAAATAGAGTTTAAAATTGATTGTTAATTTCTAGTTGCCTGCTTTTCTGATTGTGCATAATAATTATGAATTAAATAAATAAATAAAGTGATTTATTTCCAACTTAATGATTTTTAAAAATAAAATAATTGATTTATGGGTTAATCAATTATTTAATCAAACTTTTATTTAAAAATAATATCATTAAATATGACAACTTGCTTTTAATCAATTAAATAAGAATTTAATCAATTAATGATAGGAATTTTGATTTATTGTCAAATTTAAATAATAATAATTAGGAATAAATATAATTAAATCCAACTAAATAATTAAGTGGCAGTATTAAATCTAATTAATTAAATATTCATCATATTTAATTAATCAAACTTTAGGATAAATAGGATTTATCACCAAATAATTATTAAATTAAAGATAATTAAGATGATTAGGAATATTACTAGGAATATTCTCCGATGCAGAATTTAAGATAATCAATTTAGGATTCGATGATGTTCAGATGTGCCTTAGGTTAGGACTTTGATGTCAATTTCATTCGATGTGTCGATATAAGAGGTTAATGAACCTATAGCCCATTTTTGGGGTATTACATTTTGCCCCTCTTTGAATTGTTGTGCGAAGCACAGCAGTTCAAAGACAGTCTGTATATGATATTGAAACTGATGTTTGAAATTGATATTGATATGAGATAGAAATTGATTGAAATTGATACGAAGATAATAGGTCCTAAATGACCAAAGATAATGTTAACTATAACAGCAAATGAACCGATGATTGCGAAAAAGTGTCAAAACGCTTGATTCCAAACCTTATGATTGCGAAGAAGTGAGTGACCGATTCCAGACCCGATTGTCGATAAGAATCACATTGGTATCACATTTGAACCCTTCAGTTACCGAAGAACCAAGGAAATAACACAATTGAATCGATAGTTGCAAAAACTGATACAATTTACAAGATTAAGAGAATACCATATTGATATGGATCTCGATGAATCTGATATGCCCCGAGTGATGATTGATTTGCCCCAAGCGATGAGGTCTTTTTGATGAATCGACAACTAGACGTGGTTGTTGTCTTGATTACTGAGGAAAGATATGATTTCCATAAAGATATGAATTCAAATTAGATTACAGACTTTGAATGATGTGCAATACCATGCTCCCTTTGGAATTAAAATTAAAATCTGACAAGAAAAGTCAACGTTATGGTTTAGAAGCATGTTAATTGATTTGAGAAGTGGTTATACACGTTTGAAAATGCATTTTGCATCGTTTGAACATCCTAAAGACCAAGTTTGACTAGGTTTGACCATGAGTTGACCATGGTTGACCAAGTTGAAATTTTGATAGTTTGATGTAAGATAATCAGTTAAGTTAAATACTAGATTTATGTGATGATGGAAGGTCGATTATGCAAGTAGTAGACCGTACTGAGTCCAAAAAAATTTAAATCGTGATTTTGACATAGGAAAAGATCTTAGATTTTAATTTTGATCCAAAAATGGATTCAGAACATCAAAATTAGCCAGGGGTGCAATTTTTGTGAAAAACAGAGCACTTTTGAAAATTAGGTCAAAAGCTATATAAAGGCTAGAAGGGTCATTTTCAATTCATTTCAACCTTTTAACTTTAGAAACTTGTGGAGCCCTCTGAGCAAAAATGGTAGATAGAGCGACAGAACCAAAGGTACCTATGAGTTCGTACCAATTTGAGCACAGCCGGAGACACTAGAGACCTCGACAGTACGAACATGCGGTAGGTGGACCTCTGTGCTTTGCTAAAATGTCAATTTTTCCATGTTTTATAGGATTTTAGCAATTTTTCATACATTTTTTCATTTTTGAATTTTGCATACACGAAAACTCATACGACTCCCTAGTGGGACTCATACGACTTTTCAATTATAGCTAGATTGTCGTGTCATTGGCCCCCACGACTCGTATCAGAGGAACCTAAGATCATACAATAGTTCATCGGGTCCCTCATAACTACGATGAGGGATGCATTATCATGCTACTATGGTTTGTCATTTGGTATGATGTGGAAAGTCGTACGACTTTTCATGCCAGTCTGAAATGTTGTATGGAAAACAGTGAGCTTAAAACTCAGTATTAGGTTAAATTTTCAATTTTTCTGATCTTTTAGCCTGATTGCTGACCTGTTAACCTACCTTTTAAAATACTGAACTGCCCCATTTCTACCCTTGTAACCTATTCTATGACCCAATTACTGATAGGATTCCCTATTTTTGTGTTGTGTAGGTCTTTTATCCAGATGTACATGTGCGGATCTCGCATCCTGCTACTCAGAGATTATGTGTGTCACTGCCAGACCATATGAGGGTCCACCTTGATTTTTGTGGATTCAAGCACTTGATACATTTACCCGAGATTAGGGTAAATCATGAACTGTTGACTGCGCTGATTGAGAGATTCCACTTGGAGACTCGGACATTTCACTTGCCGACTAGGGAGATCACTGTTACCCCTAAGGATGTGTATCAAATACTGCGCATTCCATTTCATGCAGGCCGATGACTAGAGTATGTGAGTTCGGGGAACTTAGGTGTATTAGCTTTTAGATGTTTCTTGGGAGATGATACTCAGATGATGGCCTCCATTTCCTGGGAGACCTTAGTGCAGAGATATGGATAGACACACTCACTGGAGTGCATCATCACCGGGATGATTGGTGGCATTATCATGTTTGACCATAAGCAGAATGGTCTTTTGATGGGCTGGGCCCCTATGATAGCACATTTGATGGCCACTCCCTCTAAGTTGGTGTGGGGTCAGTGTTTATTGGCTCACATGTTCTCTAAGATGCACGAGGTTGTGTATCAGGAGAACAAGTCATTTGCTACAAGAGCTCTAGTTCTACAGATCTGGGCTTGGGAGCACATCCCAGTGTTGAGACCAGTGTGTACCACACAGAGGCAACCTCAAGAGCCTATCATTTATAGATATGTCGGATATGTTATACAGGGACATATGGGTCACACTGAGTACTAGAGGTGATGCCTTGATGATATGACATTTGTGCACTGGAGACCATATGTAGCCATTGAGCCTTGGCCTACTGCACGAGAGCAGTTCAATTACTTCTTCTAGAGTCGTGTACTGATTGGAAGGTCATCCTCCACTATAGAGAGATTTTTGATTACCAAGGTCTGGAGATAGTATGGATGTATTTAGGATGCCCCAGAGGATTACACTACATATGCATGGATAGGGTGCGAGATTGGGCTTGGATGGACATAGAGGCTCTCTTATGCTTTGTGTTCATAGGAGCACAGTGCTATTGTCGGTAGAGACTGGGAGTACAAACCAGATGTA
This sequence comes from Chamaecyparis obtusa, assembly GCA_027943335.1. Classification (NCBI taxonomy): domain Eukaryota; kingdom Viridiplantae; phylum Streptophyta; class Pinopsida; order Cupressales; family Cupressaceae; genus Chamaecyparis; species Chamaecyparis obtusa. The sequence goes on from BSBK01004662.1 coordinate 375,934, forward strand.
CTTGATGCTGGTGTTACTGATGGATTCATCTCATGGCTTGTTGACCACCCCATTCACTAATTTTATGATCTGACTGAGTTGATACTCTCCATGGAGGAGGTTATGGACATTACTGGTGCTCCAATGGGATAGGGTCCTAGACCTACACAGGCTCCTATGGTTCACCCCACACCTCCGAGACCTAGAGCAATGGCTCCACCACAAAGACCATCAGGACAGATAAGGCCCACTCATCCCACTAGTTCTACAATAGGTAGATCTTCTAGTTCTCACAGATGGACTAGGGGAGAGGGTGGTACATTAGGTGGAGTTGGTTTCGCAGATGAGGTACTAGCAGCTGAGCAGGTGGTAGGTGGTGGTGTGGACTTCACAGAGGGGGATAATGGTTTTGATTTAGGTGCTGAGGTTAGATGTCGTAAGGTGTAGAGAGTAGATACTACTGAGCAGGCTCCCCCAGATACTGAGATGCCGGACGTTGATCCTACTGCTCCTCCTACTCCACAGGATACTATTAGACAGCTTAGTGCACAGATCAAGGACCTAAAGGTGCACAGTGCTCGATGGGAGGAGTGATATATAGAGGCAGATAGACAGTGGATCGAGCTATGTGCTGAGGTGCAAAGGTTACAAGCAGAGGTGATTCATCAGACCTCACAGGTAGCTTACTATGTGTCCACATATTATACAATTGTTCCTACTGCATAGAGAGTTCCCTCCTATTCACAGTACATGATGGCCTCAGAGGGAGCCAGAGCACCGAGAGTAGAGGCAGTACTAGATGCACCACCTCCACCTCCACTAGGTGCAGAGGATCAGGCTGAGAGCTGATTGATCTGTGATATGTTCTAACATTTTTGATCTATTGATTCTGATATACTATACTTTTGCTGATCATTGATATACTGTTCTAATTCTGATAGCTCAGCTGAGCTCATTCTTTTGTATATTGTGCCAGTAGTGCACCCCTGACTAGTTCGAGATTTTTTATTTATATGAGATTGATATTTTGGTTGTGACTTTATTTGTACTTGTCATGTTTTGATTTATGATGATATCATGTGATGCTTATGCTATGAGTAGAGTAGAATGTATGTATGGATATATGTAATGCAATGATTTCTTTCATATGTATGGATGTTATGCAAATGTATTTGATTATGGAAATATGTATGTATGATTGTATGCTTATGCACATGGAATAATTGTAATGCAAAAAATGATTATGATATGTAAATGCAATGATACACATGATATGTTTTGTAGGTATTGATGAAGACAAGTACTCAGTCTTATGTCAAAAGGATGTTTAACCTAGGAGGATAACTGCTTGTGATTCTATGAAGAGACCTTTGAGTTAGGTTTCAGCTCTTGTTAGATTTGAAGAGATATTTGAAGAATTGTTTAAGCATTGAAGTTCATTTAGCCATTTGTGAGATCATGCAAACATGCAAAATGCAAAGAAACATGCAAAATGAGATGCAACCTAAGACCTAGGACCTAGTCACTGATCATGTGTCGGTCATTCTCATCATTGAATTTTTAGGTAATTGGATAAATCAACACAATGCCCACTAGTTATGAAACCATAGACATATGAATATCGATTTGTATACACAAGAATCAATACAACACCCACTGATTATGAAACCATGGACATATGAATATTGATTGTGTTTTTAGAATGTCAGATTAGATATAAGCATCAAAGCATAAGCGCCAGGATGACCTGAATATCATGTCCATTTTGATATAGCAATTTGTATAAGCATGAAAACATAAATGTCATGATGACCTGAATACACCTTGCGGTACAAACACATCAAACAGTCAAGAGATCATTCTAAATCCAATGTGAATTACCCGTAGTGACCCTTTATCGTTCACATCCTTAGGTAAGATTGTGTTTCACAGTAGGAGAAAGAACTCACTCAAAAAGATAATAGTTAGATCAAACTTCCTTGATTTTTTCAGATATCAATGGTCGAGGTACGCATGGCCATCCAATTCGAGATAGAGGTTCTTATAGTCGGACACCATTTCAATCCAGAATTTCCAAAGTTGTTAGATTTTCTCATATAAGAACAAAATAAAGAAAAGATTATGCCCCCAGTCATCACTCTCTAAATCTTATAAAGGACATCATCGAAGAGCTTGAAGGGACACAATATGCAAAAATCTCAATGTGAATCAATAAGCATACAAGGAGATAAAAGCATGTAAAAAGTACAGATTGTTTTCAGTTTGTGTTTGATGTGTGATTGCGTTGTTGTAGATGCAAAATCTTTTCTGGAGACAAGACTGACTGACTGACTCAAATGAAGCTTCAAAGGACTTTCATTGGATATGATACACCTAAGGTACACTGGAGGCCATAGGATATAACATTGATTGCCCCCAAGTTTTAACTTTGATAGGATACAAACGCCTGAGCTGATTGGTGTACAGACCAACTTATTGAAAACAGGAATGCAGAAATAAACCAGGAGATATGTACAAACTAAAGCAAGACTGAAAGCTGGGAAAGACCAAGATTGCATTGATAGATGGAGCATTTTGAACAAGTGGTGCCCGTTTGTCAGGTTTTCACCATCTTGGCAGAGATTCTATTTTTGCTACCAAGGCGCCTGTTTCCAGGTTTTCACCAAGGCACTTTTTCTTTTTCTCATTTTTTTTGTATATTTCATTTTTTACAATTTTTTTGTACTTTTTTTTGTGAATCATCAAGGCGCCCATTGCTAGGTTTTCACCAAGATGTTCATTTTTTCAGGACTTTTTCCAATTTTAAAGATTTTTTCAAGACATTTTACCATAGATTGAATGCCTTAGGCATATAATTTCTTCGGATGGAGAACATTGATTAGTTCTCAGAGCTGTTCTCCTTCAGTCTTTGAGAGTTGATAGGCACCAGAGCCAAAAGTAGCAATGATTACAAAGGGACCCAACCAGTTGGGTTCAAGCTTCCCCTTGCGTTCTCTATGTGATTGATTTTTAGGATTTTCTCTCAAGACTAGGTCACCAACCTAAAATTCTCTGTGTCTGACTTTCTTGTTATAACCTCTAGACATTCTCTTCTGATATACTCTAAGATGATCATATGCTGCTTGTCTACGCTCATCTAGTAGTTCAAGTTCTTGCAACCTAGACACTCTGTAGTCATCATTAGTTACTAGACCATGCATTCTGATTCTTAGTGATGAGATTTCAACCTCAATAGGTAGTACCACTTTAGACCCATAAAATAAAGTGAAAGGTGTAGCCCCAGTAGGTATTCTGATACTTGTTCTGTAGGCCCAAAGAGCTGGATTGATCATGAGATGCCAGTCTCTTCCTATTTTATTAACTGTATGGTGCAAGATTTTCAATAGATTCTTATTAGAAGCCTCTTCTTGACCATTCCCTTGAGGATAGTAGATAGATGACCAATGTTGTGTAATCTTGAACTTAGCGCATAAATCATCTAGATCTTTGTTCTTGAATTATCCACCATTATCTATAATTATGGAATGAGGTATCCCATATCTACATATGATATAGTTCAATATGAACATAGGTATTTGTTTTCCAGTTGCTTGTGTTAAAGGGATTGCTTCTACCCATTTTGTAAAATAATCTGTAGCTGTGATTATATGGGTATGTCCATTAGAAGAATGAGGATGTATAGCTCCTATAAGATCAAATGCCCATTGGTGAAAAGGTCATTGTGTAGAAAAGGGAATTAGATCTCTCCTTGGAGCATGAATTAAGTTGCCATGCACTTGGCACTTTTGACAATTCTTAGCAAACTTGATAGACTCTTTCTCCATTTTAGGCCAATAGTACCCAACCCTAATAAGTTTATGAGCTAGTGTTAAACCGTTCGAGTGTGACCCACAAATACCATCATGGACTTCCTCTAATGCACATTGAGACTCTTCCCATTCTAAACATCTAAGTAGTGTACCATCTAGACCTCGTTTGTATAGATCGTGACCAATGATGACATATTGGGATGCATTACAGATAAGGTATCTCTTTTCATGGCGGTTGAAGGTATCAGGAATGATTTGGTCTTGGAGATAGGAAAATAGGTTTTTGTATCTGGATGAATTATGACCAACAACAGTGCAGATCATGCGGGTTTCGGGGGAATCATATGCAGGATAAGATAGTGCTTCCACTAGGAACTCGTAGCATAGCTCATGTTCAGGCTGCTGTAATAAAGTAGATAACGTTGCCATTGCATCGACAACCTTATTCTCTATTCTAGGTATTTTCTCAAATGTGATAGATAAGAAATACTTCTTTAGATCATCTACCATCTCTTGTAAGGAATGAGCTTTTCATCTTTAGTTTGGTACACATCATTGACTTGATGGATTAAAAATTGAGAGTCTCCATGAATGTGTAGCTCTGTTACTCTCCATTCAATTGCTATTTTCATACCATTAAAAAGGGCTTCATATTCCACAATATTTTTTGTGCAAGGGAACTTTAATCTGAATGCTTTTGGGATTGAGTATCCTTGAGGAGTTATGAACAATATGCCTACTCCTGATCCATTTTGTGTATAGGAGCCATCAAATAATAATTGTCATTCTCTAGAAGAAAGATTCATGATAGAAGAATCTGGAAATTCCATTTGCATTGGTGTATCATCAATCATAGGTGCATCTGCTAATTGATCAACAATAACCTATCCTTTGATAGCATTTCTTTCCACATATTCAATGTCAAATTCACTTAAGAGCATGACCCATTTAGCTAATCTACCTGTGAGGGCAGCTTTGCTTAGTAGGTACTTGAGGGGATCAATCTTAGCTACCAAATGTGTGGAATGAGCTAACATATAATGTCTCAATTTCTGTGATGCAAAGATCATAGCTAGACAAGCTTTCTCAATCATTGAATAGTTTTTCTCATATGCAACCAATGTTTTACTAATATAGTATATAGCTCTTTCCTTTTTGTTCTCATCATGTTGTGCAAGCAATGCCCCCAATGATGTATCTGTTGTAGAGACATATAAGATCAATGGCTTCCCTTGAATAGGAGGCATCAAGATAGGAGGATTTGATAGATACTTCTTGATATCGTTAAAGTTGTTCTCACATTCTTCATTCCATGCAAAGGTTACACCTTTATGTAATGTTTTTGTAAAAGGTTGTGATATGTCTGCTAGCTGTGATATGATAGATTGGACATGTCCTTGCAATGTCCTCATTTGACTAATATTCTTTGGAGGTTGCATTTCCATGATAGCCTTTACTTTAGCTGGATCAACTTCAATGCCCTTCTTTGAAACTTTGTATCCTAAGAGCTTTCCAGAAGTGACACTAAAAGCACACTTCTTAGGATTTAGTCTGAGACTAAATTTTTCCATTCTGTCTAGTATTTTGCTCAAGTCATTTAGATGTTCAGCTCTAATCATAGATTTTGCTGAAGTATCATCAACATAATCCTCCATAGTCCTATGCATCATGTCATGAAAATAGATGTCATGGCTCTTTGATATGTAGCACCAGCATTCTTAAGCCCAAATGGCATGACATTCCAATAGAAGGTGCCCCATGCACATGTAAAAGTAGTTTTCTCTTGATCCTCTGGAGTAATTTTTATTTGATCATATCCAAAAAAACCATCCATTAAAGAATACATCTCAAAGCCCGCCGTCATGTCCACTATCATATCAATGTTAGGCAATGGAAAATCATCCTTAGGGAATGCTCTGTTTACATCTCTAAAGTCTGTGCACACTCTGATTGATTTATCTAGTTTTGAAATAGGTACAATATTAGAGATCCACTCTGCATAGTCAATAACTTGGATAAATCTGGCTGTTAGGAGCTTCTCTAATTCAGCTTTTACAAAAAGTGCAACATGAGGATGCGTCTTTCTCAATTTTTGCTTGACAGGTTTGACATTTGGAGCTATAGATAAATGATGCATTATAAGATTAGGATCCAACCCTAGCATATTTGAATATTTCCATGCAAATTTAATCTTCTTTTCTGTTAGGAATGTAGTAAATTTTTACTTCTCTTCCTCTGATAAAGATTGTGCTACATGAATCAACTGTGGTTCTTCTATTGTTCCCAAATTGATAGATTGAGTGGGCCCAATTAGAACTAGAGATCTATCCTGTAAATGACTTGGAAGGACATCAAATATCTCATCCTTAGGCACCTTAGAGAGGTTTTCACCTTCGGATACGTCTTTTATTTTTGCTTTTGTAGGTTTTGAGATTGCCACAAAGTGGTTTTCACCCTCAGAACTCCTTTTCTTTTTATTCTTATTCTTATTTTTCTGACTAAGATACTTGATGTCTGACTCCGTCATGCTAACACTCGGTTCACTAATGGAAGTACTTATAGGCTCAACTACATTGAGGTAGCAAGCAAGGGCATAGTCATTCGGGAAGGTATAAATACCATGGCTCAGATTTGTGGAGGTTTGATCAATAAGGTCTGGATATTGGATAGTCAAAGTGGGGAAAGATTGGGAGATAGTGTTTACAGATATGGATCTGTCATTATTGGTCCTAACCCAACGCTCAAGTTCAAAGGTGATATTACAACTTAAGACATTCAATTCATGAATAGGCTCAATGTCATTATGAGAATCCAATTCAGCCATAGGTGGATCAGACTCGATAGGTTCATCATTTTTCTCTAGACTTACGTTGGGTTCAGGTGCATATTGGTGAATAACATCAAAATGTTTCTCTGTAATAAGCTCATCTTCTTCTGGAATGGCTCCCCATTCATAGTTATTAGCTTCTTCATCTATGCCTCTAGGAAATCTAAGAACATGAGTAAAGTCAGGATGAATACCCCAAGAAGGGTTACCCTCAGATTCTGATTTGAATTCATACTCATGAGAATCTATCTCAGAATAACTACCACCTTCCTCTTTGTCTATTTGATTGTCTTCAAGATTAGCTGGTTCTTGTGTTATAACTCTCTCTTCATTGATAGTAGGTTCTTGTGTTTCTACTATGTTAATTCTTTTGATTGGATCATCTTCAGCTTCAAGAAGGTCTTTGATTTCCTTAGGCAAATGCTCATAAGGGATAAGTTCTGAGCTATCTGAATCACTATCTGATGGTTTAGTTTCTTCCTTCTTAAGAAGAGGTTCTCCTAGTGCGATCTTCTCTATGACATGAGAACAATTACTTTTGAGGTGAAAGGGTTTCTTTTTAAAGCCTAAGCCAACAGTATCTTTGTTTTCCCTACCAGTATGTGAAATAGGTGTGATAAGACCTTCTCCTCTGACTCCTAGAGGTCCTTTACCCGAATACCCCATCTTAGCTATTAATTTATCTCCTAGACCATATGCCTTAGAAGGGATATTGGATACTGTAGAGTCACTAGCTTGAACAACTTAAGATTCAGGTTCATCTTTGTATAGCCATGCAAGCACAACTTCGTCCTCTTCAAATTATTGTTTGGAGATTTGTTCTACCACAAAAAAAATTTTATATGCCTCAAGAGGTTCTTTAGAATCTGGTTTGGACTGTTTTAAAGATTGTCCATAAGACTTAGGTGAGATAGGGAGAGATGTCAAAGATAATATTGGCTCTATAGTGTATTCTCCCATACCATTTTCTTTGATATTGACCTCTTTTGCAAGATCTTCCATCTTAGATATGGATGCTTCTTTAGTTGGCTCAAGAGAAGATTCTCTATTATTAGGCACAAGTTTATCTGCACTTTCCTTCAATGTATTGCAAGTGGTGGATATGTCTACTGGAATAGTGACCTCTACTCCTTCATAAGGAACAAGCATTGGTGAAATGTAGAAGGAATAGCTTGCATTTCATGTATCCATGGTCTCCCTAGAAGAATATTGTAAGCCAAAGGTAGATCAAGAACTTGACATGTAGTATCTCTGATAACTAGACCTGCTCTGATAGGTAAGACAATGGTGCCCTTAGAAGATCTTTCTTGTTCATCATAGGCTTTTATAGTTATTTTCTTTCTAGGATCAATAGCCATTTCTGAAAATCCCAATTGTGTAACCAAGCTGTAAGAACAAATGTTTAGGCCAACGCCCCCATCTATCAACACACGTTTGACTCTACGGTTATGGATCAAGACTTCTATATGCAAGGACTGGTTATGCGGGTGACTCAAGGAGTTGTCATCTTCCTCTGAAAAGGAGATATATTGTGGAGATGTAAGATGTCCAACCATAGTCTGGAACCTATCCAAATCAAGGTCATCAGGAACATTGGATCTGAGCAAAGCTTTGTCTAAAATAGCTCTATGAGCTGGAGATATTTGAAGCAACTCAAACATGGAGATTTTTGCATTAGTGTGTTGGAGTTGTTGAACAATGCTATAAGATGTTGGCCTCGTATCTTTAGGATTGGAAGATTTAGAAACAACCTTCTGTTTGGAAGTGGAAGAAAGATTGAAGGGCATCTTAGGGACATTTGATGAATATGAGATTTGTCTGTTCAGGTGTGCCTGAGCTTGTGATCGAGTCACTGCATTAGTTGAAGTATGATCTCTATCTCTTCGCACAGTTGTGATGACATTGCAATGTTCAGAGAGATAGGGTTCAACCATATTGATAACAACATTATTTCCAGGGTAAGCATAATTGACCTTTGCCCCCATATTAGGCTGAGAAGATGAAACTTCTTGACCATGTTTTAGAAATGGTTTTGTGAATGTTGTATGATCATTATTGCTCTTATGATTGTCAATGGTGATATCTTCCTTATCAATCAGATCTTGAATAGTATGTTTCAAGCGTAAGCAGTTGTTGGTTTTGTGACCTTTACCTTGATGAAAATCATAGAATTCATTCTCTCTCCACCATTTCAGTTTAGGATTAGGATTAGATTGTCGGATCTCAGGCAAAGAGATGATGTTATTAGCTAGCAGAGTTCTCATAGCTGATTCTGAAGATTCTCCAAGAGGAGTGAACTTTTGTTTATTATCAAAGGACCAAGATTTGTATTCTGGCTTCTTTTGAGATGGTTCAGACACTTTTTGCTCTGAAGCTTTGATGGCTTGGGTGCCAATAGTTAGATTGAAAGCTGGTGCCTTTGATGGGGCACAGATAGTATCAACAACACCATCTGTGACAATGCCTTTATTCTTGTTCCAATTTTTGTTCTTGTCTTTTGAACTGGATCCTGATTCATACTTGTCCTTTTGAAGTGTGATTTTTCCTTTTTTCACAAGTACTTTTTCAATTTTGATCGCATTGTCTACCATTTTATCAAAAGATATATGATCTTTTATTTGTAAAGGGTAGTTGATCTCTGGGATAAGATTATTGATGAAGATTTCCAATTTCTCAATTTCTGGAATAGGCCTAGCATAGAGAGAGAATTTCTTCCTCCATCTTTTGAGAAATGTCAAGAATGGTTCTCCTAGATATTGTTTGAGATTACAGATATCAATCATGGTGACTGGATGTTGAATGTTGTAGGAGTATTGTTGATAGAACAATTTGATCAACTCCTCAAAAGTTTTGATAGTAGAAGGTAATCTAGAGAATCAATGAATGGCCGCTCCTCCCAGAGATCGAGGGAAGAGACACATCAGATATGTTGGTTCATGCATGAACTCCATAGATTATGTACAGAATTCTCTGACATGATCTTGAGGATCCAAGTGTCCATCATACTTATCATATTTAGGCATCTCCACTCTTTTTAGGAATGGTGGCATGTACAAGTCTTCGTCAAATGGAAAAGGACATAGGGCCTCCATGGAGAACTCCTTGGGTTCCTTTTCTTTCTCAAGGTTATTAAGTTTGACTTGCATGGCATGCATCTGTTTCATCATAGTTGTGCGTGGAGTTTCTTCCTCATGTGTAATGATATCTTCAACATTAAAGTTGGGAGGAAGTTTAGCTCCTTGATGAGGTAATTTTAAAAAGTATGCTTCTCTATCTTCTTTCAAGAAATGCTTCATCATTCTTTTGAAGTTATCATCATTTTGATATTGAGCAATTTCTTTAGGTGTGGGTTCCTGATCTACACCATGTTGAGATTGAGCTCTTTGAGAGCCAAAGTTTGTCCCTGCTTGAGACATGGTAGGAGTTCTCCCTGGGATAGATTGATGAGGAGTTTGTTGATTACCTCCGTGAGTTGATGAAGGAGGAATGTAACTAGTTCTTAATCAAAGATTGCCAACACCGTCATCTTTGTAAAGACCAGAATTGTAGAGTTGCTCAAAAGTTAGACTTTGGATCTGATTCAAAGGTAAAGTATGAGATATTTCCCCAGATTTCTTGTGAGAGGAAGCTCTAGTTTCCACCATTACCCTTGGGTGAAACAGAAGAATATGATGAAGACAACTGAAGAAGGATCTGATTCAAGAAGATCAAATGATGCAACCTTGTCAAGGTTTGGTTGATTGAAGCTTGGATTAGACGTAAATGAAGGAGACTGTGCCCTAGATGTAGGGGTAGATTCCCAAAAGGTAGCGGACACGAGTTCACAAAACTTAGTCATTTTGATGATTGATTGAAGATTGATAGTTATGACAAGCTTTTGACACAAGATGATAAAGACTCAAATCAATTAAACAGAAGGCTAAATTGGATTCAAAAGGCCACTCTAGGAAAATGATTGGATTCTCAGTAATTGTTGCTCTATTCCTTACACAGTGATTTTCTTGACAGATTCTGGAAAAGCTAGGTCTTTGACAGTTTTGACAACTTTTCAAAATTTCTCAAATGACTTTCTACAGACTTGTATGACAGTGGGTATAGCATGAAATGATAATTGAAAAACTCATACGACAGTTGTCAAACTCGCACGATAGTTGATTGCAAGAATTTTGACTTTTTGGAATTGACTGACAAAAAAACTCGTATGACAATGTACCTGATACCATACGACAATCTGGGGGTTCTGGAATGACAATAGCCAAAAGTCGTATGACTTTCTGACTTTACGAAATGACTGTTGACTCCAAAAAGGTGTTTGACATTAGATTTTGCAATTTTTTAGATTTTTAGTTTCAGATTGTTCACAAAGTTGTTTGTCCATATTTGAAGATTGTAGTAGATTGATTCGTTCTTAGTAACTAGATAGATAAACAAGCACGCAAAATAGCAAGCAAGTGATTTCAAGCACATCTAAAAATAATTAATAGGGGACAAAGAAACCCTATGCATGAACAATCAAGTGACTGAATTGTGTTAACCCCTAGGAGTGCTAACAGTGTATGTTCCAAAAAGTTTTGCAATAACGCACATATTCCTAGAAAAATGAAAATTTGGCCTCACTAGGGTTTTTAGTAATGGTCTAACTCTGCAACTTTTATGATCTCAAGAGGGCGAACTCCAATCCAGGTGCACCAGGGTTTTGACACAGTCCGAGAACTTAATCTTTAAGATCTGCTAGGGAGATCTGATAGCCCAACAAGAGACCACATCTATGGAGATTTCTTCCACAAGGACATTTATATAGCGGTTGTCACTACCATGGTGAAAATGGCTATTACTGCTTGAGGTTCCGTCAACGTGGTTGACCCAATTAAGGGAATGTCCACTATGGTTAACCCTCTCTAAAGGTGACTCACAAAATATACCACATGGAGACTGGTTCCAGATTCAAGAATCTGAGTTTCTGGTACTACCCAAAAAGGGAGTTAAACATAATCCTCTAGCCTTTTCACTTTTAACCCAAACAAAGCATATAGATTAATCCGACATGCTAAGACTAAGATTATCTCACAAAGATCTATGATGTCAACCAATCGTGATCTATCAACCTCTTCGGAGAGAGAATGTATCAATCAAGAGCTGAAGACGCACAAATCTAGTAGAACGTGAGACTCTCTCAATAACCTCCCTACCTACAAGGGTTCCTTCATTGAGAAGAGTTTCGCTGGAAACCCACTCTCTCAAGAGCCACAAATAGTGTTCATAAGGCCTATTTACTATGTGTAACAAAGATGCTGAAAAACAAATCTATGTTCATTTTTATAGCCCAAAATGAAATATGTGATATGAAAGTAATAAAGGTCACACAAGCTTGACACGCAAGAGTTCTTTTTAATCCAAATCAAAATGTTATCAGCTAAAAAAGATTACTTGAATTCCTCACAACACGCTTAGTGGATTCTTACCCGTGTTTAGCAATTCTTGCACTTTTCCCAATCCAAATTAGCAGAAATCAATCAGAAACAACAAATTTCAATTGTTAATGTTAGTTGTTAGTCAAAATGTGGAAAACAAATCTAGAAAACTGCCTGAAAAAAGTGAAATAACAATTGAAACCTGGCACTAAAACTCGTATGATAGTGGATTAGCTCCCAGATGACAGTCCAAAAACTCGTACGACACTGGGTACCAGATCATATGATAATCGAGATTTCAAATGACACTGTGATCCTGATGGTACGATTCTTGATCAAATAAACTGTTGTACAACCGTGGGTATCTCATGGTACGAGTTTTTGATAAAACTCGTATGACAACTATACAGATAGAAATTAAAAATTGCAGCTCGGAATAGAAAATGACAAGAAAATGATAGAAATTGAATGGAAACCCATTTTAGGGCCCCACAGTGGGTGCTAGAAATGTGTGTGTGAATTTTGTACCTGTTTGTAGACACAACACTTCAGTAAAATATTAGAGGTTAGTTGAAATTGAAATCGTGCAAGTAATTGAAAACTAAACTAACCAAGTGATTTACTACCTTCTAGTAGATGCGAGTATGTATTCTTAGATTGGACCGAGATTAGTGACCTTGACGACATCTAAATGAAGGATTTGAATGCAAAATCTAGATATGAATTCGATGCAAATTAATCTATTTTTTTTGGATTTTAGATACAATAATATGAAAAATCTGATATGAATCTATTCTATATGAAAAACTGATATGCAATACAGTTAATCTAACAATGATATGCTAAATATGAATGATCTCACAAAGTTGTTGATTTGCAAAAGAAGTTCCAATTCTTCATATACCAATTCGCCAGCATAAGTTTGCAAATTCTGAGATATGAGATTGAAGAGCCGAGCCTTGGTTTTATAGAAATCCAGGGCTTTGGGGATGCATGGAAAAGGCCATAAATCACTCAGATAAACACAAGCTAATTTTTGAGTTTATCAAAGAATAAAAGATAATTAATTCACAAAATCATGCAAAAGCAGTGTTTAACTCAAAATAGAGTTTAAAATTGATTGTTAATTTCTAGTTGCCTGCTTTTCTAATTGTGCATAATAATTATGAATTAAATAAATAAATAAAATGATTTATTTCCAACTTAACTAATTTTTAAAAATAAAACAATTGATTTATGGTTTAATCAATTATTTAATCAAACTTTTATTCAAAAATAATATCATTAAATATGACAACTTGCTTTTAATCAATTAAATAAGAATTTAATCAATTAATGATAGGAATTTTGATTTATTATCAAATTTAAATAATAATAATTAGGAATAAATATAATTAAATCCAATTAAATAATTAAGTGGCAGTATTAAATCTAATTAATTAAATATTCATCATATTCAATTAATCAAACTTTAGGATAAATAGGATTTATCGCCAAATAATTATTAAATTAAAGATAATTAAGATGATTAGGAATATTAATAGGAATATTCCCCGATGCAGAATTTAAGATAATCAATTTAGGATTTGATGATGTTCAGATGTGCCTTAGGTTAGGACTTTGATGTCGATTTCGTTTGATGTGTCGATATAGGAGGTTAATGAACCTATAGCCCATTTTTTGGGTATTACATCTCCTAGGTGAGATTAGGGTAGGATCTAAAAATCCACCTTGATTTCCCTATTCTTTTGTACAAATCTTGAGGTAGGACCTAACTACGAGGTGTACTCCTTTTCTATCTCTTCTTTCTAGGATCTTTTTTGTCATTAAATTAGACCCTTCTCGCTCATCTCAATCTTTTACCCCGGTCTGAGTGTTGTTTTGGGACCTTAGGGAAATTATGAAAGATTATGGCCTCAGGTCTAGGCCATAGTTTGGCCCTGACCTCAAGACTAGGCTAAATTTTAGCCCTGAGCTTTCTTCTTTGGATCTCCCCTTTCAGGATCCCAGGCTTGGTTCAAGCACCAAGGCACTCTTGCCTTGTGCAGTCAGCTTTTGTTGGGTTTAATCTTGAAATCACTATAAAAACACACTTAATTGCTTCATTTAGTATCCATGAATGATATGTGAATTTCATGTGGACAAGCTTGCACAGACATCCTGATTTGACATAGTGAAATTGCAAGGTGGAAACAAGAAAGCTTGGAAATGTCTATTGAAGCAAGAGAGTTCTTCACTTTTCATTCTCCTTCCCAAATCAAGCATTCAACTACATTGATCAAGCTTACAAGACATCAACATGGGGTAAAAAATACAGATTTTGAAGATGGCTTGGAGTACTATAGCCTTGGGGGATTGGTATGATTTCCATATTGTGTTCAAATCTGTGCATTATTGCTTCATATTTACATACACATTTACATTTAAATGCTAGGGTTTCATTCTCAAGGATCAGATCTTAGCATTTTACATACACTTCTGTACATACAAGCACTACACATACACAATACTCTTTCTTAACAACTATTTGTGGAGGTGGGAGTCACCAAAATGGGGGGTTCACTAAGGCAAACCCCTATATAGCCACCCAAACACAAACTTTTGCACATTTGTAGGTTTCAAAAGAGCATATCAGAGCATAGATCTGGAGACCCATTTGGCTAAAAATTACAGATCTGAAATCAGGTTTCTCTTTAGACACAATCGGGACTAGGCCAAATTTTAGCCCTGTCCTAGGGTATTACTAGTATAGGGTAGTAGAATAGGATATTTCAGGGCACAAACTTATAGATCTATATTTGGGCTAGGTCTAGGCCAAATTTTGGCTTAGTCCTGGGTCAAGGTTGACCCTAGGTCGACATAGACCTCATAAATTAGCCTAGTCCTAGAGGGAAAAGATTTATGGGTTTTGTTCATCTCGTAGTTTCAATGTTGATTCTAGCCTCGTTTGTTGTTTTGAGTTGTTCTAAGGGCAAAAAATTAGATTTAAAACTAGGACTCATATTTCAAGGTAAGCTGACATTCTCTTTTTCTATTTACATTCCTAATTTGATATATTTCCTTAGTTACTGTTGAGACCTGAAATTAGTACCTTGTCAAGTTTGCAACTATGAACTTGAAATTTTAGTCAACATGGAATCACTCCTAGGCTGTGGGATTTTCTTATTTGTTGGAGTGAATCTCCACGTTCTAGGTCAGTTCCTATTTGATATCCACCTAAGCTTAGATACAAAACTAAACTAAAAATTTAAAGGGAAAATGGAAAGATATGCATAAATGAACTTGAAAACTGAAAATGAAACCTAAGCTAAACAGGTGATACACCAAAACTTGAAGTAACTCTACTCCAGCTTTTGACACTGGAATTTTTTTGAAAAGACAAGGTTTTGACAGGTGACACAAATCTGATGATTTTACAACTCACATATAAATATTTCATAAGAAGGATAACAATTCCTAATACCATTTAATAGGATAAGGATCTTTACAATTAACTAGATCAAAGAAACTTAAACTCACAACTTATAATCTATATGAGATGAAATACTATTCAATTAAAGATGTAGGGCTGAGACATAAAATTGAAGGATTTGAATAACTAATCACTACAAGAAGACATCAAAATCAGTACTTATGCACACAATAGAATGAACACAAATATGGTCTCCAAGAACATTGATCTTTATTTTGAAAAAAACTACAAGGTTGATGCTTGTTAGAGTAATAAAGAGTTTTCTTATTAATTAAATCATGTTTGATTTAATTAATAAGTCACTTATTATCTCTTTCTACTTAAGCTAAACTTTAGGCATATAATAATTAACTGCTTTATTAATTATTATTGTGCAACCTAGGGTTTTCCCTTTTTAGGGTTTCAGATCTCCTTTTATAAGTATTGATCTCTTTCGTAATCTTAATTATGAACATTCATTTTTATTGATTTGCAACTTTTATTTGTCCACATCCAGAATGATTTCTCCTCTCTCATGGATCAATGCGTTCAGGCCTCCATAGCCTCTCTCTCTCTCTCTCTCTCTCTCTCTCTCTCTTTGTGATAGGTGTTTGCAAGTAGGTGTTCTTGGGAGCTGTGGGTTGTTTACTCATCAACTCCAATATGGTATCAGAGCTTCAGATATGTTTGCCCCTATCCTCTTCTTGAGAGATTTGACCGTGTTCGTCAAATCTGCATTTTTAGAGGGTTTTCTATCAGATCTGGGGGGGACCTCTTTTTTTGGTCATCTTGGCTTCAAACAGACCTCATGATTGCATACACAACATCCAAGAACCCCTAGATCCATATAAACTTTGTCCAATTTGGACAAAATTGGAATCTATGACCATTTTTTTTGCAATTGCCCTCGGCACAGATCCTGAGGCACTTTGGGCCCAAACGAACCTCGCCATTGATCTCACAGTGCCCAAAAACCCCCAGATCCATATAGGCACATCTAATTCAGATGTTGTTGCATTTTAAAGTAAAATTGTTTTTGCATATGAGGTTGTACGGTCTTGTCATGCAAATCGAGGCAAAAATAGTATGACTTTTGTACACAAATCGATGCAAAATTGTATCAAACTAGCACATGAACCGATGAATATTTTTTACTATCTGACATACAAATTGAGACTAAAAAAAATTCATGCAAATTGAGGCAAAAAACTGTATGACCTATCATGGATCCCGAGGTGCGCATGCGATTTTTTTAAAAAAAGTATTTTTTTATTTTTTATTTTGTATTTTTTGGGTGGTGACAACCATGTGGCCATCAAATTTAAGCCCATATAACAAATGCAGCCTTAGCCCCTAGTCATATGGAGACCAGGGGCTCAGTTTTTTAGCCCTAGGGGCCTTTTTGCCATGACAGCCATACAACCATCAATTTTAAGCCCATTAGTTGCTAACGTCAGTGTGCATCAACACTCTTCACACCATTTTTTGGGCCCATCAGCATACCTGTGGTTTTTTGCTCATAACTTTAGCATACGGTGTTGAAATTGGGCAAACAAGACATCATCAGAAAGCTGGTTCTAAGCTTTATCCAGATCTGGAGGTTTAAATTTTTTATTTTTCTTTTTTGATGGTGTTTTTTACTGTCAAATTCAGATGTTTAGTTGTGCACTCCGGGAGCTTTATCTTATGCATCTGAACTCTATTTTGAGAAAACTATATATCATTGGAAAGCTTGTTCTATAAACTTTCCAGTATGTGAGTTTTTTTTCCAGATTCTTCTCCAAGTACATTTTATTTAGATTTTTGCATTTTTGCAATATGGTGGATATCTTGGATGTTTCAGGTTCTGGGATCTCTTCCCTTTGAGGGATGGCTCATCTTAGGTTGTTCTTTTGTTTCACCTATCTTCTCTCTTCTTTGAGTAGTGTATACTACACTTTTGTAGCATTCTTTTATGCACATGCTCTGAGATAAAGTGTCATTTTATTGCATGTATGGGATTTTGCACATGTTCTCGCACTCCATTCTAAAGTGTCAGGCGGGGGGGGGGGGGGTGTTTGATGTTTTCCTTTGTTTGCCATCTCCTTTTGTCATGTGAGTTTTCCTCCAATGACATTATCCTTGGGCATCTTTATTTGTGTTTGTACTCTCTCTACACCTTTGATGTTTCAAATTCATCTTCATCATGTAGTTCATATTGGATGATCTTTTTAGTGTACCTATCATTACTCCCTTGTCAGCATTATGAGGGGTTTCTACTGTTGGTTCTATTGCTTCCTTGGTTCGATAGTGTGAGCTATGTATTTAGTATTTGATTCTATGTACTAGGCGGATGCAATAGTTGGGTACCTATACATTTTGGTGAGATGGATCATTTACCATATCGACACTTTTTTTTCCTATTTTTGGAAGCACTCTTCTAGCTTTGATTGATCATCTCTTTAGACATTGGTATTTGTATGCCATCTATATTTTTGAGTTCAGGTGTTTGCCTTTATTTTCCTCCTAATTCAAGTAGTGTCATTTGAGGGCACTCGTACAGATTACAATATTTTGTATCTTCGACTTTAGTTGTTTGCCTTTATTTGCCTCCTGATTCAAGTAGTGTCATTTGTGGGCACTCATGTAGATTACAGTCTTCTCTACCTGGTCATATTTCTGTGGAGGATCTTCATATCATCAGTTACTTCTTGACAAAGTTTGCAACTTCTTGCTTTAGTGATGTTGTACATGTTTATCTTTGTTCCTATTTTCTGGATCATTCCTAGTTTTGGAGGCTTCTTCAGTCCTTCAGACTAGTCTTTGTCTCTTTTTGGAGTAGAGTTTTTCCCATGTGGTTTTCTCTATTTCTCTGATTTATAGAGACTCTCTTTTGTACTTGGGGTACTTGATCAGGCCTTTTGTTGTCGAGACCTATTTGCTTTCAATAGTTCTTTCTAGGTTTTTAGCTTCTCCCAAATTTCATCTTAAGGGGGGGGTGTTAGAGTAATAAAGTGTTTTCTTATTAATTAAATCTTGTTTGATTTAATTACTAAGTCACTTATTATCTCTTTCTACGTAAGCTAAACTTTAGGCATATAATAATTAATTACTTTATTAATTATTATTATGCAACCTAGGGTTTTCCCTTTTTAGGGTTTCAGATCTCCTTTTATAAGGATTGATCTCTTTTATAATCTTAATTCTGAACATTCATTTTTATTGATTTGCAACTTTTATTTTTGCACAGCCTAAATGATTTCTCCTCTCTCGTGGATCAATGCATTCAGGCCTCCATAGCATCTCTCTCTCTCTCTCTCTCTCTCTCTCTCTCTCTCTCTCTCTCTCTCCATGATAGGTATTTTCATGTAGGTATTCTTGGGAGCTGTGGGTTGTTTACTCATCAAATCCAATAATGTTATCATAAGGTTACAATGAGCTACCACTGCATGTAGAAGAAGAAGGATCCAAGAAATCACTTCAAATTTCTCCAATATGGGCTCCCTAAAAAATGAGTTGAATACAAGTATTTATCTCTCAACATGAAACATCTCCATAAAAATAGCACCCAAATCCTTAGGGTTGTATTCAATAAAAATGCTATATTTAAGGTCCTCAAAAGTCTCTAAAAGCACATGAGATAATGAAAAGGTCAAGCCACGTAACCCTTTTAACATTAAGATCCCTCAAATGCTCCAACTCCCCTAGATATAGGTCAAACAGCTCCTAGATGCTCTCTCCTTGTTGGAAGACTAAATCCAACTTCCCTAAATGCTCTCAACTCCATTATTATTGCATTTTTCTATTAAGGAGTTTTAATAAATATTAATTGATTCATAAAAGGCTATCAATTAATAATTATTTAATTACAAGTTTTACAAAAAATGCAATAACAATGAAGACAATAATATTTATTAATTTAATAATATAATCATAAAAAATATATTATATTATATTATCAAATAAGTAAGAAACATAAAAATGCTTAAAATGCCATCCTGGCCACGAACTTCAAAAAACATAAAAGGAAAATAAGGGCACCATGAAGCCCGATAGCCCTAAAAGCATTTTAAATTTTAAACTTAGGATTTTGGATGAGGGTTATGGAAACCCTAAGCTGCCACCATAGCTATGTGTTGGATTACAGAGAGGGGGGTGAATAAGTAATCATTGATTATTTAAAACCTTAATTACTATCACTAATGGAACTCGGTGTCAACTCATTTAGACACACTTCAATATTAACCAATAACTATAAATTAACTTTATCAATCAGCAATAACATTCACAATAAACATTCAACACATATAACACCAATATTTAACGTGGAAACCCAAATTGAGAAAAACCATTGTGGGAATTATCACCCACTAAAGAAATACTCTTCTCAAGTATGCTCAGTTAAAAGCCAATGTAGTTAAATATTACAATATACATTGTTAAATGTGACCATGTTAGGAGATTTTCCTTAGATGTGTTAGGATCTTCACCCTGTTAGGAGTGGCCTGGTTAAAGGTTTTCAAACACTCTTCTAGAATGTCACCTCTTGCAAGGATTTACAATAAGACTGTTAGGTCCACTCGGTTAAGAGATTTTTCTATTACAAATGTTAATAAGAAATAGTATATGAATTGATTTGTAAATCTACAACTACCTTTGCTTAATTCGATCCCTTGTGCGCTCTTTATCTTCACTTCATTCCTTCACTATCCACTGGCTTCAACACTTCATCGGTCTCATCTTTCTGACTCAGATTTCAACCTTTTCCTTCTTTACTGCATTGGTCAATGACTCAACAACACTTCAACTTTCCATTCTTCTCTTCATACAATTTCATCCTATATATAGACTTTGTTTTGCCTCTTAATCTCATTTATTACATTTTTCCTTTGATTAATCTCAACCGTTCGATCATCTTCATAAACTAATTCAATGATTTTAGAGAAAGGTAAAATGTTTTATCATCACCTCAGAACTTGAACTTTCTTGGAACTTGTACCTTCACTTTTTTCCACTTATATCTATACCATAGATCATCACCTTAAACTTTCATGATTGTAGATCTCTTCAACTAAATCTTCCTCATCTTTAGAATCTTCCAGCTCATCATAGTTCATCATTAAATGTCATTCTAATCCTTGTATTTAATTTGTGTTCCTTGCTCGGTGGCTAACTTCTTTTTCTTCAATCAAAATTCTGTTTACTTTTCTTGGTAACTAAAACCTTCTACTCGGTGTCTTGACTTCCTTTCTCTTTACCAAAACTTACTTTCCTTTTACCGAATGACTTTTTCTTGCTCAGTAACCAAATTATTTTGTTTACCAACTTGACTAATCTTCTTTACCGACTTGATATAATCAAATGTTTAGTAGAAAATAATTATATCAACATAACCTTATGATAGTCTGATCTGTATTACCTACCCAATTAAGTTCTTCAACTTCACAATATTTCACTTTCTCTTCTTCCTTAACTCACTCAAATTATATCATACTCTAAAAGATTTGGCAACTCAATATAAATGAGAAATCAATTGATTGACATCAATGAAAAGATAATAACTAATCTAATCCTTCTACAATCTTGTATACCTATGATATTAGTCAGTCTTCATCATCATGACCATCAATTATAGTAACAATCTACCTCTTTGACATTGATGGCAACACTCAATGTCAATTGATGATGGTAAAACTTACTGATTTGTCTTTGCCCTTTACTCCCTTTGAGCTTTATCTTCTTCTTTCTTCTTTTCTTTTACTCCCTCAGTATTTAATTGCATATTTTACCTCTATCATTGTAATCATCAATAGCAATCTTCTTTCTCAATAGAATATTCTCCCTCTTTGACAACAATGCCAAAGACACATACTCCTGAAAACTTTGTTCAGCTAGTGAATCATACCTCAAATGTACTAATTTCTCATTGCATACACAAACATTTTTCACAACTTCAGGCATCACCCAAAGGGTGAACACTAGCATCAACTAACAAAATAGATATTCTAATGAATCCTTGAATTTATGTAGCATGCATCTTGCCTTAGTGAATATTGGATAGGGAAAGAGCCCCTAATTTACCTCTGAGATACTCAAAAGCATCCTTTAGTAGTGGCTTGCTAAATATATCTGTTATATTCTCCTTTTAATTCACATACTCTAATACCACACGCTTGTCTTAAGCTTATTCTCTCAAGTAATGATACTTGATAGAAATGTGTTTTGTCTTCAAATGTATCACTAGATTCTTTGATATTTTGATAACACTAGTATTATCACAGTAAATAGTAACTGGATCAGTAATTTTGTCTTGCATACCTTCAAGTAGTTGTTTGATCCACACAATGTTTGAACAATTCATAGTTGTTGTTACTCAGCTTTGGCAGTAGACTGTGAAATACAACTCTGTTTCTTGCTTATCCATGTCACTAATCTTTCTCCTAAAAAGATAGCTCCTCCACTTGTACTTTTCCTATCATCAATGTTCCTCGCCCAATCAACATTAGTGTACACCTTTAGATCCAAATCTTGTCCTTTCTTGTATAGTAGATCAAAATCTTCAGTCCCTTTTAGATATCTAAATATTCTTTTAACTGCAGACATGTGTGTTTCCTTTGGATTGGTAGAAAATCTTGCAACATTACCTACTGCATCAGCAATATCAAGTATGTTGTGTACAACATACTATATCTTACCAATCATTGATTGCTTGATTGCAAAAAAAGATGGATGAAATGAGAGAGAGGAAGGCTTCCTTTTATAGTGATCTAGGACACAAACTTCTAAAGAGGCTGACATTAGAGAATTAAATCCCAATTAACCTTAACCCCTAGAAATGGACCTAGATTAAATGCAATTTAAGGGTTTACTATTCCGAAATCTGAAACAGCCGACCTGGAAGCGAAAAAATAAAACTTTCCAAAACCTGACATCTCAAAATTGAAATTTGGACCTGGGGTCAGGGATGAGGTAGTCTCCACCCTAGGTCAAGGTTGAGGTCATCCTTGACCCTTCAGGTCATCCTTGACCTAGGTCAGGGACTAGGTCGTCCTTAACCCTTTAGGTCGTCCTTGACCCAAAAAGTTAGAATCTTTAGATTCTTAGATAAAGTTGTTAGAAAGAGGCTGGAAACAAGGGGAGAGAAGTAGAACAGGGGGGAAACAATCAGATCTATTTAAAGGCCCAATCAAGGCACTTGACATGACCCTAGACCACTTACTTGGAGGGCTAAACACTCTTAACATGGAAGTGCTTCCATTTTAAGACGATACATTAAGCCCCCACTTTAGCAAGAGTATGGACTTGATGCAAACTCTTGGTAAAGGAGAAGAAATAAAAGATTCGAGTGGATTTGCAATGAGATAAAATAACACTTAGCTAAGGACACAAGCCCCCAGACTAAGGATTCTAACTCAACATACATGTACGAGGGTGAGAAAAGATAAAACCAAAAGAATATGGGTTAGTACTAAAACAAACCCAAATCAACTAGTAGAGGAAATCTTGCTACGAAATATTTCCTTTACTAATATCATATTTGGAAAGCTATCATAAAAGCATAAATGATTACATAAGAAAGACAAGAGCAACACTATAAATAACATAGCTTCATGATCCAGTCCTACTAGCATGAAAGTGAAAAGAGAGAAAGGAGAAAGTGATTACCTTGCCTAGTAAGATGCCCACCTTACCGTGAATCACCAAGGGAGGGAGAGCCTGATAGGTGGTCAAACCTGATTGTTCACCCATAAACTGTGCTTGCAATTGTAATGTGTCTTCTGATGGCTTCTAGAATACCCATATATCCACCTTCTTGTATCACGATGAATATGAAATGTGTGTCTCCTTAGGATTTAGCATATTGGAAATATGTGTCTCTTCAGGATTTAGCAACTTATGTGTGTTACCTTCTAAGATTTAGCATATTGAAAATTGAAAAATGCACGTCTCTTCAGGATTTAGCAACTTATGTGCTTTACCTTCCGATATTAAGCATGCTGCAAAACAAAAGGTTAGAAAAAAAATACATAATATAGAATGAGGGAGGCCGTATATATGCCCCCCTCCTTAAGATGGAAAAAACATACTATTTTGACATGTTAAGGAAAGAAAAGAACAAGGAACTTCTCCAATATCAAGACAATATCCATAAACAAAACCCAGTCCAAGCCAAGAAGGTCCCAACTCCTATGAGGCCATGGAAGGGACGAATGCAAAGAGATATCATGCAAGAAGTGAAAAAGTAACCCTTGTGAGGGATAACACACTATTCAGTTTCCAAGGTGAGAGATATATCAACCATGGAAACCCAATGTCAAACAAAAAAATAGGTTGTGATCAAGGACAAAGATCCTCAATGCAAACCAAAATTTTCATGTATGATTGGATATCACATAATAGATATATACTGCTCAACCAAGGAAAGAGGTGAATCTTGAAAAGATAGAAAAGAAGGAGATGACGTCCTTGCCCCCAAGCATAGGAGCGAGGATGGAAGGGGATCTATTATATCACTCACAACACTATGCAAGAAAACAAGCCCCCAAGGATTAGGCTAACATTGTTTACATAATGTGGAGCTCTATAATAGGAACATAAATGTTATTTAGAGAAAACGGGATTGAAATACAACTCATTGCCACATGATATATAAATAACCTTACTATCAATGAGCTGCCTAATCCTATAATGTAAAGCTTGACATTCATTAGTAGAGTGATCATGAAATCTATGATATGAACAAAAAGGAAGAGTCTTCAAGTGTGGACTATGTTTCTTTTTGCATTTAGGTCTAGTAATCATCTTAGCATGAAGGAGTTTAGGCAAAAGAACTTCTTGGTCAAATTCCTTCATAGTTTCATCATGTTTTGAAGTGTTATTTGAGATGTTGTTAACATTGATTTATTGTTGAGGATTAAATCCCAATCCATAAGAATGCTCATGCCCTCCATTCTGTAAGGGCATTTGAATTCCCTGTTTATCCTTACCACATCCTTGACCATTAAATCCTTATTTAACTAGGAAATGATAAATAGGACCATAATAAGAAGCCATATCAGAAGGAGTTAATGGAACTTCAGTAGTCACTATGTCATCATTAGTAGGTTTGATAGATTTATTGTGGGTAGAAGCAGCGATAAAGTTATTACGAAGGGTATTAGAAAAAACTTGTTGTTTAAATTCTCTTTGTTGCTTCATAAAATCAAGGTCAGAAACTTTATATTCTCCAATAAAGGTAGGAGTAAAATCCAAGGTTCCCCAATCATCGCTAGGAAGAGCATTAGAGGAAGAAGGATTACTATTAGGAATAGGAGTAGTGTGGGTTTGAATATTCAGAAAAGGGTTAGGCGCATCATCCGCATGAAGTGTATACATCTTGTTATTATGTATAAACTTGACTTTACGGTGAAGGGTGGAAGGGATAGCATGCATCTCATGTAACCAAGGTCTACCCAAAAGAAGGTTATAATTAAGAAGTCTAGGCATAACATGAATAGGTGTATTTAGGATGACCGGACCTAATTTGATAGGTAAGGTAATGATGCCTAAAGTGTTCTTAGCAATGTTATCAAAGCCATGTATAGGAACATTATCAGGTTGAATAGTTGAAAGATCATCTTTAATTGCTTTGAGCATGTCCATGCTACAAACATTAAGCCCAGATCCATTATCAATCAAGGTCCTATGAATGATACTTTTATTGAGAGTAACAATAACCATAAGAGCATCATATTGATTCTAAACTTCTTTAGAAGGTAAATCCTTTTGAGTAAATACAATGTCAGGAGGACCCGGGGTACCATGCATGCATTATAAGAAGTTATTGATATTCTCTTGATTAGGAGGTGGAGTAGGAAGAGTTTCTAGAGCTATTTGCAAGGCTTCATAGTAGGTAGGTGAAGTTTGAAGAAGCTCCCATAAAGAAACCTTGATAGGGGTATTTTGCAATTGGTTTATCAAATCATACTCCTTGCTAGGAAGACGGGGTGGAGGAGGAAGAATGGGTTGAGAAGGTGGCAAAGAAGTAGAAACCATCAGATTAGGTTGAGGGTTATTCCTTATATGATATGTGTGAGCTATCAAATCTTGGTCATTGAAAGACTCTAAAGACTCCATAGGTTTAACTTTGATAATAATGCGAGGACAACCTTTGACAGTCAACAAGGGTTTCAAAAAACCATATTAGTTGTCTCAACACTACTAATAGATTCACAAGAAGGAAGCAAAGAAGACATCCTAGAAGGAGATGAGGTAAGATCTTGATTCTCCATAAGGTCATCACTAAGGGAGAGAGCATTAAGGGAATTCATATCATTCTCCAATAATGCCTCATCACTAGAAGGAATCCCAAATGGAGGTAAAGCATCTATAATATCATCTTCTTTTGCTAAACTGTCTGCATAAGGTGAGTGTATTTTAGAAAAAGAGTTATCATCATGTATGAATATTTCATCCATTAATAAATCACCCTCTTGTATCAAATATTCTTCATGAGAAGGGGATAAATCAATATTTTTATCCAAGGGATCATTCACAATGGTTTCATGAGGAAGAGAAAAATCAACATACCCATCCAATGGCTCAATAAAGTACTTGAAAAATGCTCGAGATAACTTGTGCAACATGATAATGAATAGAGAAATGCATATAAAATAGATCTAGATATATCCAAATGCATTCAAATGAAATTTATATTGATGAAAAGGAAATCAAACAACACCAACATAATAGGGCATCTAATTCCACAAGGCAATGCAAATGTTTTTTTATTTTTGAAGAAATTTTGTGATTTTTTGTATTTTTGAAATATAAATGCAAGAGCATAAAATAAACCTACTTTTGTAAGCATGTAAGATCTAACACAAAATGTAAATCTAACACCAAAAAGAAAGAGTTGTCTATCGCGGGTTCACCAAAATGTATAGTGAAGGTGGACACACAAGACAATACAAAGGGAAATCTAACACAATAGGGCATCTAATTCCATAAAAGATAGTGGGTAAGCTCATTGAGTTCACCAAAATATATAGATAAAATGTGGATGGGGTCCTATGACAATGGTTTGCACATAAAAGAGACCCCAAAACCAATGTTTTACACATACATTTGAATTGTAATGGGATGGAATGTAAATCTGGAAAAGCTAATGTTGAAATGAAGAAATGAAGGTACTTACCTAAAAAAAGAATCAGCTAAAAACCCTGTCAAAGAGTCTCAGAAACTATTGATTTTTGTCATCTTCATCTGAAACTGCGAGATCTACAAAACCTAGAAATCTTTTTCTTTTCTGAGGTCAGGTCGACTTTGACCTAGATAGCGGGGCAAAGTCTTACCTTGGGGCACAATCCTACCCCCCACTAAAGGTCATCCTTGACCCAAAATAGCTTCGATGAAAATTCCATTCATAGATCTTGGAAGTTCAGCAAAAAGGGTATCTAGATTTGTACTTTAATTCATTGTCCTATACATGTACCTACAAGAAACATGGTTTTGTTGTTTGGATGACGGGTTTGCCTTAGTCAAACCTTGATTTGGAATCAACCTTAATAATGGAATTGAAATAAAGAATGCTAGCAAGTAGTAGAAGTAGATCTAACAATGAAGCTATGATATTTAGTATATATGCAATTGTGCTTCAAATGTAAACAAGTATGTTGATATGAAAGCTTGAACAGAACATTAACAAATGTAAATCAAAACTTCCATGATTGTATTCTTCAAATCCACCTTGAGGGAAGAATGAATATATATTGAATATGAACAAAGGATCTTGAAGGAAGATCACACCACCATGATGGATAGATCTAGGGTTTTGAATGATGAATCTTGAATGCTTGAACCAAATTCCTCCAAAAGCTTGAATGCTTGAATCCTTGATCTTCAATGGAGAACTTGAATAGAGATGATGGCTTGAATGCTTGAATGGAAGATTGCTCAATGGAATGCTTGCTTGATCGCCTTGAGAAAACCTCGAGCACTTGATCTCAAAACTTGATGCCTTGATCATGAAAGTGGATGCTTGATTGCAAAAAGAGATAGATGAAATGAGAGAGGAAGGCTTCCTTTTATAGTGATCTAGGGAACAAATTTCTAGAGAGGCTGACATTGAAGAATTAAATCCTAATTAACCTTAACCCCTAGAAATGGACCTAGATTAAATGCAATTTAAGGGTTTACCATTTCGAAATCTGAAATAGCTGACCTAGGTCAGGGACTAGGTTGTCCTTGACCCAGAAAGTCAAAATCTTCAAATTCTCAGAGAAAGTTGTCAGAAAGAGGTTGGAAACAAGGGGAGAGAAGCAGAATAGGGGGAAATAATTAGATCCATGCAAATACCCAATCAAGGCGCTTGACATGACCCCAGACCACTTACTCGGAGGGATAAACACTCTTAACATGGAAGTGCTTCCATTTTAAGATGATACAACGACCAATAGCCATCAATGTACCAACTGGTTTTGACTCTTCCATGCCAAATGTCTTTAGGATCTCCTTGATATACTTTGACTATGTGATGTGGATCCCATTTTTGACTTGTTGAATTTGTAGTCCAATAAAGAATTTTATCTCTCCTATCATGGACATCTCAAATTCCTTTCTCATCTCTTCATAAAATGATTTACACATTGAAACATTTCTTCCAAATATGATATCATCAACAAATATTTCAACAATCAAAATCTTATCATTATTATCACATTTCAGATACAAATTGCTATTGTCACTTTTTCTTTTAAATCCAATCTTGATTAAATATGAATGTAACCTTTCATACCATGCTCAAGGTGCTTACTTCAAACCATATAGTGCCTTGTGTAGTTTGCATACCATGTCTTTGTTAGTATTCTCATAAAATCCTTCAGGTTGTTCAATGTAAACTTCTTCTTCAAGAATTCCATTAAAAAATGCAGACTTTACATCTATTTGATAAACTTTGAAACCTTTATAAGAAACATATGCAAGTAAAAATCTCACACCTTCTAATCTAGCAATAGGGGCAAATGTCTCAACATATTCAATACCTTCTTCTTGTGCATATCCTTTGCAAACCAATCTTGCTTCATTTTTTATCACTTCTCCATTTTCATTTAGTTTATTCCTAAAAATCCACTTTGTACCAATAATATTCTTATCCTTAGGTCTTGGTATCAGTGACCAAGTATTGTTCTTTTCAATCTGATCAATCTCTTCTTTCATTGCATTGACCCAATCTTCATTTTCAAGTGCATCCTTGACTAGTTTTGGCTCAAATTTAGAAATCAAACATGTATTGTCTCTCAAATTACTTTTGGTCATGACTCATGCATTCTTATCTCCAATAATTTGAGTTGGTGAATGGTTCCTTCTCACATACTTTGCTAGCATTGGCTCAATTCTCTATTTTTCAGCATTTTCATATCTCGATGGGGGCTCAAATAGTTCCTCAATTTCTTCTTACAGCTCGGGTCTAGTACCAGAAACTTCTTCTTGTACATATACAAATCTTTGATAATATTTTGGTTCCTTTTTGCCATATTCTTCATTTCTTTCTGCAAACTCATCAATCTTTACATTTTCACTTTCCACACTTTTGTTAGTAGCCTTATTCATACATTTATAAGCTTTGCTCTTTGTGGAGTATTCGAGGAATATACCTTCATCTCCTTAAGAATAATTTTTTCCATTCCTAGTATCTTTTAGAATGTAACACCTACTTCCAAATTTTTTTAAGTACCCAACATTAGGTGTATGTCCATACTAGATTTCATTAGGAGTTTTATTTGTACCTTTCTTCAATTGTACTCGGTTGAGAGTGTAACCAATAATAATGATGGTCTCTCTCTTGAATGTTTACATGCAACTTCTTTCTCAATCAACAATGTTTTAGCACAATCAACTATTGATATGTTCCTTCTTTCGGCTATGTCATTATGTTGTGGAGTTCTCCGTGTAGAGACTTGTCTTTTGATTCCATTCTCATTGCAAAAGATAATAAATTCATTACAGATAAATTCACCTCCTCTATCTGATCTTAAACATTTCAATTGCTTACATGTTTCCTTCTCAACTCTTGCCTTGTACCATTTAAACATTTATAATGCATCAAATTTTTCTTTTAGAAATATTACTGACATCATCCTTGAGTAATCATCAACAAACAAAATGAAATACCGATCACCATAATAGCTTTGTATTCTCATAGGACCACAAAGATCAATATGAACTAATTCCAATATATCATTAGATGAGTAAGACTTTCTTGAGAAACTTGATTTAGTCATCTTACCTATCTAACATTTCTCACACATAACTTTATCGGGCTTTCTTAATATCGGTAGACCTCTAACTCTATTCTTTTTGCTCACCTTAATTAAGTTGTCAAAGTTCACATCACAAAATATTTTGTGCCATAACCATACATCCTCAACTTTAATAAACAAGAAACATTTTGTAGTAGTATCAAGATAGAATGAGTTATCATTTGATTCTTCACCGGTTCCAATCAAATCTCCAACAACATCATAAATTTTCACTTTTCTATTTTGAAACTCTAGTCGGTGACCAGTATTATTTAATTGTAAAATAGTCAATAAGTTGTACTTTAGTCCTTGGACCCAATAAGCATTATCGTATTTAATCTTTTCATTCAGCATAATGGATCCTTTTCCTCTTACAAAACATGGAGCATCATTTCCAAATCTAACAAATTCTCCATCATATTCTTCTAAATTTTCAAACTTATCAATGTCACTAGTCATATGATATGAACAATTGTTATCAATTATCCATGGGTCAGCTTTGCTAACTTGAGAAATAAGGGCTTTTTCATCTTCGTACATTTCTTCTTCTGAATCATCCTTCATAGCAACATAGACCACTTCCTCACTTTCTTCTGTGTCTTTAGATTCATCATCGGTTAATCCTTCCTCATCTAGGTAGCATAATTTCTTTCCTTTATCCTTGAAGTCTCTAAACTTTTGATATCGACTCTCCTTCTTGTCACTTTTATCATTCATGTCATCATCAGGACACCTAGATGCAATGTGACCAATCTTATTGTAATTAAAATATTTTACAGGCAGTTTACCTTTATACTTTCCTTTTCCTCTTGGTAGCCTCTTTGCTAGCAGTGCTTCCAATTATTCTTGTTCTTTTTCTTCAATTATTATACTGTCATAGTCACTTCCACATGAACTATAGCAATTTTATATTTCTCTTCTTGAACTTCCAATTCTTAAAGATGATTTGAAAGTTGTTTCAATCTTTGGTAAACTATTATCAAAATTACTAAGTTCAAATGTAGTCAGCTTACTGATCAAAACATCAAGAGTAATAATATTATTAGGTATGGATCTTAGTTTCTAAATAGCAGAGACTTGAATAGCATATTTAGGTGGAAGAGTTTTGAGAATTTTTCTTACCACCTCTTCTCTAGTTAATGTTCCACGAGCACCTTTGATAGCACTTACAACTTCCTTAATTTAGAAACTATACTGTGCAATGTTTTCTTCTTCTTTCATTCTCATCTCATCAAACTTTCCTCTTAGACTATCAACCTTTGTTTTTTGTACATGCAGATCACCTCCATAAACAAGTGCAAGTTTATCCCACATATGTTTTATTGTAATGCAGTCCTTTATGTCATTAAACTCAACATCAGTAAGGGAAGAAGCAATTTCAATCATTACCAAGTTGTGTTCATACTTTTCTCTCATCTGATCAAGTGTCATAGGTCCAGGAAGTGGTGGATTATAGTCATTATCCAAATGGTTGAGTGCAGATTCTTTGATTCCATATAGGTATAGCCTCATTCTGCTCTATCATATAGAGAAAATATCTTTGTTCAACTTTGGTACTTCTCTCCTATACATCTTTGGATCATTTACTCAAGTCTTTCAAACATATCCCTTTAGAGTACTTAGCTCTGATACCAATTGTTGTATTATAGAGAGGGGGGGGGGGGGGGGGGTGAATTAGTAATCCTTGACTATTTAAAACCTTAATTCTGATACCAATTGTTGTATTACAGAGAGGGGGGGGGGGGTGAATTAGTAATCCTTGACTATTTAAAACCTTAATTACTTTCACTGATTCAACTCGATGTCAACTCAGTCAAACACACTTCAATATTAACCAATAATAGTAAATTAACTTTATCAATCAACAATAACATTCACAATAACAGGTTCAATAGAAAACTGGCTGGCTGGAAAGGCATTACCTTGAGCCAGGCTGGAAAAGTTCTTCTGATTAAATCTACTATGCAGAATCTGCCTACTTATGCTTTAAGCCTTTTTTCTATACCTTCCAAAGTGGCTGATACTTTGTAGTCCATTCAGAGGAAGTTTCTGTGGGCTGGTCCTGAAGGCAATAAGAAGTATCCACTGGTGGCTTAGGAGAATATCTGTACTCCCAAAAAGCAGGGGGGTCTGGGGATTAGGAATCTGAAGTAGTTCAATAGGGCCCTAAAAGCTAAATAGATATGGAGGATCTTCAACTCCAAGGGGGAATGGAGGGATATTTTGAAGGATAAATATGCCGCCAATATGAACTTCAAGTAGTTCATCAGTAGAGACAATGACCCAAGGGGCTCCAACATTTGGAATGGCATTCTGAAGACCAAAGGCATAGCCACTGAGAAGGCAAAATGGAAACTTGGTAATGGGGAAGATATAAATTTCTAGCATGAGGACTGGCTAAGACAAGGGCCCTTATGGAACATAGAGCCGTACAATAGATGGGCGATCATATGTATGGAAAGATTTGGCTGCAAAGTGAGAGACTACAAGGTCAATGATGAATGGGTGAACCTAACTGAGATATCCCAAGAGCTTCAGCCACTGATGGACATGATAAGGAATATCCCTTTGTCCCTCAACAAAGATGCTATTATTTGGGGGGTGACAAAGGATGACAACTATACTATGGCCTCGGGCTACAAAACCATGCAAAACATTGAAACTATCCCTGTTTGGGCCAAAGCTTGGTATCTTGGCCTTATTCCCAAAATCAACATTTTTTTCTGGATAATGCTTCAAAACCATATCTTGACGGTGGACAATCTTACCAAGAGGGGTCATCTCGTGCCTAATAGATGCATTCTTTGCAAAAATCACACTGAAACTGTGGACCACATCTTTATTCATTGCCATTTCACCATAGACATATGGTCTTATTTCCTGTCCTTCTTCAAGTTGACCTGGGTTTTTCCAAATAACACGATGGATCTCTTTGAACAGTGGCAGTGTGGGGTGATTGGGGATGTGAACAAGGGATTGTGGGAATGGACTTTACCTCATTTCTGTTGGGGGGTGTGGAAGGAGTGGAATAACCAAATTTTTAGGGAGAAAGAAACCAAAGCCTTAACACAAAAGCCTTAACCATTTTTGTTAAGGCTTTTGTCTTCCACAAAAGCCTTAACACCCTATTAGAGAACTATACTATCATTAAAGGTTGTAACCCTCTTCTTATCCCAAAGGAAATTGATACAAATAGGAGAGAGGATTGTAGATGGACTCTCCCACCAGAGGGCTAGTGTAAAGCTAACTTTGATGGGGCTGCTAAAGGCAACCCTGGGGGTGCAAACTAATCATTATGCAAAGGTGATTGTGGCCCATCAAACTATTAAACTTTCTCGAGATATAGGAGTCAGAAAACTGTGGCTGGAAGGGGATTCAAAGAATATAATAGATTGTCTTAATGAGAAGAATGAGCCTACATGGACGATTGGGAATATCATTGATGAGTGCATTCAGATACTTAAGACCTTTGACAGTGTCTATGTGGCCCATGAGTATAGGGAAGCAAATCAAGTGGTTGACAGGCTGGCCAACTGGGCAGTCAGGAATGATGAGATGAAAAGATGGATGGACGGACATAATATTCTGTTTGAAATCTTAGATTTAATTGAAAGGGAGAGGATCCCGGGCAGATTGGGAAATATTAAATGTTAATAATGAAAGTTTATGTTCTGTGGGAAATGTGTCGAAATATGATGTGTAAGTACGATAGCCAAAATACAAAACACCTTAGTAATTGCCATCATCGCACTTTGAGGCCCATTTTTGGGTATAATTATTATGAGGTTAAAAGAAGGATCGAGAATACCATTCATATCAATTGGAATCAAGCTTCAAAAGATATCGCTACCAGGAGAAAAGATTGCAGAGAGAACGAAAATATGGTGGGGGAAAGACACAAGAGAGAATCAGAGGATGAAGCAGATAAGTGGCATCGACATTCTAAGGTGTGGAGCATTTTGAACAAAGGTGAAGTTACTACTTTCATTGACCGGCTTCGTGGGTGGAAACCCACTATTACTCGCACCATGGTTAAGAATTAGAATGAGGGGAGTGTCAAAATTGATGGGGTGGAATTCATGGTGATGGAGGAGGTTATCTCTGCGGTGATGGGTATACCCATTATTGGGAAGAAATCCTACAGAGATAGGCATATTTTAGGACAGGCGGTGATGGAATTTGCCAAAGGTGTGGAGGAAAAGAAGGCTTTAGTGAAGAAAAGTACCTACTACCTGCCGAAGTCCATCAAGCTGCTGTGGAGGTTTGTGCTAAGGGTGATTATCAAGTACATTTCCCTGGACATGAGATTCGACCACATCTACTCTTACCACTTCGTGCTGCTCAACCATTTCAGGTCTGGGCAAAGATTTCTATCCCTTTCTATCTTTATTCATCTATCAATGAGAATATCAATGACTATAGGGAGAATCCTATTGGTAACCCTGCTTTCCATGAGGGGCTTTTTCTGTTGAATTTTTCAAGGCTAAGACTATAGGGAAATAAATAAAGCATAGGAAGAGGGACAAGGAGGGTAAAGATGAGGAGATGGATTCGGGAGAGGGAGAGTATATCCCATCTGATACAGAGGAAAGCCAAGAGATGCATTCAGATACAGATGATGAGGCTACCCCACAGACCAAAAAGGGGAAAAGGAAAATTAAAATAGAGAAAAAAGAGATTCCTGACCCTAAACAGAGCATTGAGATCTCATCTAATAGAGATTACAATGAGAAGGCGAAGGATATGGATATGGAGGGAGACAGTGCTGACAAGGAGGAAGATACCTTTTGGGAAGAAGAGGAAAATAAGGAGGAGAAGGGTCATAAGAGAACCATTACTATTAAAATGCTTGTTGACAGAGAGGAGGTTCCTTCTGACAATCTTTTCAGGAAGCTAAAAAAAAGGAAGGATATAGAAGAAGATTCTAAGGAGGAAGGGTAGGAGGAGGAGAAGGATAGTGATGAGGAAGAGGAGAATCAGGGGAGAGGGGATGAGAATGAGCAGGGTTTTGAAAATTATGGGTCTGGCAAGTACACCTGCAAAATTTTGGGCAAAGACAAGAATGTGGTTTGGAGGAATTTTGACAATGTCTCTATTAGAATGGGCCACAAGAGGGAGATAATGAAAACTCTGGTCTAGGAGAATAAGGAGGGAAAAATACAAATGGAGGAGCTTATGGATCCTGCATTGGTCATTTTGAGCAACATCACTAAGGAGAACCCTCAGATGGATGTGCTTAACAATGCTAAGAATAGTGTTATTGATAGCTATAGAACTACCAAATGGACTTAACATGAAATCCAGGAGCTAAAATACAGGGTGGGCAGATTGGAGAGGGATAATTGCAGTAATAAGAACATGAATACTGAGGAGGAGAATGATATGGAAAATAGAGTGGAGGAAGTGAAGAGGAGAGTTCAGAGCATGGAGGGCACCTTGTAGAAAATCGCTGAGCAAAGCTATAATATTCTTAAAGCTTCTAACGACAACATAAAGGTGTTGATTAACAAAATTAAGGAGCACAGGGGTAGTAAAGAGGAAGACCAATCTCCAGATAGTGGCAAAGATAAGGCTCCTAAGGAAGGCCTGAGGAAGAGGACTAGATCCAACACAATGAAAAAGGACACCCAAGAACTTGATAAAGATCTTTTTTACCTAAAGGAGGCGGCTGAAAGGGTGTCTGAGCTTGAGATTCATGCTGTAGAGATTCTTAGAGAAATTGGCTGAGTTGTTCTCCTGGCTTTTGTCTCTTCTTGGTTTTTTGTTCTGCTTCCCTGTTTTCTTTTACTGGTTTTATCTTGCTTTCTGTTGGGGGGTTGTTGTTTCGCCTGTGGCTATTTTGTTGATGCTACTTTAAACGCTTTATCTATATTAAACTTCTATGTTCTGTAAGGGTTTCAGGGCCCCATTCAAACCTATTTTCCATAATAAAAAACATTCATAATAAACATTCAACACATATAGCACCAATATTTAACGTGGAAACCCAATTTGTAAAAAACCACTGTGGGAATTGTCACCCATTAAAGAAATAATCTTTTGAAGTGTGTTGGGTTAAAAGCCAATCTAGTTAAATATTATAATAGACATAAATGTGACCATGTTAGCATATTTTCCTTAGATATGTTAGGATCTTCACCCTTTTAGGAGTACCCTAGTTAAAGGTCTTCAAACACTCTTCTAGAATGTCACCTCTTGCAAGGATTTACAATAAGACTGTTAGGTCCACCCAGTTAAGATATTTTTTTGTTACAAATTTTAATAATCAATAATATATAAATTGATCTGTAAATCTGTAACTACCTTTTTCTTAATCAAATCCCTTGTGCACTCTTTGTCTTCACTTCATTCCTTCACTATCCACTGGCTTCAACACTTCACCAATCTCATCTTTCTGACTCATATTTTAACCTTTTCCTTCTTTACTGCATCAGTCGGTGACTCAACAACACTTCAAATTTCCAACCTTCTCTTCATACAATTTCTGTTGGAGTTGATGAGAAAATAACCCACAGCTCCCAAGAACACTTGCATGTAAACACATGTCACAGAAAGAGATAAGCAAAAGCTATGGAGGCCTGAACGCAAGGATCCATGAAAGAGTAGACATTCTTGATATGAAAAAATAAAAGTTGCATTAAAATAAAATTGAATGTTCTCAATAAGATTACAAGAGAGATCAATCCTTATAAAAAAGAGATCAAAACCCTAAAAGGAAACCTAGGTTTCATAATAATAATTAATAAAAAAATTAATCATTATATGCCTAAAGTTTAGCTTAAGTAAAGAAAGAGGTAATAAGTGACTTAATAATTAACTCAATATGATTTATTTAATAAGAAAAACAACTTATTACTATAACACCCCCCCTTAAGATAAACTTAGGGAGTAGCTAAAAACCTAGAACTAATACTGAAAGCAAATGGGTCTCGACAACAAAGGCCTGATCAGGTACCCAAGTACAAAAGAGAGTCTTTATAAAGTGGAGAAATAGAGAAAACCACATGGGGAAAAATCTACTCCAAAAAGAGAGATGAAGACTAGTTGAAGGACTGAAGAAGCCTCCAAAACTAGGAAATGTTCTAGAAAATGGGAACAAAGATGAACATGTAGAACATCACTGAAGCAAGAAGCTGCAAAATCTGTCAGAAAGAAATTGTTGATCTAAAGATCCTCCACTGAAATAGAACATGATCAGGTAGAGAAGACTAAAATCTGTATGAGTTCCATCAAAAGACACTACTCGAATCAGGAGGCAAACAAAGGCAAATAACTAAACTCAAAAATATAAAAGACTATAATCTGCATGAGTGCCATCAAAAGACAGTGCTCAAATAAGGAGGCAAACACCTGAACTCAAAGATACAAATGACATAAAACACCAAAGTTTGAAGAGGTGATTAATCAAAGATGGAAGAATGCCTCCAAAAATAGGAATGAAGAGTGTCCATATGGTAAATGACCCATCTCACCAAAATGCATAGGTACCCAGCCAATGCATCCGCCTAGTACATAGGAACAAATATTGAATACATAGCTCACTCCATCAAATCAAGGAAGCAAAAGAATGATTAGTAGGAACCCCCCCATAATGCTGACAAGGGAGAAATGATAGGTACACTAAAAATGACATCCAATATGAATTGCATGATGAAGAACCAAGAACATCGAAGGTGCATAGAGAGTACAAACACAAATAAAGACAACCTGAGGCTAATGTCGTTGGAGGAATGCTCACTTGACAAAGGTAGATGGAAAACAAAGGCAAACATCAAACCCCCCATGACACTTTATAATGTAGTGCGGGTACAAAAGATACATAAATGTGAAAGATCCCAAGCATGTAATAGAATGACACTTTATCTCAGTGTGTTTACATAAAATAATGCTTACAAAATGATATATATAATGCTCAAAGAAGAACTAAGGTTGCTGAAACAAGAAGAACAACCAAATAAGATCCATCGCATATAAGGAAGAGATCATAGGACCTGAAACATCCAAGATATTCACTAGAGTGCAGAAATGCAAAAAACTGAATAAAATATGTCTAGAGCAGAATCTGGAAAAATGACTCATAGCACTAGAAAGATCACATAACAAGATTTCCAACAATATCTCATTTACCAAAAAAAGGAGCCTAGATGTGCAATATATGGCTCCCAGAGTGAAAAAAGGAACTTTTGGCTTTGACAACAAAAAACACCATAAAAAAATGTAAAATAAAAAATTCAAACCTCTAGATTTGGATAGAGCTCAGAAAGAGCTTTATGACGATATCTGTATTGCCCAATTTCGATACTGCATGCTCAAGTTATGAGCAAAAAAACCAATAGGTACACTAGAGGGCCCAAAATGGTGCTGACATGTGTTGATGTCAGTATTTCATGAGCATAAATTTGACAGCTAAATGACTGTCACCATAAAAAAGTGACTGGGGTTGAAAAAAATCTACCCCCTGATCATTTGGGTGACCAAGGGTTAGCTCCAGGGCTGGCGGTTTGCTTCTTGTTTCCCATGTGACCTTGAGATGGCAGAGAAAGGGCTAAGGCTCCTAGGCAGCTAGCCAAGACTGTTGGCAAAGACCGCGCGGTCACCGCAGCAATCATGCTGAGGGTAATCGTGGTGGAAACCACAACGGTAACTACAACGGTTTTGTTAGCGGGGCCGCTAGCATAAACTACCTGCATCAGATTATGTGCCAAGTTTGTATGACTTGGCATGCAAAAAGTTTTTGCCACATAATGCAACTTTGTCCAAATCAGATAAATTTTATATGGAAATAGAGGTTGGGTGCTCTGAACGAAACAATGAGGTCCATTTGAGTCCAAAGTGTCCAGAAAAAGACGTCCCCCAAATCTGACAGAAAAACCTCTAAAAATTATAGATCTGATGAACAAGGTCGAATATCTCAGGAAGAGAACAAGGGCATGAAGATCTAAAGCTTTGATACCATGTTGGAGTTGATGAGAAAACAACCCACAACTCCCAATAACACTTGCATGTAAACACCTATCATAGAAAGAGAGAAGCAAAATATATGGATGCCTGAATGCAATGATCCATGAAAGAGGAGACATTCTTGATTTGCAAAAACAAAAGTTGCAATACAATAAAAATGAATGTTCTCAATAAGATTACAAGAGAGACAATCCTTATAAAAGAAGATCAAAACCCTAAAAGGAAACCTAGGTTGCATAATAATAATTAATAAAAAAATTAATCATTATATGCCTAAAGTTTAGCTTAAGTAAGGAAAGAGGTAATAAGTGACTTAATAATTAAATCAATATGATATAATTAATAAGCAAAAAAACTTATTACTCTAACAATTTCATCCTTTATATAGACTTTGTTTTGCCTCTTAATCTCCTTTATTACATTTTCTTTTGATTAATTTCAACCGTCTGATCATCTTCATAAACTAATTCAATGAATTTAGAGCTTAGTAAAATGTTTTATCATCATCTTAGAACTTGAACTTTCTTGGAACTTGTACCTTCACTTTTTGTCGCTTCGATCTATACTATAGATCATCACCTTTAATTTTCCTGATCGTAGGTCTCTTCAACTAACTCTTCCTCATCTGTAGAATCTTCTAGCTCATCATAACTCATCATTAAATGTCATTTTGATCGTTGTATTTAATTTTTGGTCCTTGCTCGGTGGCTAACTTCTTTTTCTTCAACCAAAATTCTATTTACTTCACTCAATATTTGAAACCTTCTCCTCAGTGTCTTGACTTCCTTTCTCTTTACCAAAACTTACTTTCCCTTTACCGAATGAATTTTTCCTCCTTGATAACCAAACTGTTTTGTTTACTGACTTGACTAATCTTCTTTACCAACTTGATATAATCAAATGTTTAGTAGAAAATAACTATATCAACATAACCTTGTCATAGTCTAGTTTGTATTAGCTGCCCAATTAAGTTCTTCAACTTCACAACATTTCACTTTCTCTTTTTCCTTAAATCACTAAACTTATATCATACTCTGAATGATATGATAACTCAATATAAATCGAAAATCAATTAATTGACATCAATGACAAGGTAATAACTGATCTAATCCTTTTACAATCTTGTATACCTCTGATATTAGTCAGTCTGAATCATCATCACCATTAGTTATAGTAACACTATGAGAAGATCTTGAAGGGATTCTGAGTCTTGAACAACAACATTCAACATGCAATCTCTCTCTATCCTTTTCTAGTGGACATGATGTCTTTTATTATGGAAAAAGTAGTGGGGTCCAGGACACCCGTCATCAACTATTAATAGCTGTTGGATGAACTTCAGATCAAGGGCCCATGGAGCTTTTCAGGTTGATTTGAGAAAGAACCTCCTCCTTTTGGAAATGATCTCTAGAAAGAGGACACGAGTCCAGAATGGGGCCCTCAATGTTCGTCACTAACTAACGACCACTACAAGATGAAACATGAGATCTACAACCCACACTACATTTTAGGCTGAATTTTGGAAAACACCTTATATCGTTTGAGAATGTGCAGCAGAATGAAGACACATGGCATGAGTTACTTATTAATTCGGATTTAAATTGTTAGTGCCCAATTTATCTTGTGTGCATGTACCCTTGTGCTTTTAGAGGGAGATTTTCCATCTGATTGAGTCGAGTAGGTGAAATTAGGTAATAATTACTTCATTATTCTTTATTTCCTAGTTAAATATTTTAGGCTCATAGAAGAAGCAAACCTTTTACTTAGCACCCAATCAGATCCATATTTGGTATTTTCCCCTACATCCTCTTGGTGGTATCAATCTTATTTGGGCTTGATTTTGGCTTTGTTTGAAAGGTCTCATTCCTTCTAAGGCCTTTCCAAGGTATATGTCCCCCGTGAAAAGAGTGTGGTGGATTGCACTTTCTATCTTCCCCATTTCTTCCCTTTTCACCATATACAATATCATAGAAAACTTATAATGCATGAACAAATGATGGAAAAAATTAATTTTTGGAATCGCACCTTTTCATACAATCTCTAACTTGCAATATAATTTTCATACAGAAATTTGAAGCTATTTGTACTTGATATTATCAAATCTTTGAAAACCCTAGGGTGCCTTGAAAAAATTCAACAAAATAATAATAAAAAGTTAGGAAAAACTCTAAAAATATAGATATAATTGGGAAAAGAGTCCCACCCGGTGTGCCAAAATGACAAGGATGAAATTTGGAAAATCATAACTTTCATAAGCACTAAGTAAGAAAATGAAATCCAACATCATCCAATAGAGAACTTCCTCAAGAATGCATGAATAAATAAAATAAACAAAAACAATATTGCCATGCACTCAAGATATGATTGACTCCATTATCCTCCTATCTTCCAAGATCTTGTATTGAAATGTTGGTGCTCTTAGATTTGTTAGTGCATGCATAAGATGATATGAAATAACGAAGCTTGGTTGATTGAAGCAAATACCATGCATGTGATAATATGAAAGAATTGACAATGATATTGATATTGGCAGCAAAATAGTAAGATGATAAGGATATGATAACAAGATAACAAGATAACAAGATAAGATGTAGCCAAGATATGTGATTGCATGATTAGTCTCAAAATGAGGAGAAAATGTCTTTTATAGAAACCTCATGAAAACCAATGACTAAGATTAAGAGTTGATAAATGAATGACTAAGATTAAAAGGAAATTAGGGTTTTTGTAGGAGTGAAGGAGATTAAGAGGCAATAAGGAATGAGTGACTAGGATTACGAGGTGGAAGAGGTATGTTGAATTTTAAAGGTGCATTGAACTTAGACACAACTTAAGTGGGAAAAGTTCAAATGAAGAGACAATTGACAAGTGACACAAGTAGAAATTTAGGAGTTGAT
Source organism: Chamaecyparis obtusa (assembly GCA_027943335.1). Lineage (NCBI taxonomy): Eukaryota > Viridiplantae > Streptophyta > Pinopsida > Cupressales > Cupressaceae > Chamaecyparis > Chamaecyparis obtusa. The sequence continues at coordinate 417,527 of BSBK01004662.1, forward strand.
CAATGTGATTAAAGGTGATTGATGGAAATGAAAAGAAGAGGATTTAATAATTTATAAAATAAACAAAGGTGTTTATTCTATAAATATGAGAATTAGGAAATGTGAAATGGGTTAATTAAATAAATAATAATTTATTTAATTTCTAGGATAGAAAAGGCTAGTGAATTATTTAAATAAATAGGAATATTTATTTAAATAACATATGAGAAGGGTCCTGAATTGATTGAATAAATAGGAATATTTATTTAATTAATAGAAGAATTTATTGATTTCATGAGGACACTTTTAGGTGTCTACAAGTTCTACCTCTCTTTTTCTTGAGCACAAAAGTTTTCCCAACCCCCAATGAAGAGGTACTATCTTGCTTTGCTCTTTTTTATTTTTATTTTTTGAGTCCTTCTTCCTATATCCTTTTTTGGCTTTGTATCACTCCTTGTGTCCAAAGAAACTTCCTCATTGGGCTCATTATTGTATGGCACAATAGCCCATTTTTTAGCATTAAATTCCTACATGTTGACTCCAAACTCAAATTGCCCACCCAAAATAGGGATAGGCTCACATACATGATTGAGGAGAAGATCAACCCTTTTGCCCATCTAGTTGTGGTTAAAAGAGGAAGAAGAAGGGGTATCCAAAATCCTTGGGTTACTTGAGCATAGCCAACATCTTTAAGGATTACATCTATCATAGTGTGGGGTTTGGCCTTATCTCTAGTAAGAGAATTAGAAACATGAGAAATGCTATAAACATTTGGCTTGGGATGTCCTTCTCTAGAGGCCACCTCCAAGTTGGAGTTGGGTTCCATACCCTCCCTACTCACTTCCTTGATCCCATCCCTTCTTGAGGGGGTGGTGGGGGGGGGGGGGGGTAGTGTGAGTATGAACATCAATAGGGTAAGTTGTATTGCATACCTCTTTATCCTTTCTCAGATCAAGATACAAATGTGCATCAATCATTTTCTTAGTCTCTGAGATTTTTCTTATCTTGTCCATTACAATATGTTGTGCACTTTTGGATTTACAAGAAATTTTTTTTATAGCTTGGCTCCTCCCTCGAGAAGGATTCTAGGTTAAGGGCCATAAGGGAAGCAATAGATGGGATCTTAGAAGACATAACAAATTTGGAAGCCTGGCGAAGCTAGTCTAGCTCTTTCAAGATGGTGGGGCAATCTGAGTGAATAGAGGGGGCATGTTAACAATAATGGAAGGGTGAGTCACAACAGGTTTGGGGAGAATGAAATCATGGGTTTTAGAAGGGAGATATTCTCCAAGATGGAATGAGATTGAGGTGGGGCAGGGGCATCCTCTTTGGCACCCTTGAACCCTTTTGAGTTATTCATTCTCAAGGTACCATCCTTTTGGATGGGGACAAACTTTTGGTTATTCTTCTTTAAGAGAGGGAAAAGCTTCCTCACATGACCCTCTTTATGACATAAAAACAACTTTTATGTCCCCTAGATACTCAATGGGGCATTGGAATTGTTCATCATCTAGTTCAATGTTAAGCACATTGGGAAGGTTATCTCCCGGATCGAGAGATATCAATAATCTAACATCCATGTGTCGAATGAGAGTGGAAGAATATTTCATTCATAGCACATTACTTAGGGATTGTAGGGTTTTAGGAATCCACTTCCATAGAATTGTGGGGGGGGGATGTTTCTGACAGAGACTCACCTTGGGCATGAAAGGGCTGCAACTTCATCAATGTTGGCATCTAGAGACCAACATATGGCTCAAAAGAAATAATTATCGACATTCCAAAATTATCTTTTTAAGACCCCCCTTTGGGATTGAGCATCTTTGAAGAAAATAATAAACAAACCCTTTTGGATCATGCAAAAAAAAGAAAAAAAAACCCTAGTTTTTGAGCCCAAATCGTTTGAAGCCAATTGTTAAGGTAGTTATGAGAAGAAAGTTTATTATGGTCCAACATAATAATAAAGATCACAACATCTCTTAACCTAGCCTTTTCCTGGCTCAATGCTACAATCATCTCCAAATTAGGCATGATGTTAAGAATAGTGGGAGGCAGATGCTTGCCTATTCATCCTCCATTCGTAGAAGACTTCTTGGACTTCACAACAATGAAGTTGGCTCCTTCACATTCCTGGCGCTGATTTTCCACTACCAATTTGTAAGAAAAACCTTTCAGTTTTGAAGCCTCAAGCATAGTTTTAACGATGCTACCAGAGGAATCATTTTCCATCCACTAAAACATCTACAATAAATGCCAATCAAGACACAAAACTATGGGGGTCACCTTCACGTGGACCAAGTGATCGCTCGCTCATGTGAGGATGACCTCCATAAACAAGAAAAATCACCAAGTTGTAGAGCCCTAACCTCCTAATTTTCTAGATTTTTATTATTTATTTTTTGCCAAAAAATCCATCTAACTTATTTCTATAGAATTGTCACTATTATCCTTTCTTAGGGCCTTCAATTCTATTTCTACTAGTTCTCCTTCTTCTAGATATTAATCTTCAGAGTTAATTTGCATTATATGATCATTCATTTTGTTTTTTCCTTGAGAATCTAAGGTGAGGGAAAGAGCTCTTTTGGCTTTCTCATATTTTCATTACTTATTGAGCAAATGGTTGTATATCCAAGCCCTTAGACACAACACCAATCCAATTCATTCAAATACACTTCCATTTTTTTTGGCCTCCATTTCCCTTTTTCTATGACAATTTCTAAATTATCTATATATTTAAGATCACTATCCATATCCACTAAAATCTTGGCTTGCACCAAGTTTTCCAAAGAAGAAATCCTCTTCTATGCTTATGAGGGAACCTAACACTTTCCCATTTTTTTCTAAAGCTCCTAAGCTCTAATATTTTTTTGGAAAATTTCTTAATCTTATCCATTTTGGATATCTCTTGGGTTTATGATTTACTGGGTCAAAGTTTGGTTTCCAATCCACCTTGGTAGAAATAATATCCCTAAAAAATAATTAGTTTTCCAATTAAAATCTCTTTCTTTAGAAATTTATTTATGCAATCTATCAGAAAAAACCATTAGCCAGGGCTTTAACACTTACCCAACCTTCATATTGCGTTTCCCAACATTCAACAATTATATCCTTTGAATTGCCTCTTCCAGTCCATTTCACAAATAGGTTGCGTTCGTGGAGATGTCCCCATTTTGAAGGAATGATCATGGCTTTATAGTTCTTCTCTGCATACCATTTCGTACCCTTAAATGTTTTCCTAGCTTCTTGACTTCCTTGCTTTCTAAATCTTTGGTTTATATAAAGAGCTCATTGAATTTGACAGTATGCATTTTTTGGAGAAACCCTTGCCCCTATGAATTGGTCTGGAAATAATTGCTTGTCTCCTAGTTGGTTGATTGGAATATAATCTTGATCTAGTTGCAGGCAAAACTCTTTTTGTGAACAATCCTCCTTGCCCTCTTCTTCCCACTTCCCTTCTCGCTTCCTTCAATTAATTCTTCCATCAACGACCTTACCAAATCAACTTTGATTTGTCCCGAGTGGGATCGAATTTTCCCCCATGGCAAATTTTGGAATGGCCAAATTTTTTGACCTGCCATTCGATAATTCACACTTTTCTCTTTTTTTCATTCCATTTCTTTTTCTGATAATGTTTTAAATATATTATTTTTAGATTATTTTTATTAAATAATAATATTTCTTACTTAACTTTTCCTCCTCTTTATTTACTTTATTCCATAGGTACCTTGTTAAAAATAGTATGTTTATGTTTATAGTTATAGACACACACAATATATATATGATTATTTTTATTAAATAATTTTATTTGTCTTACTTTAAGTTATTCTCTTTTTTATTTGCTTTATTTTATAGAGTTTTACTAAAAAATAGTAACAAAAAACTATTGGCCCCTATTCCAACCTTATTACCTTTGTTTTACTTGTCACATTGGACAAAATATGGAATTGCATTTTTATGCTAATAAAAATCTATAGATATTTGTGTTAAGTAAAAAGTGAAAAATGAAAGGATGGACTAGAGGAGACTTAGAATGATGAAAAATGAAAGAAGATATTTATCTTGTCTTGTAAATGAGGTTTCAATTTCCTATCAAATGATCAATAGAATATGGTCCTTACATCTATATAAATTATTTCATATATATTGTATAAATATATAAAGTATTCTAAAATTAGATAATTCTAGTAATCTTTTTGTTTAAAAAAATTTAAGCTTTTTTTATTAATATCTCTAGCCATTATTTATAAAATATAGATAGGATAATTATGTTAAATGAAATTGAGAAGGTTATTTCTTCTATTTTTAATTCAAATTTATTATATTATAAATCTAAATTTTTATAAAATAGTTATTTGATTTTATCAATAGATTCTTGTAAATGAGGTTTCAATTTCCTATCAAATGATCAATGGAATATGATACTTACATCTATCAAAATTATTTCTTATATATTGTATAAATATAGAAAGTATTTTAAAATTAGATAATTCTAGTAATCTTTTTTTATAAAAAAATAGGCTCTTTTTATTGATATCTCTAAACATTATTTATAAAATATAACTACGATAATTATGTAAAATAAAATAAAGATTATTTTTTCTATTTTTAGTTTAAATTTATTATATTATAAATCTAAATTTTAATAAAATAGTTATTTAATTTATCAATAAATAAAAATATAAAAAATTAAAATATAATTTTATATTTTTAAATATAAAGAAATCTCAAAAAATAATTTTATCTAATCATTAAAAAATAGAAAATAAAAATTTGATATATTAATTTTATAAAGTTAATTTTTCTTTTTCAAAATAAAACAAATAAAACCTTTTTATAAGTGAATACAATCATATTGGAAAGTATAGTAAATTAGGTGGGTTGGATGGCCCTTAGAGAAGTCAATTTTTTTTTATAATTATTATTCAGATGGTGAAGTTGTAGATGGTTTCTCATGGTCTTGGGTGACTGTTTCTGGATTAAATAAAAAAAAAACAGGACAGCTACGATATCCATTAACAGAAGTTGTTGAAATTTGTATGATTTCATTTGGACGCGTCTCTTACAGAATTTGGAAGTCGGAACTTGTTTGAAGGAGTAGGCTGAACCCACAAATCACAAGAACATCGCACAAATCACAAATCGCACAGAGTGTAGAATTTACAAGGTTTCTAACAACTATCTTTCTGTTAAACCCAAAAGAAGAAATTACAAGAACATCCTTCTCCACGGGCCCGCTACTGCTACCGCTCCCCCTTCTTTCCCTGCTACCCGAAAGAGAGGAAAAAAATCTGGCATATGCTAAAGATTGAGGGCAGAATGGCGGAAGAGAGCGCCAAGGATGGGAATGAAGAAGCAGCTGCATCAGAGCAGGACGGCCTCTCTGCTCACTCCCCTTTTCAGCCTCCACGTTCTTCTGCATCTTCACTTCCTAAGGTAATTTCCAAATAATCCCAATTTTACTCGAACTTGAATGCTAAATAAAATGGCAGGAGCCTAAACGGTAAATCATTATTGCTAAATTTTGAAACTGATATGGCTCATCCAATTATTGCTTCAAAGTACCCAAGGACTACTGAAAGTGTATGTTACAGACCTCAATTTTTTCCTTACCTTGCCTCATGTTGTTTCTTTCCTATTCAATTATTCTTCCCAATAATTTGAGCTACTTTAAGGTTTTTCGTCGTAACCTTAAGATATCTCACGGTTCATTTTGGCCAAAGGGATATCTCTCAGTTGTAGAAAAGCTTGCCATGCAAATCACTTTGGCCAAAGAGATTTCGCTTGGCCGAAATATCATCTAGCAGAACGTTACTCCGCCAGTTGTATGGCTGAAGAGATTTCTGTTGGTCAAAATAGCATTACCTTGGTCAATTTGGCCGAAGATATTTTTCTTGGTCATAGTAGCACGTAAACCTAAGGTAACTCTGTATGTTTCTCTAGCTAAAGGGATTTGCCTAAGCCCAGGAGTATCTAGGATGACAGTTTTAGGTAACTTGGGCAAAGAGGTGCTTCTTGATAGTAATACATACAAGTTGAAGGTTACAATGCAAGAACAACTTACCAATTAAAAGAAAATAATAATCCTGAGTTTAATTTCAATTTTCTGATGAAATCTATTCTTTCTTTTGAAGTTTTGAATTTTTGTGTTTACTCTTTGGGGCAGGAACTGCCCCAAGTAGAGCTGGAACTAAGATTGCTGGAAGCTCTGGAGATTTACCACCCTGTCAAATTACAAGGTTGCCCTCATTTCAATCCCTACCATTATTTTCTTAAAGTGAATCATATTGCTCCCTTTTTAAGGCTTTGTATGAAAATAGTGATTGTAAACTGAAAAGCGTTGGCATGGCATGGATGATGTGTTTTTCTGATGCACAGTTTATCTCATAATTTTGTATGCACTTATCTAGTTTTGCTTGGTGAGGCCAACCTTATTGCAGTGTGGGCTATGTTTGGATCACATTCTTAAATATTTATAAGCATGACTCACACTGGAATGTAGCCTATAATTGTTATGCTACAACTTAATCACATGTCTACTGGAGTAACAGACTACCTTATAATGCTGGACAGATTTGGGAATTGGGTCATGCTTTTTGTGTGTCTCTCATTACCATTACACCACAACCTTTTAAACCACAACAATGGGATGTATATGGGACAACTCATTGCTTCCAAGTACAATAAAAGCTTAAAATGACTAATGTCAAGAAGAGAAAGCTCCACATTCTTTGGACGGAAACAAGAGATAACTATGAAGTGCTATTGATATGCAGAAAAACATCATAGATGAGTTGTGTCATACTCTCAAGGAATTGAATGACAAAAATGAGGTATTACCAAGATTCTTTTGTTGAACTTGTGGCAGATCATCAAAAGTTTGTAGAGAACTTCAAATCTTAGTTAGCGAAGTCCAAATTTGGAAAGTATAAAATTAGTAGCCAAACTATAAATGCTAATCATCATAGATGAGTTGTGTCATACTGATGAGTTGTGTCATACTGAGGAACTAAATTATAAAATGAGGCATTACCAAGATTCTCTAGTTGAACTTTATTTAGGTCATCAAAAGCTTGTGGATAACTTCAGGCACCTAGAGTTGGAATTGAGATGATGCCTTTGAATTGCTTTGGAAGTAGCAAAAGGAGATCATTTTGTCAGACAAGATCATCAAGAGGAGAAAGAATTGGGTGCTGAACTTTGGCTAGTGAAATTAAACTTGAGAAGCTAGAGTATATGTTATGGAGTTGAGAGGCAAATTGGAATCATGGCTGGAAGGATTGTAATATACTTAAAGGTATAAAGTGAAACTCAGATCTACCAGGAGGGAGATTGATGTTTTCAAAATGAACTTAAATCTTGTATGAATTCAAGTACAAATATTCTACAAAAGGCAGCTGAGTTAATCCATTTTCACACAAACAGAGGGAAATTCTAGTTCATCCAGGCTTGGATCTCTTTGTGATCTGCTTGTATGTGGTTTCTTTGTTGTTGCCGATTCCTAAAGCAACTCGAGCTGCCAATTTGAACCATGTATATTATAAATCAGTTTATGATCCGGAGGGAGCTACGTGTTTGGTGGTAATATGAAGTTTTAAATGGATTACCGAGTCTTCTGTGAATTTATGTCTTCTTTTGTCTTTCATTCAATGTTTTATTACTGAAACCAAATCGAACTTAGTGGGAGGTGATTTAAGACTGACAGGGTCAGGTTTGAGTACAGTTGTATTTTGTAAATATAAATTAGAAATTTAAAGCCAAGACTGAAAGTTAGTCTGTCTTGTATAAGATTTGTACTATATAAAAAGACGAGGAATTCAGAGCAAATATTGTAATTCTCTTTGATATCCATTTTCAAACAACATTTTGAAATACCCTGCCTAGTGTTACAAAATAGAAATTTACTCATCAAGACAAAAGCATTTTTTAAACTTAGAACATTTCCATGGTCAAGGGTTTAAACCTGTCCATATACTATTGCTGTCCATAACTGAGGAATAACTACAAAAACCCAGATGAGCTGTTGTTTCTCAATTTGTATTACTAGATATGTGTTGGTGTTTCCTACTGATTCCTAGATCTTCTCTAATAATTGTCATATCGTATAATTAAGCGCATCAGGAGATTGGCCAACAAACAGTGAATACAGTTCCCTCCGTACTATATGCTCTGCAAAACCCAGGGGGGTCTGCCTTCTTACAGTATTCAAGATGGGGAACAAATTTTAACTTGATGCTGTTATAGCAGAGAAGTCTCATAAATTATGAAGGATTCAATGTAACACAAAATAGGCTAAATTTCTTGTAAACTCTAAGATCCAAGCATGAGAACACAAACTATTTAAGAATAACTTAGATGTTTTTTAGGATTTGACATTTTGAGGATTGGTGCTGGTTTTTAAGCAAAACTTAGTTTCCAGGTCGGTGCCTTTATAGTGTTACAGAGTCACTTAATCACATTAGTGTCTCCTAAGAACAAATCTAACATATTTCAATGGATAATCATTAATTAACATTGTTGACTTGCAATAAAATATCATATGTATGATATTCACTTTAACTCTTCTCAATAATCCCTATGGAACACAACATTCCAGTATTTCATTAAAAGCATATTAATCTATTACTTGAATAGAAGCAATTAACAAAACACTCATTGCACAAATGTGCAAAGATGAACTCAAGAATCATTGATCATTTTATTCATGAGTGATTGTAGCATTACACATTAGAGACAATTACAACTGAAGCATATTATTCATATACTTGCAATTGAAACACATGTTATCGTTACAAAAATCTCATTTACGGACTACTTTCTTTATAGCCTAAGACAAAATTTGACCGCATTAAACTCAAGCTTGGCCAATTCACAATTTCCCAGAATCTTTTCCAATGAGGGTCAAATCCCCTTTTATAGAACAAGGTGAGCACGTAGGCTCATGAGCCTAATCACATGACTCATGTGTCTCATTTTACAATTGACAACTAACACATCTCTTATTGGAACAGAACAGGAATTAAAGTCCATCAAGAAACTATATTCCTTTTCATAGCTTGAACCCAAAGTTGTTGAGGCCACTGAGAAGCTTGTACTTGAAGTTGAGAAGGCTGGAGGAGACAAAAATTGAAACTGAAGATCTGATGATGCTTCAAAATGCTGGTGTAGACCAAAATTACCATTTTGCCATGTCACTGCTACAATTAGGTCACTGATTTGGCAATTTGATGACTGATTGAAATTCTGATTGGCACCCATTCATTGTGCACTGTATTTCTCCATCCAGGCAGCATAAATTTTCTCTGAAGGCCTTTGAAAAGCTAGCACTTTTGCAATTTTTTTCTGCATGTGCATTGTTCTTAGCATCCAAGATTACTTTTGCTTCCTTATTGAAATTGTCAATTTTAAATTCCAATCCTATAAGTTTATCCACTTTATTGTTTAGCAATGCTAAATCTGGTTCTCCACTAGCACAATGAATGAACTCAAAGAAGGGATAATAGTGCCAAATTCACTTTTCCATTGGTTGAATGGTTTAATGATCCCATTATTGTCCAATATCTTGCACACAATTTCTCCTTCAGAGTCTTTATCAACTTCATCCTAGTCCTCTGCTCTTGCTTGAGCCTGTCATGGGAGGTAGGGTTCCCCTAGCAAATCAATAACCTCATTTGTGGCTGCTTACCCTTCAGGAATGGTAGGGTCATATCTAAAACACTTGTATACCTGATGAATTGCCAATACTATAGAGCAACATGTGCCTAATAAGATATCCTTCAAAGATTGTTGATGCTGCAAGTATTGAATGTAGGTGCCCCAGGTATCCTTAAATCTGCAAATTAGCTTGGACATCTTGTGTCCAATCAAGTCATTCATGAGAATTTCTTATTTTCATCCCTCCTAGCCACTTACAATTGTTCCTTAAGCTCCTTTGTTCTTACGGACGCTGTATCCCTATCTTGAGTAGATGCGTCCACTAAGCTTGATAGATGGGCTAAGTTGCCGATCCTGGTTCAGATTTGGGTTTTCGGATTCAGCAAAATTATTTTTGGGCAGGTTTTGGTACCGCGGGTATATATATATATATATATAGATTCATACATGTAACATGTTCAATGTTCATTCATCATTGGTTCAAACTTCAAAACTTCAAACATATAATAATAATAAGAAGTTAGAAGTGTGATATTCATAAATCCATGATTGCCAATAAAATTATAAATAAAATACTGCATATATCATATTCATACTTTGCAAAGTCTCAAAATGTCATTACACAATGAAAATTTAAATTACAAGCCATATTTCATATTTAATATCCAATTCATCTTCATTATCTTCATTGGAATCAAGGTCAACATTTGGTTCCACTTCAACTTCATTTGAACCAACAGCCGTGCCACTCACTATGGCCGTGTCATGTGGAACAGCTGCCTCTTGTGACCAAATGCATGCATTATGGTTGAAATTAGGGTTGTAGATGCTTTTTCGATTTAAAAAAAATAAAAAATGGCATGTGGGACCCGTTTTTGGGCGCCCACAGCCTTGGGTGCCCATTGGTTCTGCCTAATTCCGACATGGAGGGAATCCAAATGCCCGGCCAGAATCCTGCCGGAATCCGGGCGGAATCAGCACCAGCATTGTACCAAAATCAAGATCCGGGCCTATATGAAGGGATTTGGTAACTTTGTAGATTGGTAACAGGTAGTGCACCGATAGCTTGAGGTGATGGAAGTGGAGAATGAGCCTTATAATACTCATGTAGCTATTTTATGTGATCTCTTTGCAACTTATCAAAATCAGCCTAGAGCTTTTTTGTACTAGCTTCACTAAATAATGCGGTTGTCATCCTCAAAGAAGCTGCTTGAGGACCTCTTCACAATTAAATTCCCAGTCAACTCCTTTATGCTTCTTGCCAGTTGAGGCTTATTTGTTTTTGGGGCATTGGTCCAAATAGCAAGGGCTTCATATTTGGTGTTAAACTGTGTACCAAAATACAATTTCTCTGCTTGTTCCTTCGGGACAAACACCTCATCATCCTGTCTTCTTATTGTATCAAGTGCAAGGCAATGGTAACAGTCCACTCTCTTGCACTATCTTTCTCCCTTCTGGAGTGATATTATTTACTTTGAAGTCAACTGCTTCCATTATCTGTTTTGTTATATTCTCCATTTCTTTAGAATCAACTTCTTCTCTAGCCTTGTTCATTTTTTGTTGGACTTATTTTCTCTTCACTTTCAATACAAAGTCCTTAAATTGTTTGGACTTTAAATTGTCATCAGAAATAAACTCGTAAAGACCAGGTGCCTAACATCATTTGCTTCATCCCCTTCTGACCTAAGATTAAAGGCTAATTTGTTCTTAGGTGTACCTTGAATTTGCACTCTCCAAGAAGGTATGATTTGATATACTTCCTGTTCACCCACCACGTTTGTCCCAACTTCCTTTGTCTCAACATAATCAACTGAATACTCAACGAAAGGTTGCACAACCTTTCTTTTCTTCTCTGGTTTCTGTAGTGGTGGGCAATCGATACTGTCGGCTCTTGAGTTGGTTGCATTTGCCATGACACAATGGGTGCCTTGCTTTGCCTCTTGGAGTGATAAATGTCTGCAACTGTTTGTGGATCCTCCCGTGATATGGTCTCTCCTCAAATTTTCTTTCTGGTGCAACAATAGGCTTGGATGTAAGGGTTGTAATGAGTCTAATGACCCCTTTTGAGATATACCTGATTTGCCCAAAAATAATAATTCCAACAAACACAATTCATTTGCAAGTAGAATTCTATAATAAAATTACATAATTCAAAATTGTAATGCCAATTTAGAGAAATCCTAATTTAGATCTTATAAAGTTAAACAATATCAATTAACATCAAAGTGTTCATAATACATATCAAGAATCTATGATTGTATACAAATAATCTTTATTGAAAACAACGTATCCTAAATCATTCATATTTATTTCATAGCTTATTCCCATAGTCAGCCATATTAGGAATTCTATGGAAAAGCTTGATAGGATGCTGGGAGATTGCTTTCCTCAACCAAGCCCAAGGGACAGAATGAACCTCCATTCCATTCAGCCCCTTGGCCCACAAGTATGGCAGGACCTCCAGCCCATCCATCTCGGGATGGTGTGCTTGATGAGGGAAGACTTGTACTGCTACATCTTCTGATTCACAAAACATTTCACATTGATTCCAAACATGGTTTTTGATGAAAATTAGCTAAAGAATTACTTATCCTATATTTCTTGATCGATAGGCAATTTAATCATATAAGTAAGACTAAAAAGCTTCCTACCAGATTTATGCTGAAATAAATAAATACAATAATACTTGCATGCCAATTATGTTCCTTAATACTATAGATTGCTGTTCTTAATTTGTAACTCAGGTCTATTTCTGTATTCTTCTCCAATTCAAATTTGATTGATATTTATTCTTATTTCTGCTGAATACATTTATTTTTTTGATGCCCCTTTTCAACTGAATTGATCTCCCTTTCTATCTTCAACAGTGGAGGGAAACATTACATCTTTTCCTAACGTTCATGATTCTCGCAAAAGATGCACCCCTTCCAAACCAAGTGCTGTCCTAATCATGGCCCTTAGTGCTTTAAAATGATTACCAGTTGGCCCTTTTAAATAATTGATATTACTTAAACTGGTCAGTTCCCCCCTTTAATAGAATGCTAATAATTAAACTCTTTTTTCTTTGCATCTGGGTCGACCCTTCACATTTAATGGCTATTACTATTTATTTCATCGCCTAGTTCATAATTATACTCTCTTGTGTTAAAATTAAGTAATCAGATCTAAATTAAATCATAACACTAATTTAAACAAATAAGAATAGGAAGACACAAGAAACACAACACAATTTACCCTGGGAAACCTCTAGGAGGAAAAACTCAACATTCAGATCCAATTAATTATTGCTTCTCAAATCGACTCACAATAACATTGCAGTGGATTTGCTGAGGATCCCCGATCCACGAAGAAAATCAAATGTAGAAGACTGATTCAATATGATAGTCCGGATTCAATCAGATCTCAGCCTTGTGTATGCTTGCCCTGATGTGAATGATGCAGCACGGTGTCTATGTGGCCTGATGTGTGCCTAGTTAAATCAGATCTTAGGTATATACTTGATGATGAAGTTCGCTGCTTGCTTGCTTGGATTGCTTCATGAATACACTGATGATAAGAACCAATAGCCTAGGACTTCGATCATGCCACCAAACACTTGTTGTAAGGAAATCGCAATGGACAATATGTGTTTGCTGTTGGAGCAGATCGTATCGAGGGAAATTTGCTTATGGAGCGGATAGATTTTGCTGGCTTGAAGTGTTGTATCATTTCCAATATTGGAAGGCCTCATTTATACGAGGTAGTAATAATTACAAGGTAAGGTCGGCCTTGGAATTAATAAATCTGGCGCCATTAAGTAACGTCTATTAAACATTGTAAAGGGCCTAGTCCTTAATCGATATTATTATTTTTAATTTAAATTAAATATATAAATTAAAATATTAAGTTAAGTTAAATTTTAATATTAGCTAGAATTCGAATCTAGCTATTTAAAAACTAACACTCCCTCTTAGCTAGGGAGGATTCTAGCCAATATCATGGACCCCTTCCATGATTTCCATCGTGCCTACTCGCAGAGGATGGACCCACCTTACATTGTCCGTAGAGGGTGGAAGAGGACAAGCCTCAAAGAGGATCGCCTTGCACTGCCTACAGAGGGTGAAAAAAACTTTGCCACCTTACATTGCCCGCAGAGGGCGGTCTTACCAAATTAATTACATTTCCATCTTGCATTGCTCGCAGAGGATGGACTTCAATTACATCACCTTGCATTGCCCACAGAGGGTGGTAACAAAGAAAATACATAAGTACATCTCCACCTTGCATTGCCCGCAGAGGGTGGTTTTACATTTCTTCTCTCAAAGAAGATTCAATGTACAACTAATACAATGTCCACCTTGCATTACCCGCAGAGGGTGGTAAATATAAATACATAATCAAGATACATCAATGAAGCTGAGACTCCCTCTCAGCAATAGCAGGTATCTTTACAAGTCCAAGCCTTTCACGGAAGTATTCAAGCTTCACCCTGTTAAGTGGCTTGGTAAGAATATCTGCCACTTGCTCATCAATGCTGATGTTCTTCAGCTGGATGACACCTCTCTGCACCATATTTCGAATGAAGCGATAATGAGTTTCCACATGTTTAGATCTGTCATGGAACACATGATTGACAAACATCTTTATACAACTCTGATTATCACAATGAATAATGGTAGGATCCAATGGTTGTCCAAACAACTAAATAAGAAGCTTACAAAGCCACATAGGTTCCCTTAAAGCAACACTTGTTGCAATGTACTCATCTTCAGTTTTTCTCAAGGCAACTGAAGACTGCTTCCTGCTGGCCTAGGAGATCATGGTGGATCCCAAACTGAAACATAAACCGAAAGTGCTCTTCTTTCCGGTGACATCGCCTGCTCAATCTGAATCACAAAATCCTTTTAAGGTAATTACGTTGGAAGAGTACTTCAGCCCATAGTCAACTATGCCACGTAGATATTTGAAGATGTGTTTAGCAGTAACAAGATGAACATGCTTAGGTTTGTTCATGAATTGGTTGAGTGCACTAACAACATAGCATATGTCCGGTCTAGTGTTAACTAGATACATCAAGGACCCGATCAGCTGCCTGTATTCTGTAGCATCTGCAAAATCAGAATTTTCTGCACATACACTCAACTTTTTTAGATTACTCTCCGTAGGTGTAGACATAGGTTTGCAATCAAAATGTCTAAAGTATATTTTCCTTGACTTAACATAATTTCATTAGGCCCTTGCCAAACTTCTAAGCCAAGAAAATAATGCATAAGTCCTAAATCTTTCATTTCAAATTCAAAAGCTAACTCCTTGCATCTAATGATCAGGTCTTCTTTTTCAGTTAGAAATAAGTCATGAACATATAAGACCAAAATCAACATCTCATCATTAAGGATTTTGAAATAAATGTTAGGATCAACATTATTCTTACAAAATCCTAAGCCTATTAAGTACTTATCAATTCTTTCATACCATGCATGAGGAGCTTGTTTCAAACCGTAGAGAGCTTTCTTCAACCTGCACACGTGTTTCTTTCTTGTGGATCTCATATCCCTCAGGTTGCTCAATATAGACTTCTTCAATGACACCATTGAGAAAAACATTCTTGACGTCCATTTGATGCAACTTCCAACCTTTAGCTACAACAATGGCTATGATAGACTTGATAGAAGAATATTTAGCTACAGGGGCAAATGTTTCTTCATAGTCTATACCTTCCTTTTGAGAAAAACCACGAGCTACAAATCTAGCTTTAAATTTCTCAATACTACCATCAGCAGAATGCTTAATTTTAAATAACCATTTAGAGGATACAACAAACTTACCTTTGGGCCTAGGCACAATTTCCCACACATCATTCTTGATGATGGACTCGTATTTTTTATCCATGACATTCTTCCACTCAAGCTGATCCATAGCTTCTTTTGCGTTGACG
The DNA here is from genome assembly GCA_027943335.1 of Chamaecyparis obtusa. Classification (NCBI taxonomy): domain Eukaryota; kingdom Viridiplantae; phylum Streptophyta; class Pinopsida; order Cupressales; family Cupressaceae; genus Chamaecyparis; species Chamaecyparis obtusa. Next base: position 433,071 of record BSBK01004662.1, read on the forward strand.
GGTTCACTTTCAGTGAGGTTTCACATCAAGGCCACATAGTTGGAGAAGGCTTGAGGTCTCCTACTTTCTCAAAAAGTGCTAGGAGGAGTAGCAAATCGTTTAGCCTCTTGTATTGTGTTCTTCACCCAAAGTGGTCTTTTCTTGCTTATAGTTTATAGTGATGTTGCTAGGACCATCTGTGGGAACTAAAGGTTCATCATGACTAATTGGATTGGGAGGACCTGTAGGCTCCCTTTGAAACTCAACATCATCATCAACATCCATCTCATGATTTTTGTTAGTAACATTTTCATCTTCTATCAAGGAACTTTTAGATTTTTTTAATGCAATATTTTCTTCAAAAATAACATTTCTACTTACCTCAATATACCTTTGACCTCAATATAGATTCTAAAAGCTTTGGAATTCTCACTATAACCAACAAGTATACCTTTCTTACCAGACGGTTCCAATTTGGTTCTTTTCTCCTTGGGGATGTGAATGTAGACTCGACTTCCGAAAATCCTCAAATGGTTGATGTCGGGTTTCACTCCTGTGAATGCTTCTTTTGGAGTCCTATCTTTCAGAACGCTATGAGGACACCTGTTTTGGACGTAAACAATAGTTTTAGCAGCTTCAGCCCAAAGGAACAATTGTAGATTCTGATCATGGATCATAGCTTTGGTTGACTCAATAATGGTTTTGTTCTTCCTTTCAGCAATTCCATTTTGTTGAGGGTTGTAGGGAACACAAAACTCCCTCTTGATCCCTGCTTCTACATGAAAATCATGAAAGACACCTGAGGTGCACTCACCTCCATTGTCAGATCTAAGAATCTTAATTCGTTTACCAGAAAGATTTTCAACTAGAGATTTAAACTTTTTGAACCTAGTTAGGACTTAATCAAATTCTTTTGTCCTTAAGAAGTAAATCCAAGTCTTCCTAGAGAAATCATCTCTGAAAGTAACATAATATAAACAACCACTAGAAGATGCAACTGACATTGGACCACATAAATCAGAATGGACAAGAGCAAGTTTTTCCTTAAATCTAGATTCACTTTTTTGAAAAGAACTTTTAATGTTTTTACCTATTGCACAACCTCTGCATACATCATCATGAACATGACTAAGTTTAGGCATACTTTTGACCATCCTTTTAAGAGTAGGAAGAGCACGGTAATGAAGATGACCAAGTCTCCAGTGCTATAGATCACTAGACTCAGCTGAAGAGCTAATAAGAGCCTGGAATGGACGAGCTGAAAGCTTGTAGAGGCTTTCAAATCTTCTACCAATAACTCTAGCAGATTTGATGTTAGATTTCTTAGGCGAGGCTAAAATTCTACCTTCAGAAAATGCAATTTGATAACCTTTATCTTCTAGAGCAGAAATAGAAATTAAATTCCTTTTAATTTTGGGTAAAAATAAGATATTAGATAACTGTAATGAAATACCAGAATCCAAGTTGAGAGTTGTGTTACCAAAACCTCTTATAGAGTATTGTGCATCATCTCCAATGACCACGTGAAGATTTGATTCCTTCTTAGTCAAATCTGTAAGTTGATTCCTATAACTTGCATATGCCTGGAAGCACCACTATCAATCAACCAAGTGTCACTCTCAGTAGGAATATTACTAGACAAGGCAAAAATGAAAAGAAAGTCTTCCTTGTTTTCCTTATCATCAACTTTATTGATGTGTGCTTCTTGATGATTAGGTTGAATCTTGCATTCTTTGGCGTAGTGACCAAATTTGTCACATCTGAAACAACGAATGTGAGAAAGATCCTTAGGTCTCTTCCTTGAATCATTATTGTCTTGAGATTTTTAATTGTTGTTCCTTTTGAAATTGTTCTTCCAATTTCCACCTTTCTTAAAGGATTGAGCTGCAAGAACTTAGTTATCTAATGAAGAAGAACTTTTAAATCCTCTAGCATTTGGACGAGATTCTTCTTGAATACTATCAGCTCTAAGACAATCAAAGGAAGGAAGAATACCTCTACCACTCAAACTTTGAATGAATGCTCCCAAGAATGAGGTAGGCCATTGAGAGCTAGCATAACAAGGTCCTTGTCCACCACTTCTCCATCCATAGCTTGAATCTGATCCCTTAATCTAGCGATCCTCATGAAGAGTGTCATTACAGTTTCTCCCTTGTCCATCTTGATTTGAAGAAGTTGCCTTCTTAGGGTGAGTGCCTTGCTTAGATTGTTGATCTCATACATACCCTCAAGTTGTTTGAACATATCATGTGCTAAAGACATTCTGGAGATGACTGGAACAAGATGGTCTTTAATGGAGTCAATCAGAATTTTCTTTGCCTTCACTGCATTCTTCTTAAATTGACTTAATTCATCTAGATCAGATGGTTCAGTAGGAGTTGGCCCTTGCATGAATTGAAGTAGATCGTTTTCCTCTAGAGCAAGGAGCACTCGACCCTTCAATGATGTGAAATTTACAGATCCTTCCAATCTGTCCTCTACCTTGAGCCCTGTCACCATTTTGAAAACAACAACAAAGAGAGAAAAAAATCCAATGTATAATGAGTTAGATCTGATCACGATTAGTAAGAACTAGACTTTGATACCATGTTAATTTTAAGTAATCATATCTAAATTAGATCGGAACAATAATTTAAACAAATCATAATAGGAAGACACAAGAGACACAACACAATTTATTCCCTGGGAAACCTCTAGGAGGAAAAACCTAGCATTTAGATCCAATTAATTATTGCTTCTCAAATTGACTCACAATAACATTGCAGTGGATTTGCTGAGGATCCCCGATCCACGAAGCAAATCAAATGTAGAAGACTGATTCAATATGATAGTCCAGATTCAACCAGATCTCAGCCTTGTGTATGCTTGCCCTGATGTGAATGATGCAACACGGTGTCTATGTGGCTTGATGTGTGCCCAGTTAAATCAGATCTTAGGTGTATACTCGATGATGAAGTTTGCTGCTTGCTTGCTCGGATTGCTTCATGAATACGCTGATGATAAGAACTAGTAGCCTAGGACTTCGATCATGCCACCAAACACTTGTTGTTGTAAGGAAATCGCAATGGACAATATGTGTTTGCTGTTGGAGCAGATCTGGAGCAGATCGTATCAAAGGGAAATTCGCTTATGGAGCGGATAGATTTCGCTGGCTTGAAGTGTTGTATCATTTCCAATATCCGAAGGCCTCATTTATATGAGGTAGTAATAATTACAAGGTAAGGTCGGCCTACAAGGTCGACCTTGAATTAATGAATCTGGCGGCATTAAGTAACGACTATTAAACATTGTAAAGGGCCCAGCCCTTAATCGATGTTATTATTTTTAATTTAAATTAAATATATAAATTAAAATATTAAGTTAAGTTAAATTTTAATATTAGCTAGAATCCAAATCTAGCTATTTAAAAATTAACATCTTGGTCATCCCCCTCTTTTCAATTGTTGATAATTAATTTCTCCTATCCTTTGTCGGCCTCTGACATGGAAAGCTATTATTTTTATATTTTCAATGCCTAGGTTCTACTTATCTGTGCTCCGATATGTTTTGTAATGCAGTGTTCTCAATGGGGGCATGAGAATCCGCCCTTCCGAAGATTGCTTGACCTCAAGCAATTTTAAAGTGGAATGATGACAGAGAGAGTGTTCAAGATGATTCCTAATAGGATAAGGCTTGGTCTATGCAACTTCGTACTTTGCTTTTATGAGGATCTATTTCAGAACTCAACTCCCTCTGCGCTACTCTAATATTATCTCAAGTTGCAATTTTGAACTAGGATATATTTTTGTCAATAACTTAACAACATAACCAAGAGTTGGAAATTGGCAAGGTCCATAAGTCCTTAGAGAGGAAGGTGCGAAATCATCAACTTGAGAATCGATTTCACTTTAAGTTTTGGCATTACTTATATTTGTAAAGGATTGATTTAGTTGATCTAACATTTGCACATTATCATTGTAGGGAGTTGAGCTGGCTGTTTCTCCCAAAAGATGCATTAGTTCAGGAAACTGCTACCATTGTAGTTAAGTATCTCACAGGAGGCTATTAGACCATGTCACAAATCTCGAGAGGATATGCTGGACCTGTTCCAACAATCTCCCCCTCAACATTACTTGAGGGGATTTGAACCTGCGACCCCACTTTAATACTACTTGTAGAGAGTTGAGCTGGCCATTTCTCCCAAAAGATGCATCTGTTAAGGAATCTGCTACCATCCCAGTTAAGGATCTCATAGTAGGCTGTTAGACCATGTTACGAATCCTGAGAGGATATGGTGGATACATTCCAACAATCATGTATTTCTTTTAGAGTCTAAGCCATCGCGAGCTTTCCACATGTTAAGATGAGGATTAGAAGCATGAAACACATCTATAACAATAAATGCAATGTTTTTTTCTGAAATGACTTAATATCTTTTTGGCCCACTTTTGTTATTCTAATATAACTAGACCAATCAAAGAGTTTTCCTTTGTTGATGATAGACCATACATAGAATAGCTTTTAAGGGTGAAATGGTAATGCTTAACTTTACATCCCAAAATGGAATCCTTATGATTTTAAGAATATGTTTACTGAATCCCAATTGTTTGTGTGATAGCTGTATCTTAACCCAAGTGTTTGAGAGAAGGTGAAATATTATGAGTTTGACTGTTTAATATTCATAAAGAAGCTTGACATAGTGACAGATCACTGTGTAGAATCATCTGTACTTTATTAGGTTTTAATACTTGTTTCAATCTTGAACATGATCCTAGTGATGTTTCACAATGTGTGGTAGTGGTAAGCAGATTGTGGAATGATATGTACTGTTTAGAGTTAGAAGATTGGAAGAGCTTCCAGTACAAAGAGTATCAAGTACAGATTATGACCGTGGCCTGCCTATCTAATACAACACCTAGATATCTCAAAATTGGCCTCACAAAACATTCCTCTAACACCACATAAGTGGGATTTGGACAGTGGATATCCCAAATGTATATCTAACATTGTGCTAGAAGTGGGACTTCCTTATCATCTTAGAAATGCTCCTGGATAATTTGGATCCTTCTCCTCTCTCTGCTCCTCGTCCTTCCATATTGCAGTCCATTTTTCTTTCTTGACCCTTCTTAATCAAACATGCAATTCCTCACCACATCTTCTACCTTCCATATTGCAGTCCATTTTTCTTTCTTGACCCTTCTTAATCAAACATGCAATTCCTCACCACATCTTCTACCATGAGAAGTTTATGGTAGAATTTTGACCTTCTTGCACTCATCCTAACATGTTTTATCAAAACTCTGAGTCACAATCTCCACAAACATTAAAACTCCTGCAAGCTTGCGAGATTGGGTATGATGGCACCAGTCCTTCCTTTGCTGTTACTAATATCAGAGGATACAATTTAAGCGCGGAAGTTTGAACATTATAATTTTTCAAATGTGGTTTGTTTGCTTCATTTAGTTGCCACATAATTTCTAATATGCAATTCTGTGTGGCACATACCTGGGAAAAATGTGTGGCCTGACACGATACCCATATACTCTTATCACTGTTGTGTTTGGATGGTGATACCAATCTCCCTAATTGTGTGAATCCCTAAGTCAGGTAGCCTATCTTTTGGTCTTAAGAAACTTATTATTGCCTCTGGAAGCCTATCTAATACAACACCTAGATATCTCAGAAATGGCCTAACAAAACATTCCTTGAAGACCACATAACTGGAATTTGGATAGTGCATATCCCAAATGTATGTCCAAAACTATACTGGAAGTGGGACTTTCCTATAAGCATAGAACCTCAGTTGCATGGTTCTATTGCACATGTTCTTTCCACCATAAAGAAAAAGATGGCATAGTAAAGAATACCATTTGAAGTATACCACTTATCATCATTCCTTAGAGCTACCAGCTGCTGGTGAATTCCTGCTTTGAGGAATGAAGCAAAATCAAATTCCCCATTCACCTCTACTTTCTGAATGTCTGCAACTAGCATCATTAAATGTATAGGCATCTGAGTTCTAACGTCCACTCCTAGAACTTGACACAAGGCATGGTAGGTTTTGATAAAATAATCTTTTAAGATGTCAACATTAAAAGGCTTCATCTCCATCTGGAAAAACCTTACCGGCCTCCTGTCCACACCCATCATTCTGTGTTTTGGCAACTATTTGATTCTGTAACTAGCTCTATCTCTCTGATACTCATTTGCTAAGGAATTAAAGTCAAGAGACTTGTTTGCTGCTAAGTTCAGATTGAAAGCTTCAGATATATATTCCTTATCTATCTTGACCAGCACTCCATTGCTGCTCAACACTCCATTGCTGCTCAAGATAGCCTTATTTCCATCATCATATCTACTTGCAATTGCTCTTGGAAGTTCCTATTTACAAAAACATTTGGAACAAATAATTTGCCAAGGTCTAGGTTCCAAACATTTGAGATAGGGTGCTTTGAGAAACCCTTCTTGCACCAATTCTCAAATAATGACCATCCATTAATAGGGATTGTTGCATCTCTGCAATCCCTTGCACTATCTATCAATTCATCTGATAACATGCTAGACCCTTGGGCATGCATTGCTTTTCTTGTTGTTTCCGGGAGCTAAATCATAAGGTCTTCAAGTAGTGCCCTTTTTGGTTTTGCAGGTTGAGATTTAGTTTGACTTATTTTTAGGGTTTCTCAACAACTAGGGCTTTGCAGATTGTTGTCGGTATATTTTGTATGTACGGGAGTTATGTAATAAACTTATGTTAAGTTATGTTAATCTTGGCGGTTAGCACCGAGAGTGTGAACCGTTACGACGCGACGTTTCGGTCGTGTCCCTTCGGAGGCTTTATGTATACTTTGCTCAGATTGGGAATAGGACGATTTATGATTTGGTTTTCTAAATACTTTATGTTTACCGAATTGCAATACTTTCCTGTGTTCATGTTTATCAGTTAATGTGTGTTTATGCAACTATTCTTGTTGACCCGAGAGGGAAAACATCTGGCGCCGTTGCCTAGACATACCCGGATGGCGAGTAGGCATAATGGGCTTACCCGTTAGTGCGATAAACCCAGAAGCTGAGGAAGCCCGTACCGAGTTGTACGACGGAGAGGATAATCTGGCACGTGACTTCCGAATTTTGTTTCAAGTAGCTCTTGAAACTCACGTCCGAAGGGAGGCAACGAACGGAGACGTCCCTGCAGGCGTAGTGTGGGACGCGATTGGGGCGAACCCTGCCGCGAATCGGTTGTTGAACCAACTTCCACGGTTGTTGGCACAAGCAGCACTCGCACGACGTATTCGGCAAGAGGAAATTGACCGTGAGGACCGCCGCCAGGAGATCCTCCGTGCATTCCACGCCCGAGAGCATCTTCGTCGCCGTCGGGAGGAAGGAAATGACAAACAGTAAAGTTGTTGAAGTTTGAAACAAAGGGGAACGGAACACAAAAATTCCATTGTAGTTCAATTGAGAATGTTGTAAAGCAACATGAAGTAATAAAAAATAAGTGTTCTTTTTGATTGAGCAATGTGTATAGTTTGTCTTGATGCCCAATAATTTAAATAAAGATCGAAATAAAAAAGTGATAGATGACGAAGGGGAAGCCGCACAGAAGGCTTTGATATCCGCGCAGCAACGTGAACGTCGGTGTAGGCTCAGGCATTTTGCCAAAGACCAGCTTGCCAGAGGGTTGCCCGAAGGGGACCTCGGAAGTGGTACGGAGGGTGCAGAAGCCGAAGAAGAGTTCACTTCTCCGGAACGGAGAGTGCGGAGTCGGGAAGAGTTACTTGAGGAGACACGGGCGAGAAGAGCCTTTCTCCAAGAGGAGAGAGTACGGTTTGAGGTGGGTCTCCGTACACCAAGCGCGGAGAATCAAACCGGCGGAGAGGGTGATACTGCAGAGGGTGGCACGAGCACACCAGCAAACCCTCCGTTGGAACCGAGAACCCCACACGGTACGGTGCCAGGAGAAGGGCAAGTACCACCAGCCCAGCAACTACCGCAAGGACAAGTACCACAAGTCCAGACTACCCACAGCACTCAGGGAGGTGTGGGCACGAGTGGTATCAGTGCACCGCCTCCACCGCGGCCAACCATGGCGGTGAATAAGCAAAAGTTACCGAAATTTATGGGGCAATCGAAGGAGGATCCAGTTCGGCACTGTCGAACGTGTGAAACGATATGGACTGCACACGGGGTAACTGACGAGAACGAATGGATCCGTCAGTTCCCTGCAACACTGCGGGAGGGTGCCATTGATTGGTACTCGGACGTTGACAAGACAAGGCTCACGACATGGGACGATGTCAAAAAGGCCTTCCAGACGGAGTTCCAATTGTTACGGGATGATAATGAAATATTGGCGGAGATCTACAACACGAAGCAAGCCAAGAATGAGTCTGTCCGTGCGTACGGCCGACGACTCAAAGAACTCATTGGAAAAATGGAGTCGGCCCCAGCGGATGAATTGAAAAAGAGATGGTTCGTGGAGGGACTCAAAACATCCCTCCGAAAGAAAATGAAGATAGTGCCGCCTACTTCGTATAGTAATGCATATAACCGAGCAATGGATCTTGAGAGCGAATGTAAGACCTCGAAGAAGACAAGGTCATCTTCTGATGATGATTCAGAGACGGAAAGTAGTGAGGACGGGTCGAGCAAAAAAGTGCTCGCATTGCAAAAAGACCTTGAGAGGATGATGCGAGAACTTAAAGCCGCCAAAGGAAGTACTAGCAAAGCCGAAGAAGATACAGTGTGGTGTACGGACTGCAAGGAGGCAGGCCACACAAAAGGGTCTTGTCCGAAAAAAGCCTTTTGCGATATCTGCCAGATCGCAGGACATTCCCTCAAAGAATGTCCCTATAACTTGAGGGCGAGAAATCAACAAGTACTCTATGCGCAGGAGCAACCCTCCACGTCTGGTACGGGTGGACAACAAAATGCTGCATCATCGGGCGGGTATAAAAACAACCGCCGCGGAGGCCGAGGCAACAATGAAAATAAGCCCCGGATCCAATATGATGCTAAGGGAAGGCCCATGATACAATGTCGGAGTTGTAATCAGTGGGGCCACTTTGCCCGTGATTGTCAGACGGAGGCCGCGACTCCACAGAAGTTGTGTCGGTGGTGCGGACCGGGCGACCATGAGGACGCTAATTGTCCGAAGCCCGGCTGTAACATCCTGGAGTTGGAACGTAGAGGTACTGAGAAGGTCTTGACAGTCACTCGCGCCCAAGCCAAAAAGGCCACGTACCCACACCCTCCGACGGAGAAACAGAGGGTACTGCAAGCGAGGGCCGAGATCGAAAAAGAGATACAGGACCGGAAGGAACCTGCCGACGCTGGCACTTCTCACCGAGAATTGGCGGAGCAAAGCATACTACGGCAGATACTGCAAATGGAAATACCCGTGAAGGTCAAGGACCTGTTGGAGACCATGCCACACCTAAAAACAGCTCTATTCCTAGGGCCTAACACGCCACCTACGACGGTGGAACGAACGGAGATCCCAGGCGGCTGTGCAGCTGACCCGATGACGTTGTCAATAAACCATGGACGGAACCCGGCAGTAGTAGAAATGGGTATCCTGGGTAAAATCCTCACGAACACCATCGTTGACGGAGGGTCGGGCGTCAATGTCCTTCCGGAGGAAACTTGGAAGAGTTTGGGGAAACCGACGCTGTGGCCACCAACCTTCAATCTGTTAGGGGCCGACCAGCACGGTATTAAACCACTCGGTACGCTGATGGCACAGCAGGTGACTATCGGAACCCAGCCTTTCACCTTAGACTTCGTCGTAATCCCTCTCAAGCAGAAGGGGTATGACGCTATATTGGGTAGAGGGTGGTTGGTGACAGCCCGAGCCAATCACAACTGGAAGAAGAACACCCTCGCATTCGAGAAAGGGGGGAGGAAATTTGTGGTAGACCTCGCCACACAAATGGTTGGAGAGGAAATGGCGTCCGACTCAGACTCCGATAGTGGCGGGATGGACGGAGAGGAAGAAACTATGGAACCGAACGATGAAGGGGTACTTGAGATAGAAGGAGATACGGATTCACTAGATGGTCTCTTTCACTGGCAAATGCGTGACTACGAGGTATTTCAGCCATCGTGCAATATACTGGAGATCGGGAATGAGTTCCCTACGGAAGAAAACACAAACGAGTTCCCTCCGGAGTACACAGAATATACAGAGGGGGAAGCCCAGATGAGAGTAAGTCCGGCCCACGTGTTCTCGGAGGGAGAACCTATCCAATACAAAGAGGCAAAACTGGAAACAATAAATCTCGGGGACGAGCAGAATCCCAAGACTATCCTGGTGGGAGATGACTGGGATCCCGTGTTAAAAACGACAGCCTTCAAAATATTCACAGAGTATAAGGACGTGTTTGCCTGGAATTATAAAGACCTGAAGGGCGTACCTCCGGAGCTCTGCGTGCACCGCATCCCTTTGGTTCCTGGAGCCCAACCTGTGCGGAAGAGGCCGTACAGGATGAACAAAAACTATGCTGCAAGGGTGGAGACCGAGATTGCGCGGATGCTAGACGCGGGGATAATTTTCCGAGTAGACACAAGTGAGTGGGTGTCACCAATCGTGATATCTCAGAAGAAAGAGGCTAACCAAATCCGCATCTGCGTAGACTTTAGGTGTCTCAATGCGGTGACCATTAAGGATCCCTTCCCGATACCCTTCACAGACAGCATACTCGAGGAGGTGGCAGGCCATGAGATCTATTCCTTCATGGACGGGTTTTCAGGATATAACCAGATATACATTGCAGAGGAGGACAAGTTAAAAACCACCTTTGTAGTGGAAGATGGTGTGTACGCCTACAACCGGATGCCCTTCGGCCTGTGTAATGCACCTGCAACTTTTCAGAGAATCATCCTGCACATCTTTGACAAGATGTCGAGAGGGAATTTTAAAGCATTTCTGGATGACTGGTCCATTTTCAGTAGCCAAGACAAACACGTTGTAGCACTCGGAGAGTGCATGGAGCGGTGCCGGAAGGCACGTCTGGCACTCAACCCGAAGAAGTGTCGTTTCATGGTACCGCAGGGGAAGCTGCTCGGACACATCGTTTGTAAGGAAGGGTTGAAGACGGACCCCGACAAGGTCCGGGTGATAATTGAAATGGAGGCTCCCAGTGACGTAACCGGTGTCAAGTCATTCTTGGGCCATATCGGGTACTACCGACGGTTCATAAAGAATTTTTCCCGGATTTCATACCCGATGGATAAACTTATGAAGAAAGGGGAGCCGTTCCTCTGGGCGAAGGAGCAAGGGGAGGCATTCGAGGACTTAAAAATGAGACTGTTGGCAGCCCCCATCTTGGCATTTCCGAACTGGGACAGAGAGTTCCATGTTCATGTGGATGCGTCAAACTACGCCATCGGGGCCACCCTGGCACAAGAAGGCGAACATGGGCTGGATCACCCAATCTATTTTGCAAGTCGGTTACTCTCGAGGGCGGAGAAGAACTACAGCACTACAGAGCGAGAGGCTCTCGGAATGGTCTACTCGGTTCAGAAGTTTCGGCACTACCTATTGGCGACGCCGTTTACTTTCTTCGTGGACCACCAGGCTTTGATGTACTTGGTTAACAAGCCCATCATTCAGGGAAGGGTGAGCAGGTGGTTGCCGCTCCTTCAAGAATTCACCTTCAGAATTGTTGTACGGCTAGGACGCAGTCATGTGATTGCGGACCAATTGTCTCGAATTAAGTCTGGCGAGCCTCCAGTAGGAATAAACGATGACTTTCCAGATACTCACCTGTTTCACATCGCCGTACTACCGAAGTGGTACACAAGTATCGGTGAGTACCTGTCCACGGCCCGATTTCCAGAAGGAATGCTCCCCGGAGAGCGTAGAAAATTGGTTCTGAGGAGCAGAACCTTCCAGCTTATCAACGGACTGCTGTACAAAATGGGTCCAGATCAAATATTGAGGCGTTGCGTAATGGAGGAAGAGGTTCCGAGAGTGTTGAAAGAAGCTCATGAGGGACCTGCCGGAGGGCATATGGGCCCCGACACCACCGCCAGAAAAGTCTTGTTGGCAGGCTTATGGTGGCCGACGGTGTACAATGATGCCAGGGAGTGGGTCGTCGGCTGTGACACATGCCAGCGGGCAGGGAGACCTCTCAAACGAGACTACATGCCACTTAACCCTTCTCATGCACAGGAATTGTTTGAACGGTGGGGACTGGATTTTGTGGGGCCTTTGAAGCCCAGCCGCGCTCGACGCTGCCGATACATTGTGGTGGCGACGGAATATTTGACCAAGTGGGTGGAAGCTCGAGCATTGACGGATAACTCTGCTCTAAGCACGGCTAAGTTTATTTATGAGCAGATAATAACGAGATATGGCATCCCGCTTCAGTTGACGAGTGATAGGGGTGGCCATTTCGTCAACCACGTGATCAAACTCCTGACGACAGAGTTCAAAATTTTTCACACGTTCTCGAGCCCGTACTACCCCCGGGCAAATGGTCAGGCAGAGGCCACCAACAAGATCCTGGTCGGCGTAATCTACAAATCTTGCGGTGTCGAGGGCGAGGATTGGGAAGAGAGGCTACCCTCGGTACTATGGGCCTATCGGACGTCTTACAAGGTGACCACCGGACAGACGCCCTTTCAACTCATGTATGGACAGGAGGCCGTGGTACCGGTGGAATTCATGGTTCCAAGTCTGAGGATTGCCATCGAGAATAAATTGGGGGATATGGAGAGTCTGAGGGAACGACTCTATCTCTTAAACAAGTTGGATGAAAAACGGGCTTTGGCACAATGGGCCACTGAAGCGACGCAGCAAAGGAGGAAGGTCTGGCACGATAAGCATCTCCGACGAATGCAGTTTACCCCAGGCCAATTGGTTTTAAAATACAACGGGCGAAATGAAATCAAGCCTGGAAAATTCAAAGTAAAATGGATTGGGCCCTACAAAGTACGAGAGGTGGCTGCCAATGGGTCTGTGAAGCTGTGGACCCTCGACGGACGGGAAATTCCGGACGCGGTGAACGGGTCGAAATTGAAAGTCTATCATGAACGACCGACGGCCACACCGCGAGCGTCGGGTACTTAGAAAATTCAGAAAAATTTATTAAAAAAAAAAAAAAAAAAAAAAAAAAAAAAAAAATTGAAAAAAAAAAAAATTTGAAAAATTGAAAATTGAAAAAAAAAAAATTGAAAAGTTGAAAAAATTGAAAAAAAAAATATATATAAAAAATAATTTTTTTTTTTTAAAAAAAAAAGAAAAGAAAAAAAGTGCAGAGTAACATGTCCGTACGGTACCGTACGACATGCATCTTAATGTTTTAACACCGTACGGCAGGTATATTAGCACCGTACGACATTATTGCAGCATTATTAAAACCCGTACGGCGCCAGGCATAGAGGAAATTGCTATCGAACTGGGCCGTACGACCAACTGGCGTGTGCGGATAAGGACTTGTTGTACGGCACCGTACACTTTGGAGGAGTAGACCGTGCATCACCGTACGGTTTTGAGTGCCGTACATTGCCGTATGGAAAGGGTATAATTTCGTAATATCAAATCTGAAGACCGTACGGAGCCGTACGGATGTAGCCTGCCGCATTGCATGGACCGTACGTGCAAGGAAGAAAAACAAAACGTGAAGGCATTCAGGATCGTACAGCATGAGGAAGTGAGTACGTCAAATAACAGTTAAGTTGCATATATGTCGTAAGGGTCCGTACGACCCTATAGTATATAAGAGATCAATTTTTTTTTTTTTGGCAAAGACGTCTGTACACATTGTCCTTCATTGCGTCTAAGGAAGACTTGGGATTGCCGTACATAGCATTGGGGCGTGTGAAGGGAAAGCATGAAAGAGGAAATTCATATGGTATACTAAAAAAAAAAAAAAAAAAAACAAAAAAAAAACGACGACAAAACAAAGCAGCTCATATTGAAGAACAAATGGTACCGAAGGGAAGGGCATGAGCAGGAAGTAAGGGAAACATAAGCGGTTTGCAGAAAAGAGCATGGGAGCATACGAAAATCACAAAATTAGTGTGTTTCATAGACTTTGAAGGGAGCGCGCCTGGGGCTCTGCCCCAGGACCCCGCGGGGGCGCTGCCCCTCGACCCCGCTGGGGGCGTTGCCCCCTAGACCCCCAGTCGGTTTAGTTATCAACCCTTGGAGAGTGTGACCAGTTGATGAGACCTGCAGCTGCTACATATTTGCATATTGGAAAAAGTACATTGGCTGAAGGAAGTTGATTTGTACGACAGAAGTATTTCAAAAATCAGTTACGAACCGTTATTACACAGTACAGAAGGATGAGCTCAAGGCAACAGCAGAGTTCTTGGAGACAAAAATTGCAAATTTCCAAACCAGCCAGTAGTAGCAGACCAAGGGTTTCACATTCCAGAAGCATGGACAGGAAACAGAAGCACCGTCCGCAGCAGGCCCAAAAAGAAGTCACCTGGAAGACTGTGACATTTGAAGGGCTGAGCGGAGTGGAATGCCGTACATGGTGGGAGCAGACTCCGGATACCAATTTCTTGAAGGGACAGATTCGGCGGGCCGGAGTTCATTGGGCAATACAGATGCCGTTGCCTTCCATTAAGGAGTACGAGGGTCCTCTGAGGGGGATGATTGATACATTTGACCGGTTCAGCCGACGGAGTACATTGAAATATTGTGGTACAGAGATTCAGATTTCATTCACAGCTCGAGAGATTTCGAGGGTGTTTGGTATTCCTGGTACACAGGGCAGGAAAATCGACTTGAAGCCGAGGAAGCTGACCAGAGAAGACAAGGAGAAGTATATTAAGCTGGTTTCAAGAAATTTGTCTCAGCAGGAGTTCGAGTCATTGCTTGGCTCTTCTTCCCGGAATCGAGGACTTAAAAAATCATTTGTGGCCCCAGGTGAATGGCGATGTTTGATGGATATCGTGAAGAGCAGGTTGACCGGGGCGAGTAGGGCATCCGACATTGCCCTTACACATTTGGTTTTCATGAACGGGATCCGCCAGGGGACAGTATATGATTGGGCTTCAGTGATGGCGGAGAGGCTGTACGAGTTTATGACTCTACAGCATAGGACGTTTTACATGCCCCATATTGCCATAGGGTTGTTTCTGAATGCTGCCCGAGAACAGATTCCGGCGGAGAAGCTGAGGCCACAGCCGGTGGACATTGCGACGGGAGAGCCTCTCATCTTTCATTGGCGGCACTTGGATGCTGGAGGGGTACAGACAGGACTGAAGAGGAAGCGTCAGGCCCTCTCCGAGTCGGAAGGGGAGAATGTGGACAGTGGACGGGAGGAGTCCAGTGAGGACTCGGAGGAGGAGGAAGACAGTGAGAGTGAGGCAGTAGGCGGATCGGACACTCCCGACACAGAGGCACTGACTTCACCATCTGGGGTTGTACCAGTTTCGACTCCGACTGAGAGTGCACCACCTCTTGTTTTATTCACACCACCCGCACCCTCGGTGACTGTTGCAGCGGGGCCCTCTGTACCATCCGGTACCACATTAGAGGCCGTACCAGTACCACCGTTCGGAGAGCTCCGGGCTCCTGTAGTATTACACCCGACGGGCCAGACTTTAGAGCCACCTACAGTTCAGCCAGCTGATGCAGGACAGACTAGCGGAGATGGTGCTCGAGGCTCAGAGCAGGTTACTTTGGAGGTTGTGGGCACCGAGGCGTTTGTGCGGGTTGCGCCAGGGGTATTGGAGGAGGCGCCACCTCAGACGGTGCCGACAGGGGTTGGGGACCCGAACTCTCGAGTGTTTTCTTGGCTCGCGCAGTTCAAGATGTCTCCCATCGCCATGGCAGCCCCGAGTTCCCTGTCGCCTGACAGAGCAGTAGTAGAGATTGTTGATTTGGATACAATGATGTCGCCACCCCCGTGAGGAGCCAGCAGAAGGGAGTGAGATATGTGAAAGACCTGATCCTGTGGAGGAGCAGAGACAGCCGGTTGAGGCTTGGGAGGAGTCACAGAGGGCGATGCCACTGAGGGAGACCGCGCAGACAGTATGGGAGCAGTACTTGGCGGATGTAGCTGCTGCAGGCCAGCGGGTCGTCGCCTCAACAGAGCTTCAGGGCCAGGAGAAGGTTGCTGAAGAGTTGGAGCGCCTTTTGACATTTGTACGGGTTGGCTGTCCACAGGCATTCGTCGAGTGCTTTGAGGCTCGGGGATGGCCTACACAGGAGACTCTCACTATGTTGGAGGATTGGGCTCTTCGGGTGCCAGCAGGAGAGAGCCGACTGCAGGGTCTTATTCGGGAATTGGAGCAGGCATTTCGAGAGGAGTACTTCACTCTTAGACGCTCGGAGCACGCTTCTTTAGTGCATCAGGCTACGGGCTTGGCGGCTGAGGCAGCTCGGGAGGAGGCAGTTTCCCATCTCACAGCCTTGGAGACAGTAGTGGTTCAGGAGAGGGAGTCCTGGGAGGTTGAGCGGAGCACCATGAGGTCAGAGTTGGACACACTACGGGCAGAGCGGGATTTATTGGAGACTCGCTTGAATTCAGCTATGGAGGCTGCGGATGCAAAGGAGAAAGCAGTGTTAGAGGCAGCCAGCATGGTTCGGACAGCGATGGAACTGAAGATGCGAGCAGAGCAGGCTTTGCAGACCCGGACGAGTCAGGTCTATGAGTTGCGAGCCCAGATTGCTTCAGCACCGGCACCAGCTGGACCCTCATCTTCAGGGATGCTTCCTACGCCCCCTTCTCAGTAATTTGTAATAGGCTCCATTTTGTCTATGTTTTCTTTTGTCAGTCGTCGGAGCCGACTTCTTTTATGGGGGGGATGATGTTGTCGGTATATTTTGTATGTACGGGAGTTATGTAATAAACTTATGTTAAGTTATGTTAATCTTGGCGGTTAGCACCGAGAGTGTGAACCGTTACGACGCGACGTTTCGGTCGTGTCCCTTCGGAGGCTTTATGTATACTTTGCTCAGATTGGGAATAGGACGATTTATGATTTGGTTTTCTAAATACTTTATGTTTACCGAATTGCAATACTTTCCTGTGTTCATGTTTATCAGTTAATGTGTGTTTATGCAACTATTCTTGTTGACCCGAGAGGGAAAACACAGATAATGAGAGATTCTGAAAATTGAACAAATTATGATCCTTTAAAAAATTTTAGAGCAAAGAAAAAATCTTCATAACATGAAAGCACACAATTTGGGCCACAAACTCACTAATTAGGGCAAGAATTGCAAAGTTACCAGCATAATGCTTTTGAACCCTTGTGTTTGGGAACACCGTAGATCTTTGAATTGAGTAAATTATTTACATTGGCTTCTTTTGGAAACTCTTCTGGACTCAAATGAATACATTTGATGCAAAAATATGAGGAAGTTCAAGTTAACAATCGATTTTCACCATTAATGCTCATACACGTTTAGATGCTAACTGTATCAATTCAACCATTAACAATACCATTAGATGTTTTATACTTGTACTTAACCCTAATCCATGTTCAAGTATTTATAGGCACACCGATGGAGGAAACTGTTAAGCAGCATATAGTAAAATGGATATGGAACCATGGGTTAATAAGCCACATACAAGTGCCCAATTATTTTATTGGGGGCTCCTCCCTCCAAACTTTCTTGTGAGGGGCACTGCCCTCCCCCCCCCCCCACCCATACTCCCTGGTTGTGGTGTTAACACCAACTTTTTTGGGATTTGTTTTATATTCAAAGACAGATTTTTGACTATAAATCTCTATTTCATTAGCAGCTTTTTTAATGAAAAATATGGTTAGTTTATGGAATATAATATTTAAAAGTAGCTAAATGTTTTTTGGGAAGAATTATAATACTTGGAAAAAACAAGTACTGGCTATTGTTGAGTGGAGGCTAGACTGTGCTGGAGAATGACAGAAAACTAACAACAAGAAGAAATGAGTAGAATAGAGATGCAGTGATGTCAATAAAAACTCTTTATGACTAATAAAATACTAGTAAAAGTGCAAACTGTTGGTGAGGTCTAGCTATCTGGAAGTGATTGAAGCAGTTGCATGAAACTTAAGACATACACAAAGTCTTCTTCCTTACGAATATTACTATTTTCAATAAAAATGGATCAAAATGAATCTTTACAAGATCATTTGGAAAAAAATCAAGGATATTAGAGAACAATTAAATGCTATTCGGCACAAAATGGAAGTAAAAGAAATTGTGGAAATCACTCTCAAGAGATTATGACCTTTGTTTGAACATTTTATCAAATCCTTAAATATTTTGAGTAGCATTGGCTTAAAGTTTGAAGAGTTGAGCACTAAACTCTTCCAGCAAGACAAATGGTAAAAACAGTTTTCCAATAGCAGTGGAATGAGGGTGCAGAGATGGCTTTGGCGGCAAAATTCAAGATTAAGGACCAGTTTGCTAAGAAGAATGAATGAGGATACAAGGAAAGCAGCAACAAAACATATGACTTGTAATCAAATGATTTGTTGAATGCTATTATTGTGGAAAGCTAGGACATAAGAAGAGGTTATGTGGGAAATAGTTGTGGGATGAGAAAAATAATCAAATGCCTAAGAAGCAGACAATGTTGCGAAACATAATGAATGGAATTTCTGTGTGTATGGCTATGGATGAAGTGGACAATGGTGACACATCTGTCTGGTATGTAGATTTTGTTACATCTTGTCATTCTAAATTTCTACCAATAAGAAAGATTGATACATTAATTGTGCTGCTAACATATGCTCTATTCACTCTGTGACCAATAAGAAAGATTGACACATCAATTATGCTGCTAACATATGCTCTGTTGACTATGTGATTTTGGGTGGTGGGGAGGAATTCAAAGTAGAAGGAAAACTTAAAAGGAAATGTGCAGATAACCATGTCAAGTAAAAGGTGGTTTTCCTTAATGTCTACTATGTTTGGGGAGTGGAACATATTTTCTGTTTGTAAGTGAGATTATGAAGAACCTCCACTACATATGATTTTCAATAATCACAAATACTATATTGTTGATGAGGTTAGTAATTAGGCAATCACTTTTTGTATTGAAAACCATGAATATCATGGGCTTTTCAGGTTGTTTGATGTAGGGGAGGTGAGAGAGCATCCATTGGTGGCCTAGTGGTCAAGATTGCAGCTCACTTTGGCACCAAAGGTTTGACCATTTTTTGAGATATCTTTCTTATTTGGCTAAATAAAATTTGGTTGCAATCTTCTAGATATTTAAAATTAACGACGAGTTTGTGGTGCATGCCAGGTTGAGAAGTAGCATGAGTTTGCATTTGATGAAAGACAAGCTTAGAGAACTAAGGAGGTCCTTTAGTTGATCCATGTTAATATTTGTTGTCCTATGAAGATGACATCATTCTTCATTGCTAGGTACTTTATGCTATTTGTAGATGACGTTTCAAGAAAATGTTTGTAATTGTTAAAACAAATCTCAGATGTATTTGATGATTTCAAAAAGTTGAAGACCACAGTAGAGGAACAATCAGAAGAAAGTATGAAAATCCTTTGATCAGAAAATTGAGGTGAAGTTTTCTCTAGGAATTCCTTGATTTTTGTATTCGATAGGGCATAAGGTAATACACAATGCTTCACAAAAAAGAAGTGGTAGAGAGGCACAATCATATCATTCTGTAGATGCCAAGATGTATGTTAGAGAACAAGTGCATTCCTAAATGAATATTGGGTGGAAGCAATACACACATTTGTGTATTTGTTCAATCAGTCTCCAAGAGTGGTACACAAGAAAACTCTAGAAGAATAGTTTGGACAAAATCCCAAAGTAAGTTCAGTTGTATATGTATGGTTTCCTAATTGTAAATGAACCAAACTCGATGCAAACTGCAAGAAAATGATGCATGGTAGTTATTGCAACAATCATAGAGTGTTTTGGTTGTTTATTGCCGAAACTAGCAAATGATGCTTAAATCATGATGTTGTAGTTGATGTAAGTGTAGGTCTGTTTCAAGCAATAAATGAACAATATCATATTTGAAAGTTTCTGGGAATGAAGATAAACTGGCTGAAAAATCAGGCATGGTGCATGTGAAACAACAACATGAAGGGGGGACAGTTACGAATAATATGATGTTAATTGTTGTTAAACTTGCAGCTAAAAGTAGCTGAAAATAGCCTAAATCAACAAGAAAACAACATTGTTTCCAAGGAGGAAAAGGTAAGACCAAATGGTGGTACAACACTATTGGTGATGTTTTCTTAGATGCAATTCCTAATATGAGGGCGAAAGGAAGACCAAAAACAAGTAAAACATTTGATGTGATGAATTATACTTTGATGGCTAACAACATTCAATGCCCATTTCAACCCTAGGTATATGGTGAAGCCATAGGTAGACCAGAATGGGAAGTGGCCATACAAGCTAAATATGAAACTTCGATGATGAACCGAAAATAAGTCATAAAAGAGCTACCTATTGGAAAGAAACCAATTGGTTGCAAATAGGTATACAAGGTCAAGAATACATCAAATGGAACGCTTGACAAACATAAAGCAAGGTTGGTTGCAAAAGGCTTTGCACATAAGAAAGGCATTGACTATGAGGAATAATTTGCTCTTATTACAAAATTGAGATCAATTTGATGATTGATTCTAGCCATTGGTAACATAGTTTGGTTGGAAACAATATCAAATGCACGTGAAAAGTGTCTTCTCAATGGGAATAGAGAGAGAAATATACACATACCGACCATAGGAACTCTAGGATACAGAAAAGGAACATATGGTATGCTGACTAAAGAAAGTTCTCATGGGTTGTGTTGATGTGAGTTTTGTGACCACTCCAACATGCAAAATAAAATACTAAGTATCTTATCTCTCTTGAACAAGGAAACTTCAAATGCTAAACAATGTAACAAATGTGTGATCAAATGAAGCAACCCCAAGGTTTACAATGCGTATGTGCGACTTTATATTGGACACAACTCAATTTAATGATGCGAGATGCTGGTAATCACTAAGGGGACTTCCGCTATTCATTCATTTGATTAATCGACTTTCTTCAAATGGTGAGTTATTTTGCAATGTAGGCTCTTCAACTAATCCTAACAATGATTTTGAAATAAAATGCAAAAAGAGATAGTTGGTTTAGGAATCTATTCTACTCCTAACAATGCAAGAGACTATTGATGACTTAACAAAACCACACCAATCCTCGCTTCACCAAATGAAAAACTATGCAAAGGATGATACAATCTTCTAAGGATATGCAAATGATTTCCAAATCACTTGTAAACACTAACACCATTAGACATGCGAGTCAATGAGCATGAAGCAATTGAAATTAAACTTTAAAATGGGTTCAGACTAACCATGCACTGCAACTTGCAACCAACAAATTACAAATGGTATGAACATAAGAGGTTTCACCATTAATCAACAACAATATCTTCCATTCAACTATTCAACATAAATAAATTCTAAGTGAGAAATATGAAACTATGCTTGCACCCAAAATAACACAAGTCTTCACCAAGCTTCAATGAGTTTGCAATTATTTTGCTTGTATCTTGGCAACAATTTCACGAAAGTTCTGATTACAAATCAAATGAGCCAGTCTTTATATAGGGCTCTCAATTACAACCAATGACTCAGATTGATTTAAAATCAATGGCCAAGATAATTCAAAGTAACCCTAATTAGGGTTTGCTATAACTACCACCTACAATTATTAAATGCTAGCCAATGAAAAATAGAGCATCCTCTATGGGTGAGTAGGAAAATTCCTTGGCACATGAGATCATAACAAATTTTCTTCTAGAAGCATGTTTCCCTTATCCTCTCCCTTGATGGAAAATTTGATGCATCAAGACATGTTGGTGATGTGGAATCGTTTGATTGATTGAAAATGGGTGGATGCCACATCATCTTGGCTATCTTGAAATCTTCCTTTGCATTTCGAGTAATATCTCTTGATACTCAACATTTCCGAACTTGATTAACTCTTCTAAAACTTTCTTGAACTCCCTTGATTTCTTTGAACTCGAAATTGTCTTCATCATGTTTCTTCGTCTTGAATATTTTTTATCTTTGATTTTCCTCATGTCGTTGTCGTCTTGAACCATTGCACTAGCATTTCCATTTCCATCTCTGATTTCCACTTTTGATCTTAACCTTGATCTTCTTTTTTTTACTTGGTAAGTCACTTGAAGCTGCCCTTTGTCTTGAACTTTGTGTTGAATCTTTCGTGTTGTAATTGCCTCCACGTTGATTTTGATTTTGCAATCATTTTCATGTTGATTCTCTGGATTTATCTTCTATTTGTGAAGTGTTTTCAGTCCCTTGTCATCTTCTTTTTTGAACTTGATCAACATATTGATATCTTCTCCCCTCACATGATTTGTGAAAACTCTCCCTCCTTCACCTGATCATCATCTCTGTGTATCCTGCAAAGAAAGAGAGAACATTTAAATTAAAAGAAAAATGCTTTATAAGAAAATAATCATGAAAACATGCATTTATCTTTCTTATGAAAATCAGACTTACTGAGTTTTACTTCTGATTTTCACACTTATAGACCTGAATGCAACTTTGAATCTCAGACACAAAATTTGCTCCTAAAGGTGGACTTCTGCTCAAAGTCGCTGGTGTCTGCAATAAATTTGCCTTTCTTACCTCTTATTTTCTGCCCAAAGTCGCACCTTTCAGATTCAAGCTACCTTAAAATATGCTTGCAATTTATTTTCAAATTTGAATTCTGCCTTTAAACTCCTTGAATGTTGCCTATATCTGCCTTAGTTCTCAGTCCTCTTAATCAGATCCGCCTTTGCTTTGTTTTGAATTGTGTCTAAGAAGGCACAATGGGGTTTTTATATATATCCTCCAATGTGAATGTCACACCCCTTGGACTGCAAGGCTGACTTATACCTTGTTTATGCTTGAAACTTAATCCGCATTCCTTTTGCTAATAGCCGACCTTATTGGTGATAAAATTGATTCAACTTGTAACTCACCTTGTCTTGCTTTACCTCTTGAGCAGAAATTCTTCCTCTAGGTGGAAATTACTCGTAATGCTGGCAGGATTTACAACTTTAGCTGGAAATTGACTCAAAGGCTGGGCACAAATTGCAACCTTAGGTGGAAATGTATTTGTCTAGGCCAGCAGGTTTTATCATTTTAGGTGGAAATTGATCCAAGAGAGGGTGGGTTTCCCAAATTTAGGTGGAAATAGTCATAGAGGCTGAGCGGATTTCCAAACTTTAGGTGGAAATTGAATTGCTTGAGGTCGGAATTTAGAAGTTTAGCTGGAAATGTCCTCTTGTTTGGGCGGAATTTAGGTGGAAATAAGTCTTACACTTCAAAATTTCGCCTCTGACCTTCAAAATGTTGCATTTTCCTGCTTTCTTTGATTGAATCTCCATTTGCCTTAGATTTTATTCATTTTCATCACTCAAACCTTATTTTTTTTACCCTTGCATGTTTAAAACCTTGAATTCCAACCTTATCTCAACGGTAGAAATTGCATTTTTAGCTGGAAATGGGATTCTCTTAGATTGGAAATTCACATTCTAGCTGGAAATGAAAGGTCGGAAATTGCAAATTTAGGTGGAAATCATCATGCTCAAGGTCAGAATCTGACCTCTTAGGTGGAAATGGGCATCAAGGGAGAGCAGAAATTGCATTTTAGCTGGAAATTTTATCCAAGAGGCTGGGGGGATTTCACAATTTAGCTGGAAATGAGCAAAAATGAAATCCAACCTATTATGTTAAAACTTAACTTGCCTTCTCATTTCTCAATTTCTTAGAAGTTGATTCTTGAAATCCTTCTACATTCTTCGATTTTGGATCAAAATTTGTTCTCTCTCAATGCCTCTATCTTCTTGGATCGAACTTCAATTTGCCTTAACAATTTTTTATCTTAAAATATTCTTGTTTTCTCTAGGGCAAGATTTCTGGTTTGAGGCAGAAATGAAGCCAAGTAGGGCGGAAATTAGAGTTTTAGGTGGAAATCTGTTAAGGTTTTAGGATCATTGCAAATGTAATAGCACTATCTGATTGTATGTTTTCCAAATGCAACAATCTCTTGCATTTATATTGAGAATGAGTCAAGAAGAGACATGTCCCTTCATGGGACGTCTACTCATTATTATGTAATTAATATATGACAATTATGATTATATATATATATAATATTCTTGAGTATCATATTAATTTCTCTAATATTTACATAATAATAATAATATTTATTTTATCAATTTAACTATTTAGTTATTATGAGAATAATTATAATCTAACTTTATATATACATATATATATCAATGTATATAGTAATATCAATTATTATATATATATAATAAATCATTTCTCATAATAATCATATAGTCAATATTATTTATCTGAGCGATGCTACAAACATCAACAAAATCAACACATTTTTTTCTCTATTAACTTGAGATTGACTTGAAAACTCTTTTGTATTTCTCACTGAAGATTTTAGGATTTCCCCCTTACCTTCACTCAGCCATTTGGCTCTCGATTTCGAATTTAGCATTTCTAGCTTGAACTTGAATTGTGATAACTCATATTCCCAAATTGCTTCATCTTGCTTGCGCCTTTCCACCTTCCCAACTTCTTCATGTTGATTTTCAAAACAGAGTGGTATCCCTCATTTGTAAAACAACTTTCTCCCTTGACAACTATTAGAATAATAATGTAATGTTTCTAATGGTCATCTTTAGTGAGTTTAGTTTTATTAAACGATTGTTTCATTTAGAAACATCATCTTGTACATTTCTATTTAAGGAGACTTCGTCTCCATTGTTTAATATCAAACTATCAAGTTTCATAACATGGTATCAGAGCGGGTCTAGGTCAAACTTCCTCATGAGAGGTTCAGGGTTATGTGGGTTGCGTGTACTTGTATGTGCTTTTTTTGAGTTGCATCTTGCTTGCATGTGCTGTTTTCCGTGTGAAGTGTTTTCTTGTTTTATCACGTGATGAAGTTTGGCCATTTTCTGGGGTATTTTTTAGCACACGAAGTTTGGTATTTTGCCACATGAAGGTTTTTGTGATGGATTGTTTTGTTTGTCGCAAGTGCATACTATTTTCTGTAGTGCGAGGGTTTTGCATGATTTTTGTCCTAAAAATCATGGTGGCGGGATTTCTTCCCCCCCTCCCCCCCAAATAATCATGGTGGTGGGTTTTCTTTTGTTTTTTTCCCCAAAAAACTCATGGTGGAGGGTTTTCTGATTTTTTCCACAAAAAATTATCGTACCATGATTTTCATAATCGTGGGTTTTTGTTTTTTGCATGATTTTCTTCACACAAAAATTGTGGATTCTTTAAAATTGTGGATTCTTTCTCTACTAGAGGGTTTTATAATTTTTTCCACAAAAAATCATGACTAATGTTTTAGTGTTCGGGTTTTATAGTTTTTTCCTCAATAAATTATTTGTTCGGTTTTATAATTTTTTCCATAGAAAAATTTATATTTGGGTTTTAATAAATTTTCTTGTTACAATTTTTTGTTGGGGTTTACCATTTTTCCTCAAAAACGCCGTTTTGTATTTTGGTTTTTACGATTTTCTCTTCAAAAATCGCTTTTGGGTTTTCTAATTTTTTCCAAAAAAAATTATTGGAGGGTTTTGTCAAAATTTTCCACAAAAATCGTGGTTTCTTGCAGCTGTTCTAGTTCGCACCTAGAGTTGCTAGGGCAACGACCTGCACAAGGGTTTGCCAATTTTTCCAAAAAATCGTGATTTCAGTTTGAGAAGCTGTTCTCGGTGTCTTTGGCTACATGGCGAGAGCTTTGTTACCCAACACTAGGTTGGAAGGATTGTGGTTATTTTTGTCAAATCTTGAAGTTCTACAGAATCAGAGAGGGTGTCAACAGTAGGCTCATGTAGCAGAGTTTTTTGAAAAAAAGGGGGCAGCCTTCTATGCCTTTTTGTAGTTAGTACAATGACCATTAAGGCAGGGTATTAGAATAATAATGTAATGTTTCTAATGGTCATCTTTAGTGAGTTTAGTTTTATTATTTAGTTTCTGTTTTCGTATTTAGTTAACGATTGTTTCATATAGAAACATCGTCTTGTACTTTTCTATTTAAGGAGACTTCATCTCCATTGTTTAATATCAAATTATCAAGTTTTATAACAACCATATTTCTCAGCACTTCATCTCCATTGTATAATATCAAACTATCAAGTTTTATAACAACAACATTTCTCAACACTTTGACAATTTCACAATTATTTTGGCAACTTTCTTGACAACTTTCAATTTTGCGAAGATGACTTGTTCACTTCTTAAGGGGAGGACTTAAATGCCAAAACAACTACGACTAAAAACTAAAACTAAGCGTACACGACTAAACCACTAAGCAAAAGTGGGGGTCCCCATTTGCAATGGGGCAATGTGTGAAAACATCACAAGTTGGAAGAGGCTCCTAGGGCATGGTACATCAAAGTTGACATGTATTTATGAGAACAAGTATTTAGAAGTCTTGACCCCAATATCTATGTCAAAAGAAAAAATGGCGATGTGGTAATTCTAGTGATATTTGTTGATGGAAACTTCACTATAGGTAGTAGGGTTGGAGCAATTGAAAAGGTAAAATCGGATTTATGTTTCTCTTTTGACATGACATATCCAGGCCTCCCATATTACTACATGTGTAGAAGTTTGATAAATTGATTATCATGTTTTTGTTTCTTAAACAAAATATGCAAAAAGTTTTTTAGACAAGTTTAGGATGGTAGATTGTGAAATCACATCTACACCTACGGAGAGAAAGCCGATACTTTAAGCCAATATTGATCTTAAAGAAATAAATGAATTAGCCTATAGGCAATTAATTGGCAATTTGTTTTATCTTACAACCACTATGCCTAACTTGAGCTACATAGTTAGCTATATCTATTGATTTATGACAACTCCAAAATTAGAACACTAGAGAACAACAATGAGGGTGGTAAGATATGTGAAGGGTGCTTCAAGCTTTAGCATTTTATATGGTAGAAGTAAGGAGATTTGGCTATGTGAATATTTGACTTGGATTGGGTAGGATTTGTGGATGATAGGAAATTGGCACGATGTTATATGTTCAATTGTAATGTCCCCAATTTTTAGAGAAAGTCGGCTATCGTATTTTACTTAAATAAATAAATTAATAAAGAATAAATAAAATTTTAATAAATGAAATTATTATATTTAAGGCCGACTCTCTCTATACCTTGTTTGGTGGTTACCTTTCCATGGCCTATTTTTCTAGTGGTTTATCAGGAGGCCAACTTTGGGAGGATTGGTATATATGCATGTGCTGGTTGAAGTACATAGGGCATCAAAGAAGTTTATTTACTTGGTGCATTAAACAAATGCCTTTGTGTAATGTCCCCATTTTAGCAGGTTCCTGTAGCTGGGCATGGTTATTTCATCATTGTGACCCTCGTGAGTTGACAGTGGGATTTGAGGGTCTCTGTGATAGTCTTGCTATTTTTAGTAAGTCTATTTTAAGTAGTTGCTATTTTTGGCAATGCAGTGGAGGCAACACAGAGATGTTGAGTAGCAGGAGAAATTATTGAGATTTTTAATGAGGCTTCATAATTTAAGTTGTTTATTATTTATTGAGATTTTTAATGAGGCTTCATAATTTAAGTTGTTTATTATTTAATTGAGATTTTTAATGAGGCTTCATAATTTAAGTTGTTCATTAAGTCTTAATAAATAACTATATTTTTATGTTTTAATTTAATGGTGTGCGAGAAGCCTCTTAAGTGAAAAGTGTATTGGAGAAGCTACACTTTTTTTAATGCTTTTAAAGAGCTTTTGGGAGAAAATCGATTTCATTCTTGGACTTCGCATTTTTTATGAAGTGTTTTTGTTGAGAAGTTCTTCAACAAGGGTTTGAGGACCGATTCCTCTCATTTCTACATTTTGAATCACTGTTTTTGGTGGTGAATTGTGCATCTGACTTCTGGGAAATTATTTCTGATTCTTTGTCTGCAAATTTGGTGCTGTTGTGTACCAAATTTGATGAGAAATGAGCATTTATAATTCAGACTGAAACATTCTTCTTCTGGTTCGATTTATTCGAGAGGCTCATGTGTTTATTTGGGAGGCTGTTGTATCTCCTAGTGGTGGCATTCAACACCAGTAGGCTGCGTTTTGCATTAGAGGGCTGCGCAATATACTAGGAGGGCTGCGTTTCATTTCTAGAGGCCTGTGTTTCATGTGCAGAGGCTTGCGTTTCATTTTTAGAGGCCTGCGTTTCAAACTTGGGAGGTTGCGTTTCAAACTTGGGAGGTTGCATTTCATGTTTGGAGGCTGTGATTCATATCTTGGGAGTTGCGCCTCATTCCACTGTGGTTGTGTTACATTCCTTAGTGGCTGCGTTTACCTCTGGCATGCCACGTTTCACAAAGGTGCCTATATGAATTGAATTAATGTAATGTTATTTGAATTTTGGCAAGTTACTGAATTTGTTCATTTGGTGAGCTCTGAAGTTAGTAGAAATTTGTTGTTTAATATTATTTTAATTTTGGAAAAATTACAAAAAAAAAAAAACATTCAAAACAAAAACAAAATTGCAAAGAATTCAAAAGAAAAAAACATAACCTTCAGCATAGAGCCAACAAGGCTCTTTACAGTGGTATCAGAGCGGTTTCCTTCTAGCCTGCAGGGAATTGGGGTTCAACATGGCTCAGAGATTCAGACCTGGTATGCACTACACTCGCAGAGGTCCTAATTCTCCACTTGGTGATGGAGAGGCTGAGATTTAGTTTGGTAGCATTGGTGAGAGGGGTGCTGGTGGTTTAGAAGGTTTGGGTGGTACAGGTAATAGAGATGCTGACACTGGTTCTGTTGTTGACAGAGAGGCCAAGGATGCATTTAGGAATCTTGCAGATGGCCAACATCATGTGGCTATTGTGTTGCATCAGTTATCTGACACCCTACAACGCATTGCACTACCTGGCGACCGTGGCAAAGAGAGGTGCTAGGAGTGTATCTGTCAGTTCACACAGATCCAGAGAAGATGACAGGTCTAGAGCTGGTGATTGGTGACAGGATGAGAGTTGGAGGACCGGACTAGATTTGCTGACATGTTACAGGACTAGACACAGGTGTTTATGATATGCCGCAGGGGCCTACTTTTTTGAGACCTGAGGTTGACGCGGTTAGTACTGAGATTGAGGCCGCGCCATTTGTAGATGATGTTGTTGCTCACTACGCTGAGTGGGATGCTCTACCACATGCCATCATGCAAAATCTGAACTTTGACAAATTCCTTACATAGAAGCGCGAACACACTAGTAGTAGGCCTGCACCTGAGAGATAGAGGCCTAGACAGACAAATTTGCGAGAGGCAGCAAACAAGATGACCTTGGCCCACTTTGATGGCAGTGGCAAGGTTACAGCACGAGCTTGGGTTATAAGCTCGACACTTAACTTTGCATCCCATGATTGAGGAGGACGCCATTCGCTTTGCTGTGCTGCATTTGGATGGAAGAGCTCATGACTGGTACCATGGGCTAGTGTCTTTATGACACAATTAGATCGTTTACTATCAGGTGTTTGTTGACAGGTTGATAGAGCGGTTTGATAGGAAAGACCCTGAGACTTATTTCAGAGAGTTGGCCCAGTTGAGACAGATAGGTGGCCTTGAGGCTTTTATCAGTGAGTTTCAACGGTTATCTGTGATGGTTTATGATATTTCTGAGAGGAGAGTTATGCTTTTCATTGAGGGCTTGGTTGAGCCACTCAGAGGATGGGTTAAGTCTTTGGATCCACCTACCTTGCAGGAAGCTATGAAAAAATCAAGGAATCTTGAATCATCTACACCATGAACCAAGTTTGCTTCGAGACCTACCACTTCATCCTATGATAGGGCAGCCCTTAAAAAAGATGATAGAGCTGAATTTAAGCGTCCTACAACAGCCCCTTTAGATCAAGAAACTTTAAATGATCTAAGGAGGAAAAAAATATGTTTTCATTGTAGAGGACCTTACGATTTAAATCATGATTGTCCTATGAAGCCTAAGGGTAAGAATAAGATGATGGAATGGTTCTATGATGATGAGGATAATTCTAATTTACTGGAACAACAAGCTGATTATGAGTAGGACACACATGAGGCTTCAGGTGATGGTGATGAGAAGGTAGACGATTCTAACTTCAAGGTTGTTTACCTTTCTATCATGAGAAAGGAAGGTGCTTTCATGATGCATGGTCTCTTGGCAGGGGAGCGTATCATTGCTCTTTTTGATATAGGTGCTACACACAATTTTATTGATTCACGTTTGGTTGCCAAGAGAGGGTTTAAAACAAAAGATTTTGAGGGACTTAGAGTATAGGTGGCTGATGGTTACACTCTTAAGTGTGACAAGATGTTTTCTGAGCTTCCCGTGAAGTTAAATAATTATTCTTCTAAGGCAGATTTTTATGTGGTAGACATGGGCATCACTGATATAGTTCTTGGTATGAGTTGGTTGCACACTCTTAAGGACATTTACATCAGCACTGAGAGGATGGAGATGAGATTCATTAAGGATGGCAACACTCTGAAGGCCATCAGGAGTAGTAGTTTGAAGATGATTTCTTTCAACCGTATGCAACACTTGGTACGGCATGATGACATAATTGTTTGGGCAACAGAGTGTAGGATGTTGCCTACTTTAGATAGTGCAGACAAGCTAGCTTATCATCCTAATATTTAGTAGCTCATAATTAAACACTCTAAAGTGTTTAATGATTTACCACATGATAGGCCACTTGAAAGAGGGATTGAACACATTATTGAGTTAGAGGAGGGCACTAAGCCCATTATGATTACTCCTTACTAGCACCCTAAGCGACTTAAGGATGAGATTGAAAAGACCATACAAGAGCTGCTCGCTATGGGACATATTAGGCCGAGTAAGTCTCCTTTTGCTTCATCAGTTGTTTTGGTGAAGAAGAAGGACAGGACACTCAAGATGTGTATAGATTACCGGATGCTGAATAAAAAGACTATTAAGAACTGGTATCCTATCCCTCGGATTTATGAGCTTATTGATGAGTTGCATGGGGCACAATACTTCTCCAAGATTGACTTGAGATCCGGGTACCATCAGATCAGAGTCAGAGAGATGGATGTGGAGAAGACAACATTCAGATGTCATTGTGGCCACTAAGTTTCTAGTCATGCCCTTTGGCTTGACTAACGCCCCCACCACATTTCAATCTACTATGAACAAGTTTTTCCATAGTTGTGGAGATTTGTTCTCGTGTTTTTTGATGACATACTTGTTTATAGTAAGACTTGGGATGATCACATAGCACATCTGGATGCGGTGTTATGCATTCTTGATAGGGCTTCCTTGTATGCCAAGGAGTCCAAGTGTGCCTTAGGCATGACTGAGTTGTATTTGGGACATATAATTAGTGCAGAGGGAGTTCGCATGGATCCTAATAAGGTTCGTGCTATTTTGGATTGGCCTACACCGGAGAACCCTCACAGCTTAGAGGGTTCATTGGACTTTGTGCTTTCTACTGTAGATTTGTGGCAGGATTTTCTCGACATGCAGCTCCCCTTACTGATCTGACCCGTAAGGGTGCATTTGAGTGGACTGCTCAAGCACATGAGTGCTTTGAGAAGTTCAAGGGGATTATGACGTCATGCCCAGTTTTGGCATTGCCAGATTTCACGAGGCCATTTGAGTTGCACTGTGATGCCTCAGGTCAGGGCATTGGAGTAGTTCTTTCTCAGGATCGCCATCCCATAGTATTTGAGAGCAGGAAGCTCAGAGGTCCTGAGAGGTTATTCAATGTATATGACAAGGAAATGTTGGCCATTATCCATGCCTTGGCCAAATTCAGGCAGTATTTAGTTGGCAACAAATTTTGTATTAAAACAAACCACAATAGCCTGAAGCATTTCCTTGGTCAGCAGGATCTGAATGAGAGACAACAAAAGTGGGTTTGTAAGTTATAGTCGTATGATTTTGATATCTCCTACATCAAAGGTACTCAGAATATGGTTGTTGATGCCCTTTCATGGAGACCCCACTTGTGTGTGATTTCTGAGATAGCAGAGGATTGGAGACACTTGATCATTGCAGAGTATGCTCGTGATCAATGGGCAGCTGCCATTGTTGATGGTAGCATACAAGACAACAATTATACCCTTGCAAATGAGTTAATCATTTACAAGGGAAGGATCTATCTAGTCCCTAGATCAAGTGTCAGACAGATTATCTTTCGGGCCTTTCATGATTCTCCATTGGCTGGACATCCCGGGTTTTTTAAAACCTATAGACAGATTCAGGAGAGATTCACTTGGAAGGGCTTGAAGTACGATGTGCAACAGTATGTTCGAGAGTGCTCTGTTTGTCAACAAAACAAACAGGAGCATACCTATCCTGCAGGGTTGTTGCAGCCGCTTCCCATTCTTGAGCGGAAGTGAGACTATTTGTCTATGGATTTCATTGCGGGCTTTCTGAAAGCCCAAGGTAGAGACTGCATTTTTGTGGTGGTGGATCGACTCACCAAATATGCTCACTTCTTTTCGATCACCACCACTTATTCAGCTGTTTAGATAGAAGAGTTGTTCTTCCAGGAGATGTTTAGATTGCATGGTTTACCTTGGACTATTGTGAGCGACCATGATAGCCGTTTCATGAGTCATTTCTGGCGGGAGCTTTTCAGGTTATGTGAGACAGAATTGACTCCGAGTACCAGTTACCACCCTCAGACTGATGGTCAAACTGAGATAGTAAATAAGTGGTTGGAAGGCTATCTGCGGAATTATGTTTCATCTCAGCAACGGGCTTGGGTGAAGTGGATACACTTATGTGAGTATTGTTATAATTCCACTCACCACATGTCTATTTAGATGTCTCCATTTCGGGCTCTATATGGGTACGATCCCCCTAGTTTCATGGACTTGTTGTGCAATGACAGAAGGGTACCCAGTGCAAGTGAGTTTCTACAGGATAGCCAGGACATCATGAAGACATTGAAGGATAACATTCAAAGGGCTCAGAATTAGCAAAAATAGTATGCTGATCAGAGTAGGACTACATGTTCTTTTCAGGTGGGTGATATGGTCTATTTGATGTTACAACCCTACCAACAGTCTTCAATCAGGAAGAGCGGAGCTGAGAAGCTCAAGCCCCCCTATATGGTCCTTTTTGTGTAGTGAGATGCGTGGAGGAGGCTGCTTATGAGTTAGATTTGCCTCCGGATAGCAGAGTTCATAATGTATTTCATGTATCGTGCCCCAAGAAGGCGTTGGGCCGTCATGTTGTCCCATCTTCTACTTTACCACCTCTGGACGATGAGGGCAGATTAGAGTTGATCCCTGAGGCTATTCTGGATACCAGGGAGAGGCATTTGCACCGGCATATCATCAGCGAGTTTCTGGTGAAGTGGCAGAGATTTCCAGATGAGGATGCCACTTGGGATCCTGAGGATATACTTCACAACTCCCAGACTGCGATTGCTTGAGGACAAGCAATCTTGGGGAGGGAGGACTGTAATGTCCCCATTTTAGTAGGTTACTATAGCTGGGCATGGTCAGTTCATCATTGCAACCCTCGTGAGCTGACATTGGGATTTGAGGGTCTCTGTGATAGTCTTGCTATTTTTTGTAAGTCTATTTTGAGCAGTTGCTATTTTTGGCAGTGTAGTGGAGGTAGCACAGATATGTTGAGTAGCAGGAGTATTTATTGATCTTTTTAATGAGGCTTCATAATTTAAGTTGTTTATTAAGTCTATCTTAATAAATAACTATATCTTTATGTTTTAATTTAATGGTGTGCGCGAGAAGCCTCTAAAGTGAAAAGTGTATTGGAGAAGCTACACTTTTTTTAATGCTTTTAAAGAGTTTTTGGGAGAAAATTGATTTCATTCTTGGACTTAGCATTTTTTATGAAGTTTTTTTTTGAGAAGTTCTTCAACAAGGGTTTGAGGACTGATTCCTCTCATTTTTGCATTTTGAATCACTGTTTTTGGTGGTGAATTGTGCATCTAAATTCTGGGAAATTAATTCTGATTCTATGGCTGCAAATTTGGTGCTGTTGTATACCAAATTTGATGAGAAATGAGCATTTATAATTCAGATTGAAACATTCTTCTGCTGGTTCGATTTATTCCAGAGGCTCATGTGTTTATTTGGGAGGCTGTTGTATCTCCTAGTGGTGGCATTCAACACCAATAGGCTGTGTTTTGCATCAGAGGGCTGCATAACATACTAGGAGGGCTGCATTTCATATCTAGAGGCCTGCGTTTCATATCCAGAGGCCTGCGTTTCAAACTTGGGAGGCTGCATTCATGTTTGGAAGCTGCGATTCGTATCTTGGGAGTTGTGCCTCATTCCACTGTGGCTGTGGTACATTCCTTAGTGGCTGCGTTTACCTTTGGCATGCCACATTTCACAAAGGTGCCTATATGAATTGAATTAATGTAATGTTATTTGAATTCTGACAAGTTACTGAATTTGTTCATTTGGTGAGCTCTGAAGTTAGTAGAAATTTGTTGTTTAATATTATTTTAATTCTGGAAAAATTACAAAAAAAAAACAAATACATTAAAAAACAAAAATAAAATTGCAAACAATTCAAAAGAAAAAAACATAACCTTCAGCATAGAGCCGGCAAGGCTCTTTACACATTGCTTTATCAGATGCCAACTTGAGAAGCATCTGGTGGTGGGATGACAATCATGCTAATTGCTACTCATTGATCAAGTGTTTTCCAGTATTCCTGCATTTCTAACTGGGTGATAGTGCGATTTCTTTTTGTTGTGATCCTCGACCCAGCAAGGCTCGGCTTTGGCATTAATAAGGAGAATCACGTGCTTATAAGAATGCATCATGTAGTTCCTTCCCAGACCTATAGGCAGTGCGGATCTAGAGGGTCGAGGAACATACTAAGTGCAAGCTCTTTGAATAGCATGGCTTAATGCATCATTTCTAAGTTGCACTACCTCTAATCGTTATCTCTAAAGGAAGTTGGCAGTTAGTGAGAAAGTTGTTAGTATGTGGTCCATTACACCATAATCCTGTAAGTGGTTGCCTAATGAAATCATGATTGGAACTGCATGCTGATAGCCTCTGTATCTGTGAAAAGCTAATCGACATACTGTGATAAGTTCTGCCATAAGCCTGTATAAGCTGACATTTTCATGTTGAAGTAGTTTAAGTCTGAGAGTTCTATTACAGGAATCATTATTTGTACCTGCAAATTTGTTGCGCTAATCTATTTGAGAGGTCTAAGTCATTGTGGAATCGCAAATGAAATCTGAAACTTCATGTGCTAGTTGTTTTTCTGTGTTTGTATGACTGCAAGAGTTGAGTGGATTATTTCAGTGGTACTAGACTTGGAATCCTGCCAACCTGTGAATCACCAGATTGAAGAGAAAAATGATCATGGCATCCTTTAAGGGATATCTTAAACTGAATCATTATGGTGAGGGTAGAGAAGAGACAACAATTGTAAATTACTCTAAATCTCAGGTTACAAGAATTGCTGAAAGGTATGAATAATACATGCATCTGTTGGAAAGATTGAAGCTAGGTCTTTCCTTTTCAAAATATGAAGAACTAGTAAGAAAGATTTCACAAAGGGAATTTCAAATCAAGAGTGAGAAAGATTCTGTCATAATAGATCATGTAATTTCTTGTTGTGAGATATACAATCATCTTTTTGAAAAGCTTCAAGATATGCAAGAGAAAATATCTTTTCCTTTTTTTGCGAATTTGATGGGAACAACAGAAGTCTACCGTGCTTCATTATAGGAGATCATGCCTCAATCCACTACTCACAAGGAGGAAAAACAGTCGGAAGCAGCAAAGGTGGAACCTGAAATGGTATGGACATTATTGCATTTGAAAATGATGATTTGGAGTATGTGAGAATGATTTGTCCATGGCCACACAGTACTATTAGTTGCAATGTTGAGGAGATTGGGTTGTTTGAGATCGAGCACAATAAGGAGTTGCAGGTTTATTTGAAACCCCTGTGACTCTACAATTTGATTACATAGTGGTGGGCCAAGAAACATTCACACTCTTCTGGTCCAAGATTGACGAGAAGGCTGATGGAGTTAAGTGAGAGATACTTATCTCAGAAAAGCACAGCACAATGATAGAGCAGTGATTCTGAGGTTGATATGGAATCTTGACATTCAATTTTGGTATGTAGGTGCTGATTGCTTGAGGACAAGCAATCTCCAGGATGTGAGGACTGTGATGTCCCCGTTTTTTAGAGAAGATTAACAACCATTTTTTAATTAAATAAATAAATTAATAAAAGAATAAATAAATATTATAAATGAAATATATCAAATATTTTAGGGTGACACTCTCGATACCTTGTGTAGGGGTTACCTTTCCATGGTCGACTTTGTGGCTATTTATCAGGAGGCCAACTTTGGGAGGAGTAGTATATATGCATGTGTTGGTTGAAGGATTGGGCATTGAAGAAGTTTATTTACTTTTTAAAAGAATGCCTTTGGTTTCTCAAATGCCAACCTGAGAAGCATCTGGTGGTGGGATGACAATCTTGCTACTCATTGATCAAGTGTTATCCAGTATTCCTGCATTTGTGACTGGGTG
Source organism: Chamaecyparis obtusa (assembly GCA_027943335.1). NCBI lineage: Eukaryota > Viridiplantae > Streptophyta > Pinopsida > Cupressales > Cupressaceae > Chamaecyparis > Chamaecyparis obtusa. The sequence continues at coordinate 469,532 of BSBK01004662.1, forward strand.
ATAGTGTGATTTCTTCTTGCTGCAATCTTTGATCCAGCAAGGCTCGGCCTTGCAATTGATAAGGAGTATCACACACTTGTAAGAATGCATCACGCAGTTCCTACCCAGATCTACAGGTTGTGTGGATCTAGAGGCTTGAGGAGCATACTGAGAACAGGCTCTTCGGATAGCATTGAGCCATTTCTAAGGCACACTACCTCTAATCTTTATCTCTTAAGGAAGTTGCCAGTTAGAGAGAAAGTTGCAGATTGTATGTGGTTTGTTAGATCATAAGCCTGTAAGTGGTTGCCTAATTAAATCATTATTGAAACTGCATGCTAATAGCCTTTGTATCTGTGAACAGTTAATCCACATACTGTGATAAGTTCTGCCATAAGCCTGTATAAGCTGACATTTTATTATTGAAATAAATTGTCTGAGAGTACTATTACAATGAGTCATTATTTGTACCTGCAAATTTGTTGTGCTAATTTATTTGAGAGTTTGGAGCCATTGTGGAATTGCAAATCAAATCTGAAACTTCAATGTACTAGTTGTTTTTCTGTGTTTGTACGACTGCAAGAGTTGGGTGGATTATTTCAGTGGTATCAGAGTTGGAATCTTGCCAGCCTCTGAGCCACCAGACTAAAGAGGAAAATGATCATGGCATCCTTTAAGAGATATCTTGGAATGAATCTTCATGGTGAGGGTGCAGAAGAGACAAAAATGTTTATTTACTATAAATCTCAGGTTGCAAGAATTGCTGAAAGGTAGGAAAAATACACGTGTCTGTTGGAAAGATTGAAGCTGGGTCTCTCCTTTTCAAAATATGAAGAACTAGTAAGCACGAGTTAACAAAGGAAATGGAAAATCAAGAGTGAGAAAGATCCTGTCATAATAGATCATGTAATTTCTTGTTATGAGACATACAATCATCTTATTGAAAAGATTGATGATATGCAAGAGAAAATATCTTTTCCTCTTTTTCTGAATTTGATGGGAACAACAGAAGACTACTGTGCTTTATTGCAAGAGACCGTGCCTCAATCTACTATTCACAAGGAGGAAGAAAAGTCAGAAGCAGCAAAGGTGGAACTTGAGATGGTCAATAATACAAAAACACGAGGATAACAAGAAAGAAGTGATGATAGTAGAGCAGAAAGAAAGATTAGATCCTTGAGATCTCAAACAGGAGGACTACTCAATGAGAAAACTTAGTGATGTTTAGGCAACACCAACCCAAACTTTAGGTATGGGCATAGTTGCATTTGATAATGATGATTTACAATATACAAGAATGTTTGGTCCATGCAATACTATTGGTTGTGATGTTGTGGAGATTGGGTTGTTTGAGATGGAGCACAATAAGGAGTTGCAGGTTTATTTAGAAACCCCTATGATTCTACATTTTGATTACATAGAGGTGGGCCAAGAAACATTCACACTCCTGTGCTCCAAGATTAATGAGAAGGTTGATGGAGTTTGGGTGAGAGATGCTTAACTCAAAATAGCGCAACAAAATGGTAGAGAAGTGATTCTAAGGTTGATATGGGATCTCAACATTCAATTTTGATATGTAGGTGTTAATTGGTTGAGGAGAAGCAATCTCCAAGATGGGAGTTTTGTGATGTCCCCAATCTTAGAGAAGATTGAACACCATATTTTAAATAAATTAATAAAGAATTAATAAACTATAAATGAAATTTTTAAATATTTTAGTTCAACTCTCTTTATACCTTGTGCAGTGATTACCTTTCTATGGCCAACTTTGTGGCAGTTTATTAAGAGGCCGACTTTGGGAGGATTGGTATATACTATATATGCATGTGTTGGTTGAAGGATGGGGCTTCAAAGAAGTTCATTTACTTGGTGCATTAAATGAATGCCATTGCTTTTTCAGACACCAACTTGAGAAGCATCTGGGGGTGGGATGACAATCCTGCTACTTGTTGATCAAGTGTTTTCCAGCATTAAATGTATTCCTGCATTTGTGACTGGACAATAATGCAATTTCTTCTAGATTTGGTCTTCCACTCACTAAGCCTCAGCTTTGGCATCACTGAGGAGAATCATGCACTTGTAAGAACTCATCATGTGGTTCCTACTTAGACCTGCAGGCAATGCAAATGTAGAGGGTTCAGGAGCATATTGAGCGCAAGCTCTTCGACTAGCATTGCTTAATGCACCATTTTCTAAGGCACACTACCTCTAATCATTTTCGTGTATTTTATGTGGTCTGTTACACCATTAACCTGTAAGTGGTTGCCTAACGAAATCATGGTTGAAGCTGCATGTTGATAGCCATTGTATCTGTGAACAGTTAATTCACATATTGTGATAAGTTCTACCATAAGTTTCTATAAGATAAGGATACATTTTCATATTGAAATAGCTAAAGTCTGAGAGTACTATTATAGAGAATCATCATTTGTACCTGCAAATTTGTTGTGCTAATCTATTTGAGAGTTATGAGTCATTGTGGAATTGCAAAAGAAATTTGAAACTTCAATGTGCTAGTTGTTTTTTTGTGTTTATATGACTGCAAGAGTTGATTGGGTTATTTCATCATTTTTGAAATAAGAACAATTCTTTGGATTAACAAGAAATGATATGTAGTTTTTACTTTATTGTGCAGAAGTAGAATGTGTGAAAATAGAGGTAAATACTTTGACGATAATTCCAATCAATGCAAGCGCAAAAGTACAAGGAGAGTAGTTATAGTGTGCAATTTTGCAACGGTATTGTGTCTAGTTCTACAGCAGTCACAATATCAAACCATTGGACAATGTATAATAACACTAACATTCCCCCCCGCCCCCCCCGGCCCCTCCCCCTCACACATTGTCCCTAGAAAACATCAAATTCACCTTGCCCCAGGGACCTGTTGGTGTGTGTTTTATGACAGAGACAACACACAATAAATACCAAGGGGGTGCTCTATCCTCTCTTGAACAAAATCCTCTATTTGCTAAACATATGAATTGTGTGATCATAAAGACGACTCCAAGGTTTCAAATGCGTGTGATTTTTCTGTTTAGGATAGACTCTTATGGTAGGATGATTTGCTGAAAACCTCCAAGGGGACTTACATTGTTACTCAAGACTTTGTCAACTTTTGGATGATGAATTTTCTTTTCTATTTTTCTATTTTTTTGGATTTTCTGGGTTTAACACTAAAGATTTTGAAAATAAAGTGAAAAAGAGGAGCGTTTTGGAAAATAATTCTAACCCTAAGCTAATTCTATACTAATCCTATGAACTTGGGAGACAAGATTGCAAAAGTGGATTCCAAAACCTATACCTTCTCTGCCAAATTCAACAATTCCACAAGGATGGTGCTATCTTCTGAGGTATTTCAAAAGATTTCACAATAGAAGTTAAGTATATTTAAAGTGTTCAAACTAACCTTGCAAAATAATTGAAAATCATCCAACTATAAAAGGTATGAACATATTCATTCCACATAAAGCTTTCCCATCAAATCCTTCATTCAATCTAACAACTTGGAAAATAAAATCTACTCTAAGTGAGAGACGTTAAACCATGCAACTTGGAAAAGATATTTAAATTCACCAACAACTAAACAATGAATTTACTTAAGCAGTTTTTATGCAACAATCTCCGAATCTCTCTTTACAAATGAGAGGAGTGGAGTTTATATAGGAGTTCAAAAACAAATGAAGGGCCCAAATTAATTTAAGATTGATGACCAAGATTTAAACAACTAAACCCTAATTAGGGTTTACAATGCTTATCTAATGAGTGTTGACATAAACTTAGTTGTTATTGGTAAAGTTATAGGCAAACATCATTCCCACCGGAACACCGGTACATCACACCGGTACTCATAATTGTGCACCGGTAGACTAAACAAGAAAGCGGTGTACTTTAACCGGTCATGCTTATACTGGTCTAGGTTTTTGCAACCGATCATGGGATACACACAGGGAACAAATGACTAATCGGAAACAAGCTCTTTACCGGTTAAGTGCATGATAATCCGAACCAGATTAAGCAGAGTGTTTGCAGTTAAATTGGAGTTAGCTTTTTTAGTGGAGCTGGAGTTAGATTTGTTTTTTCAGTGAATGTTTCGAGGTAAACTCAGAATTAGTTTGCAAGCTTTTTTGCATGCATGATTTATGGGTGAGTTTACAGCTTGGCGGATCTATGAGATGTATTTTTAATAAGATTAATCTCTTATAAATACAAGTCATAGGACATGAAAGAAGTGTTGTTGATTATCAAGAGTATAGAGTGAAGGAGAGCAACATAACATAATTCTCTGAGAGGAGTCACAGTCACGAGAGGTGAAAGGCATAAAAAGGTTCAACAACCAAGCAGAGGAAAGGGTAACAGGTATGATCTAATTAGACAGAAAGTGTCATCATAAGATCATTGCTTTAAATTGAGAAGCATATTTAAATCCCTCAATCAGGGTGAACCCTAACAGGTTCTTTGTATAAATCCCTTTATCGGGTAACATCTTTATTGGTGTTCTAAGTCCTCTTACAAGGTGACTCCTAACAAGGTCAAGATCCTAGCAGGTCTTCTACTAAATTCCTTAACCGGGTAGCACTCTTACCAGTGCTTTGTAAGCCTCTAACGGGGCATCTTTATTACTGCAATAGTGAACTTGTGGGTTCTGTCCCATCGTGGTTTTTTCCTTCTGAGGGTTTCCACGTATACATTCTGTGTTGACCTGTGTATTCAATTTCTGTTTATGAGTGCTGTTATATTCTTTTAATTTCTGTATTAGCAAGAATATATATTTTTTGAGAAGTTGAAGTAGAAATTGTATTTACTGATTCACCCCCCTCTCAATAACCAGTTAGGACTAACAATTGGTATCAGAGCCCTAGTTCTCAAAGATATAAAGCTTAACCGCTTGAGTAAAGATCATGGAGGGTTACAGGTATCAAAAGCAGCTTGAAGAAGCCAATGACATGATTGCCTCTCTTGAAAATAGACTGAGGAGGTCTCTTGCAAAGAGAAAAGAGCTGGCCCTGCAACTGAGTGAGAGTAATGAAACCATTGAGGAACTCTCTGAGCAAAGTGGATCTGATGAAGTAGAAGAGATAGTCTCTGAACTTATGGAGAAAAATCAGAATCTAACCGATCAGATCTCCAATCGGAAAAGGGAGTAGGAAAGTCATGCTCTGAGGATGACTGAAATCATCAAAGCCAAAAGAAAAGCTGAAGATGAAAAGAACAGTGCCTTAGAAACACTGTTAATTGCTGAAAGAGCAAGAAATCTGGCGGAAGACGCGGTAAGGGAAAGTGATGCCCTTGTAGTACAACTTCAAGTAGACATGCAAAGCATAACTCAAGAGAATGCAATCATGCATGAGCACTTGCATGACAAAGATGATGCATGCAAAAGGTTGGCCATTGAATTGTATCAACTAAAGGAACAGCTGAAAACTCTTGAAGAGAGGAATGAGAAACTAAGAAGGTACAATGAAAGCTTTGAGAAGCTTGATGAGCAACTGAGGGCTCAAAGAAAGCATAAGGACCCCACAAGACTTGGGTACATCGGTCAAAGCAACCAAGAAACTGGTGAGTTCTCTGAAGACAAGAAAAGCAAGAAGGAAAAGAAGAAACCGACAGAAGAAAAAGGTAAAAAGACCTTCAAAACCTCTTGCAAACATTGTGGTAAAGCGGGTCATAAAACAAATGACTGCAGAAACGCACCGGTGAAACCATTTACTTCTAACAGTTACTGCAACAACTGTTACAAGTATGGTCACAAGACCTTTGAATGTAGATCTTGCCCCAACAGTGTGTCCAGTGGAAGCTTCAAGGGTTATTGCTATGCATGCAACAAGTTTGGACACAAAGCTGAAGAATGCAGATCCAAAACCATGACATTCAAATCCCCACCAAGACCGGTATTCCATAATAGGAATATAAACTTGAGCACAACCAATTGTGCTACCTGTGGGCCATCAGGCCATAGTAACTCTGGATGTCACTCACCCATGGATTGGGAAATAAAGATCAATCCATGGAGAGGAACCAGAATGGCTTGTTACAACTGTAACAAGATTGGGCATCTGGCCAAGGAATGCAGGAACCGGCCAATGAACTAGAGGAAAGGATCGGCCAAACCGGTCAAGAGGAACTTGTCTCCCAACCAAAAGGATAACAAGGGTAAAGAGACTGAAAGGGAAGTCAAGAAGACTTGGTTCGAAAAGGAGACAAAGAGCTCCGCTGAGGAGAAAACGGAGGTAAGGTCATCATCTGTTGATGGTGATATCTCTTAAGCAAATTAAGCCTAAGGGCTTAAAGGGAATAGGTAGCCTACCTACTGTTCCCGGTGGAACTGGTGAGTTGTGATTTCACACAGTCAAGAAGTGCAACAGGGAAGAAGTCACCGGTCTAACATGTAAACTGGACAGGTAAGTGCTGATATTGCAACCGAGGATTGATTAACAGGTAAACGTATGAGAACCGATTGTCGTAAGAAAGATTAGGTAAGGGTAATTAATGCTGTAGCTGTTAACAATTCTTACCGTTTGTTAATTACCGTTATGACCTAAGTCTATAAAAGGGAAAGATGATTACTCATTTCACTTTACAATGCAAATTGTGATTATTGATTTCATACGTTTGAGTAATCTTTTCTTGCTGTGATTTACGTTCTTTGCTTAGCAAATTCCATGAATCTTATCAAGGACTTTCTGTTTAAACCGGTTTAGTACTATGGCATCCTCATCTTCCGTGGTAAGCCTAATCAGCGCTAATCAATTGGGTAGACCCGCTTATGACATTATGGCAGTGCAGAACTGAGAAAATGATATGGTGGGTGCCCTATTGTTCGTGCCTGCAGGTGTTATGTTGACAGAGGATGTTATGGCTTTCATCCACAACAAACAGGAGGAACTAGGTGAAACGTTCATCCAAAGTGAATATCTTTCACTTTGTGAGGACGGAAAGCTTCAAGCCAAATACGCGAAGCTTGAAATTTCAGGATTGATCAATGGAGTGAGATATCCGACCGTGTTTCGACCGGATTGGATTAGACTGGTTTTAAGCAGGGTTCACAAACCAGGGATGTGGCTTGCGAAAGGCGTGGTCACACCGTTAACAAAAGAAGATTTACATAGGGTGACTGGTTATAATGTTGTAGGGGAAGCTCTTACCCTAAGGACCATAGCCAATGCAGAAGTGACATGGTTGACGAAGTCAAGGTGCGATAGTCGATTGATAATTGTGAACGACATTGAAGACGATGGCGTTTGGTTTGCATCAGCGATTATCGGCTACAAAGTGTACCGGTCGAGTAACCTGAATAGCGTACCGAGAGGGGCCATACACGTCGCGCACAGGATTATGCACGATAATGCGCAATATGACATATGCGCTATGTTGAGAGGGCAGATCTTCAAAAACCTGAAGAAGCTCGGTCTGGTAAAGAAGAAATTTCTCAAATATGGAACGTTGCTGGTATGTTTGTTTTTCTATTATTAGAACTTCTTTCCTGGCGTAGGCAAGGTAACGTGGCAAAAAGACAAACTGGTGATGATTCAGATAGGCGAGTTAGCAAATAACTTGGGTAACCGGTTCAATAAGGTCATGATAGATTATTTTGAAGCATTTAAGCTAAGAATGCACAACAGGGAAATAATTCCCTCTGTCATTGTTGATCAATACAAGGAAGAAGTATGCTTTTTGGTAAGCACTACTCATTGCATGATCCAGGCTGTGGAACCAATGACCGAATATGCCTAGAGCTCAGTTATGAGATTTACTCCAAAATTGCAAAGGCATATGTTGATGCACTACAAGAAAGTGACCTAGATCTCTCTGCATATCGGTTTGGCACTATGAAGAGATTTAGGCAAATCTGAAGAAAAAGACTATTGCAAAGGAACCGAAGGTGTATGTAAAGAGAACTCCCACACCTCAGAAGAAGAAACCAGTGGAGGAAGAACCCAAGGTACAAAGAAAAAGGTCTCAACAGGCGTCCAGTGCACAAGGTGAGGAACTGGAAGAAACAAAAACTGAAGAGACAACTACTCTTCATAGAAAGAGAAAGACCGGGAAACTAGTGAAAGAAGATGCACCTAAAGCAAGGAAACCAACCATTGATGAAGTGGTTGAAGGAATAAAGGAGATAGGTAGATTGGGAGTAGTTGGAAGGAGATATGAAGTGAGTAATGAAGAAGATAAGAGAAAAATGGAAGAAGCTGTGGTTTATTGTCTTTACAAGTTCAATTATACTTCCACTGAACTTCACAAAGTAATACCTGATGATCTATAAGAGATAATAGAAGGAAGATGAAAATCTTCGATAGATAAAGAAAAAGAGCTGAGGATAAGGGCTCTACTTGAAGTTCAGAATCATCTTACTCTAGAAGAGGCAACCAATTAAGCTAACCTGCACAAACAAAGTTTCAAGATTAGAAGAAGAATCAATCAGGTGTTGATTGGAGAAGTGGACAAAGTGCATGAAGAAGGAGTTGCAACATGGACGAATGTTTTGAAGCAACGACATCAAGTAGAAGCAGAATGCCAAAAGACTACAGAGCCACCAGTGTTTGACACTGGAAAGGAAAAGGGTATACTGGGAGTTGAGACTCCGGTCAAGGCAAAGATTGCAACTGAATCGGTCATCGTTGATATCATTGGAGACACAGGTGGTGATCTCACTCCACTAACCCTACTGGCCTCCCCAGTTAAAGGTAAAGCTTGAACTTTAACTGTAGATAATATAGTTGATGAAGTTATAGATTTTGGTGAGGGGTCAAATGCTGCTAAATGGTTTAGTGTTTTGGTAGAAGAGGATAAGCAAAAAATTGAAGTTTCTCTGTTAGAAACCTTTTTAGATTTCAACAAAAGTCGTAGGGACTATAGACCTCACTTTCCTCCAGAATTGAATCAAAGACTTATGTTCAAATGGAGAACTGATTTAGCAACAAACAATAAGATTATAAGGGAAACTTTGACACAAATAAGACTAGGTCTCAGTGATGAGACAATAAATTTTTTTATGGAAGCCGTCACTCAATTTGGACACGAAGAATAGAGTTGCCAAGATTGTAAATGGACTGGAAAAAGACGTGTATGAAGATTCTCTGGATTTCTGGCAAAATTTTGACTTCAATACTCTTAAGACAATAGGTCCACATGACATGTCTCAAGATGAACCTGAAAAAGTATTGGTACCACCGGTACAGTTCACAGTTGGTGAACAGTCAACAACCAGTGAGAAAGAGGTTACACCTGACCCGTTCACATCCAGTGAACAGGTAAATTTGGGAGAACAAGTTCAACCAGAAGAGCAAGTACAAGGCAAGTCATCAACAAAGATGACTACTGAAAAAGGAACAGATAAAGAAGAAACTGCTTTGAATGATCAACAGGCTGCTGAAGAGCAACAGACAGAGCAACCACCGGAAGAGGAAGTCCATCCAGAAGAGGAAGTACATCAAAAGGAGGTACAACTAGAGGATGCACTACACCAGAAAATTCCTCAACAACAGGAGTTGCCTATTAATGAAGAACAAGTGAAGCCTGCAGAAGAACAACCTGCACAGGAGAGTAGACAGGAGGAACCGGTAGATGTTCCTAGTACATCTTTGTTAAAAAGAAAACTAACTTTTGCAATAGATACTTAAGTAAAGAAAAACAAAGTTAGTGAAACAGTGGTTGACATAAGCAAGATGTCAACAAGACAGCTAAAAGAGCTCACTAAGAGAAAACAGGATATGGTTCTCTCTAGTGTAAGAAATATCTTGTACAATTTTATACCTGATACAGATATAGATGAAGATGAATTGGTGATTGATCAATTGGAGGTACTAGCGCAAGCAATTGGGGAAGATGTCTCTGACCTAGAATCAATTGCAATTGATCACTATGAGAAGAAGAGAATAGAAATTCTTCACAAACAGGTTGAAGAACTAGAAGCTACTGTATCTACAGACACCGGAGAGCTACAACAACAGATACAAGCAACAGGAAGGCTGATCACAAGGACTTCAAACTTTGAAGACTTTGTTAAAGATATAATTGAGAGAGTGAACAAGACTACAAAAGAGATTAAGGTTCTGTTGATGTCAGTTTTGTACCACTACATAACATATAGCAATTGAATACTTGATATAGAATACCAAACACTCAACCCTCTCTTGAAAAGTAATCACTCATGAAGAACATGAGAAAACTCCAAGGTTCCTTACACTTGTGGATACTAACTTAGTTATATTAATGTGATTTGCTGGTTAATCACGTAGGCGGGCTTACGTTGTTCATTCAAAGATAACTTGGTGGTACTTCGCTTGCTTGACTTGTTCTTTTCTCTTTGATCACTTTCACTTTCAACTACTCCTACCACTAACTGCTTTCTGCTCTGCTACTACTCCTATGAATGAATAAATTAGCAAATGGACGGGGATCCAACCAAATGAAAGCTTGCCTGCGGCACTACCTCCATTGGTGCAATGATTCAAAGGGATACTCTTAGAATTTTCACACTAACACCTATCTTCCAACCCAACTTGAAGTACAAGCGGAAAGATGAAATGCAAGTAGAACTTGGGAGCGATTGGACTAGATTACCACACAAGGCTTCCTAACAAGCCGCTAGGATGCTAGTGGCCTAGTATATAGATCCTTATCAAACATTCACTAACATCACCATACAACTAGCCATCTACTTCTACTCTAATAACATGAAATGAAATCCTACTTTAATTTGAGAGATGAGAAGAACCATGCAATACACCAAAATGATCATGTATATCCACCATGCAAACCACAACAATGAATAGAGAACAATTTTGATAGTATTTTGGCAACAATTCTCCAACATAATTCTTTTACAAATGAGAACAAATGGCCTTATATTGAGGCTCAAAATTACAACGAATGACCAAGATTAAGGGGCAAAATCAAGGGCCAAGATTAAGCCTTACAAACCCTAATTAGGGTTACCATCTTTCAACCAATTACATGAGGGCACCAACTTTGTGGGCCAATGAGAAAATTACAATAATTTGTCAACCAATGAGAACATAGGACACTTGGCATGATTTGATTGCATGCACATGAAATTGCCACCTCATCAACCTTATCTTATAAATTTATTTAATCCTTGAGATGAGGTGAAGCCTTGGATGTTTGAGCTCGTCCTTAGAAACTTTCTCATCACCACTTGAACTTGCTTGTACCTGATGTCCTGACCTTGAAAGGGTGAGGTCTCTATGCACTTGGGGTAATCTTGCCTTATCCTTGGTGGCCTGCTTGGATGTGAACCTCCTTGCAATTTGAGAGCCTTGCTCTTGGCCACCGCCTTGAAATCAAACTTGACCTCTTTCAACCTTTCGTATCGCTTTCCTCCTTCATTATCCTTGCCTTCTTTAACCTTCCTACTCGAATTTGGATTGCATGCACCCCCTCTGCTTCAATACTCTTGAATTCTGGGGGCACCTGCCTTGGCCATACCTCCCTCTCAAATCCAACCAAGCTAGCTTGCACGAATAGCCAAGCCTTGCCTAGCCTCAAATATCTTCAAATCTCTTCCAATCTGCAATGAAACTTGCCTCCTCACTAATGTTTTCCTCTTTGGCTAACCCTTGAATGCCTTCAACTGTTCGAATTGCCACAACCTCGCCCTTTGGCATAAGCATCTGCCTCAACCATAGTGGTGCAGTGCATCTCCCCAAATCTGGATTTGGTTCGACTAGTAAAGCATCACCAACAACCTTGCAATCAAATAGAAGAGGTAGGACCCCATGTAGAATTGCTTCTGATTTTGCACTGTCCTAAGTTGCAACTCTAAATTCTCGCTAATGATCCTAGCCCAATCAAACTTTCTTTTTCCATTCTCAATTCCTTCAATAAAATAATACATCCAAGGATCAAATTGTGTACTTTGAGCGGAGCCCATGACTCGGTTGAGAAGCACAATAAGGTCGCTATACTCTGATTTGGGATCTGACTTGGTGAGCTTTGACGACTTGGTAACTCCTTTCTTGCCTTCTTGCAACCAATTCTCAATTGTACCATGTCCACTGTGCCAATGTTGGTGTCACCAACTCGCTTCAATTTTGAGAAGAAGGTGGTCTTGGGCATCATGTCTTCCTTGTCTTTCTTGGTATACATTCCCCTTGGGTTCTTGCTTGTACTAGCATCCGCCATCCTAACCCTTATTTCTGCCTCTTCTTTCTACAGTGAGATGAGACTACACTTATCTCTGCCCCTCCAATCCTAGAGATGGAACTACCACTTATTTCTGCCTCTTCAATTCCTATCACACTACACTTATCTCTACCTCTTCAAACCTAGGGATGAAACTACCACTTATTTCTGCCTCTTCGAATACTTATGAGATGGACTACACTTATATCTCCCAACTTCATTCCTAGGGGTGGGACTACCACTTATATCTCCTTTCTCCAAATCCTATGAATGAAAACTACACTTATATCCCCCAACTTCAAGCCCTAAATGAAATGATGAAGTGATGGATGGATGATGCAAGCAAAAAATGGGAAAAGAACTAAGTAAGAACAAGGGAAGAAATCTCCTTTGCTAACCAGCCTTCACCAACAAACTTGAAGCTCCTCTTCTACACCAAACAAGCCCTCTCTCCACCAAAGAAGAAGAAGATCAAAATCCACAATCCTTTTGATAATCTCACAGCACTTTCAGATTTTTGCAACTCTCCAAAATAGCAATCTGCCCTCCCTTGACAATTCTCGCAAGTGCTACTTGATGAATTTCGTAGGTCTCTCCTTGTCCTTAGAAAATTTTACAAGTCTGCCCCTTATATTGGTATTGGCAGCCCTGAATTTCGCATTGGCAGCCTCAAAATAGCAGGTCTGCCCAGATTTTTTTTTTTGCTGCCTCTGCCCTGAATATTTCGTAGGTCCAACCTAGATTTTGCTACCTCCCTTTGCCCAGATTTTCGCAAGTGTTTCTAGATTTTGCTGCCCAGATTTTCGCAAGTGTTTCCAGATTTTGCTGCCCAGATTTTTGCTGGCCTTTGGATAAATAGCAGGCCCTGCCTTGAACAAATTCGCAGGCTGCTTGGATAATTTAGCAGCCTCCCTCTTGGATTTTCACCAGTCCTTCAAGACAGATTTCGTTGCCTCCTTGCTCAAATCTGCTCCTCAAATTCGTTGTCAAAAGAAAGGGAGAGAAGTGAATGAGATGATGAAATGAAGTGGGGGAGAGCTCCCCTTATATACCAAATTTTCCCTCCAAAAAGCAGGGCCGACTTTATAGGAGGGAAAAAAAATTAAAATTAAAATTGCCAAGTTTAACATGAATTAAATAAAAATAAAATCGCATGGCCCAAGGAATATATGAATTTAATTTCGAAATTGCCAATAATTAATGAAAAAAATCGCAAGAGGGCTGGGATAGAGCTGGGCTATCTTGGAGATGAAAAAATTTAATTTATTTAGCCCAAGACAAGCAAATTTAAAAAATCTTATGGGGCTGCAAGTTGTAATTTGGGATTTCCCCAAGAAAAATTGATTTTACTACATTTAATCACTACAACCTCACAAAAAAAAATAAAAAATTTGCAAGCCAATCATAATTCGAACAATTTCAAATTTTCATTTACCCATTTCCCACTTAGAATTTTCGAAAATCTCCCCTTGGCAATTTAATTAATTTTTTATTTTGCAATCCAAAAATCATTTAGCAATTTAATTTCCATTTGGCAATTAAATTTCAAATACTTTGCAATTAAATCAAATTTGGCAATTTTAAATTTTCATTTAATTTCCATTTTCACTACAAAAAATTTACAAGATTTTCCCAAAAATATCCAATTTCACAATTAAATCTAAAAAATGTTCAAGTTTTTCATTTTCATCAATTTTCAAAATTCATCTAATTCCAAAATTTGCAATTTTATCCCGCCAGATATCATTATAACAATCGAATAAAACATTCTCATTGAATTTCTTTTGGCCTGGAGACAAAATCGATTGTTTAAGAAAACCAACGTTTTGCACAAGGTGAAAACAAGCTATACCCCCCAGGCGTTTCAAAAACATCGAAGGTGTAAAATTTTCATTTCAAAACCTCTGGATCAACCAAAATTGGCTAAGACACCCAAATACTCTCAAAAGTGACATCCAAATTCCCGAATTCAAGAAAATTGCCAAGGCCTGCTCGAAAAAAAGGGGGTCCCCAAATTCTTTGTGGCGATGGTGTGAAAACCTCACAACAGGTTCTAACATCAAAATTTGATGCACAGAGCTCTTCTGCAACAGAGTACAACCGAGAGATGACAAGTCTTGCTCTCATCCTAAGGAAGGCATCTGAAGAAAAGACAAAACAAATCCAAGATCTTGTTGGATTCCAGTTGTTCATAGCACCAACTTTTGATCTAATGCAAACAACAACAATAGATACAGATAGACTGATCAATGAACCTGATTACAAAACAGTGGAAAACAAGGAAAATATAATTGTCTCACTGCAAGCAGCAAAGAAAAATTTAGATCATGTAACAGGTATATAGGAGCCATTCCTTAATTCTGCAAAGAAAATTTATAAGGATATCTTCAATAAGTAACAGTTATAAAAGAAAAACATATAAGGAGTAGCAACCCTTTGTCCTTTGGCGACAAAAAGGGGAAGAAGATGTAATACAGATGAGGAAGAGGACAACGCAGATGGAAGAATAGAGAAGAAAGAGGTGACAGTGTGTAAGAATATGCTATGGGTAGACAAGGAGATCTACAGGGGAAGTCTACAAGTGATGTGTATTGATATGTTTTGCCACCAATGCCAAAGGGGAAGATTGTTGACATAAACTTAGTTGTCATTGGTAAAGTTATAGGCAAACATCAATCCCACTGGAACACCGGTATATCACACCGGTACTCATAATTGTGCACCGGTAGACTAAACAAGAAAGCGGTGTACTTTAACCGGTCACGCTTATACCGGTCTAGGTTTTTGCAACCGATCATGGGATACACATAGGGAACAGATGACTAACCAGAAACAAGCTCTTTACCAGCTAAGTGCATGATAATCCGAACCGGATTAAGCGGAGCATTTGCAGTTAAACTAGAGTTAGATTTGTTTTTTCAACGAACATTTCGAGGTAAACTCAAAATCAGTTTGCAAGTTTTTTTGCATGCATGATTTATGGATGAGTTTACAGCTTGGCGGATCTATGAGATGTATTTTTAATAAGATTAATCTCTTATAAATACAGGTCATAGGACATGAAAGAAGTGTTGTTGAATATCAAGAGTACAGACCGAAGGAGAACAGCAGAACAAAATTCTTTGAGAGGAGTCACAATCACGAGAGGTGAAAGGTAGAAAAAGGTTCAACAACCAAGCAGAGGAAAGGGTAACATGTATGATCTGACTAGACAGAAAGTGTCATCATAAGATCATTGCTTTAAATTGAGAAGCATATTTAAATCCCTCAAGGAGACTCCTAACAGGGTCAAGATCCTAGCAGGTCTTCTACTAAATCCCTTGACCGGGTAGCACTCTTACCAGTGCTTTGTAAGCCTCTAATAGGGCATCTTTATTACTGCAGTAGTGAAGTTGTGGGTTCTGTCCCACTGTGGTTTTTTCCTTCTAAGCGAGGGTTTCCACGTATACATTCTGTGTTGACTTGTGTATTCAATTTTTGTTTATGAGTGCTATTATATTCTTTTAATTTTTGTATTAGCAAGAACATATATTTTTTGAGAAGTTGAAGTAGAAATTGTATTTACTGATTCACCCCCCGTCTCAGTAACCGGTAAGGACTAACAATGAGAACCAATGAAAAATAAACAACTCATCAATTGCTTTCTTCTAGAAGAAAGCATCCCCTATCCTGATGGAAGAAAAGATTAGGTTTATTGAACTTGGACGCCTTGTCATGAAATTATTTGGTTGGTGGAGATAGGTGGTTGCCACCTCAACATGC
Organism: Chamaecyparis obtusa; assembly: GCA_027943335.1. Taxonomy (NCBI): domain Eukaryota; kingdom Viridiplantae; phylum Streptophyta; class Pinopsida; order Cupressales; family Cupressaceae; genus Chamaecyparis; species Chamaecyparis obtusa. Next base: position 485,417 of record BSBK01004662.1, read on the forward strand.
TTATCTCTTTGGCCTTAAACAATTCTTCTTTAATTTTGGGAATTTGAGATTTTGGAAAAATATTCCCAAATTGTATTATCTTTAAACCTTCTTGAACTTAGAATTTTCTCCTTTTTGAATGTTCTTTGATCTAGGATTTTGGACTTCCTAGTGTGAACTTTGAAATTTGGAAGGTGTCTTTGAAATCTTCCCTTTGTCCATCCATCCTCCTTTCTATACTCCTCATGCCCACCCCCAAGTATCCCCTGCTGGGCTCCAGCCATAGAATAGTAGGGCCCTTACCCTTAACTTCCTTTTCCCTTAACTGGAAAACCTTAACTGGAAAATAGTAGGGGCCGAGGAATGTAGATCTGTATAACCCACCCCGAAAACTCCGTCCGTTATGCAATTCTCCGCTGTCACCTCCAATGCTCATTCCCAAATCCGTATCTGCTGGAGTACTCCCGAGATCACTCACGTTCGGCTCTCTCAACCTCGAGCAAATCAAATAGAGGGTTTTTATCTTCAAATTCGTCATAGGCGATGAAGTCCTTGGTTGTGTTTGTTTTCCTCATTTGTGAATATCATCTTTCCTTATACCATTTAAACTCCTTCCTTTGATCTTGATCTTTCGAAATCCAAGGTTGTAGCGTCTCCTCCATCTTTGTTTGCCCTTGATTGTTTGCTTTGCATCAAACCTGCAAAACAACATTGAGAAAATTGTCAATAACTCATTAAAATGACTTCACCAATCTTTCCTTTAATTTGGAAATGGCCTTACGAATTTTGGAAATTATGAAGTCCTATCCTTGGAAATGCACTTTCAAGTCTGATTTTCAGGATATTTCCCATACTAAGGCAATTTTCACCATTGCTTCCATAGTGATTTCACTCTCTAAAAATTCTCTCTCCAAATTCACACCTCTAGAAACTTATACTTCTTCTTTTCGATGCATAAACTAAAAATTTCCCCTTTGAAACTTTGCCTTTTCCTCTTTCCCACTTGGAATTTTCTCTAGATACTCGGTGATTTCAACCTTGAATGTCTTTGGATTCCACAAATTTCCAACTTGTCCCTAGCTCCAGGTAATGAATTTCATCTCTTGGTCTGCATTCTTCACCTAGGTTGTCAACGCTTAGCCAACTTTTCATCTTAGAGGGGGCAGACTCTGGTTGTGCTTGTGGATTTCCGACAACTTTCCTTGTTTGAAATCAAGAATTTTCACAACTTAAGCAAATTTTCACAGCTTTCCATGGATTTTTTCACAACTTTCCATGGAATTTCTCAGGAATTTTTCTTTTGATTAGGCGGAGTTCACTATAGATCAAGGAATTTCCTTGACTTAACCAAATTTTCTCCCTTGAAAGTTCTCTCTCCATGGCGAACTTTTGATGATACTTGAGGAATTTCCAACACTCCCTGGGCATACTTCATTATGCTTTGAGAATTCTTCACATTCTTCATGATTAGACTTCTCTTGGATGGAGGAATTTCCTCAATGCTTAGCCAAATTTGCAATCATCCTCTAGGCTGGGCGGACTTGGCTTGGAAACATGAATTTTCTATGAGCAAACTTCATTTAGAAATAGGAATTTCCATGAATTCCTGAGCGAACTTCATGCCTTGATGAAGATTTTTCCATGCCTTAGACAAATTTCTCATCTTTTCATGGCGGACTTTATCTTGGTTTGAGAAATTTCTTCATTGTATTGACATCTACCTCCTAAAAGATTAAAAAAATTCTAAGTTAGGAGAGGGTATGAAATTTATGAATGCAAACTATGGAATTTTAATTAAATCTCATTCTAATTTCACTTTGCATCCCTATGTCCAAGATTCATCTTTAATCCTTTAAAATTTGAATTTTCAATAAAGAATTGGGACTGAAAGTATGAAAAACCTAGGATGAAAACATTGAATCTGCCCCAATTCTGAGAAATTTCAGATTTAATGCTTGAATTTGGAATGAAAATCCCCTTCAAATCTGCATAAACTTGTTAGAGCCTGTCAATTAGATTAGAAAACCCTTCGAAAATTCTCTAGAAATCCTGAAAATCACCTCTAATCCTGAAAGAAATCAAAATTCATCAGCAAACATGAAAATTCCAAGAAATGATCATCAAAAATCATGGAATTTAATTTGAAAATCACCCACAATCTCCACCTTACTCTGAAATCAGAAAAGTTCTGCTATCTCTAGAGCTGCAATCTCTTGTTTGTGAATGAATACAATGCCAAGCTCTTGTATTTATAGGAAACGATCATATCAAGAAGGGATAGACTTGCTTTATTTTTGTGTTTTTTTTCTTTTTCCTTTTTTTTTGCTTTCTTCTAGAATTTCTTTTCATAAGTTGATCTCTAGCTTTCTTCTAGAAGTTCTTTTCCAAGTCAATCCTTAGCTTTCTTTTAGAAGTTCTTTTCCAAGTCAATCCTTTTGTTTTATTCTAGAATTTCTATGTGAATGGACTTTGAAGAATTTCTCTCTTTGGGTGAAATTTTTATATAAAATATAACATTTAAATATAAGTCATTTCTTATACTTAAAGTTATATTTAATATAAATACTGTTTGGATGTTTGAGAGTGGTTTCAGATCTCTAGGAGTTATAATGGAGATTCTGGATTTTGGAAGATCGTAAAATTTTTCAGACTCAGCCAAATTTCAGTTTTCAACACGCTTCCACCAGTGTTCTTTTTCATTGCTTTTCTTGACTTTCCAAGATAAATTTGATACTAGAACAAGGATTTTCCAAGAATTTCCACAATTTCGAATGCTTTTCCTTGTTTTGAAATTTAGAACATTTCACCACTTCCATGCTTTTTCCATGAAATTATAGACAAATTTGAGGTTGAAAATAGGAATTTTACATTTGGTGATTTCACAACATTTGGCCTTCTCAAAATAGAAACTTCTAAATATAGAAATTTCAAAAAGGCAACTTTCTAAATTTAGAAAAAGTAAACAAAAAAGTAGGTTCCCAGATCGGCCCCAAAATGCCAAAAATAGAAACTTTTGAAAAAAGCAAAAAGCAGGAAAAACAAATTTTCCTAAAAAGTTGTCAGAATTGACCTCAAGCAATGTCGATCTCAATCACTTGGCCCTTCTGAACACCCTTGTGGCATCAAAATACTCATTTGGTCATGCTTTCTCTCTTTTATTTTAATGACACTCCTGAACTTAGAATGAACTCCTTAACCTCACACTGGCAACACTGAAGACTGAAACAAGAACACTTAAGCAAAACCCTAAAAAGCAAAAAACAAGGGGTCCCCATTTACAATGGGGCGATGTGTGATAATGTCACAACATGACCCCCCCTTTAAGGCTTAGACAACAAAATTTGTTGATTACATAAATGAATAGATATTTTTTAGAAACTATTTCCTTCAAGAACCAAACCTTAAATCAAGTGGAACTCCCCCAAGTTGTCTCATGACCCTTGTAAAGGTGTAGCTCCGAGTTGAATGCTTGGGCTCTCAGTCCCAAACTGTCGGATCACAGACACATAATTATTTTGGACAAAAATCCTTGAAATTATCTCTTGACCCTCAGAAGGGTGATAATTCTCAATCAAAGTCTCCTGAACTCTTTAGGAAACCATCCATACTTGAGCTCTTCACCAAACCCCAAACCTATCTCCAAATCATAACCTTGATAATATACTTATTCTTAAAATATGTCAGTAATAACAAGGAAGACAAAAAAAGGCATGAAAGAAAAGCCAAAAATGCTTCTCATACGAGCACCATCTCAAAGTAAGAAGCTAGCTTGAGATGGTAGAAATCCTCAATCCTCCAGTGCTTCTGATCATCAAATTGACCTTTGTTACTCCTTTACCTTCCAAAAGTAGCACTAGAAGAAAGTGGTACAACCTTTGATAGAGAGGTAAAATGTACTATAAACTCCTCATGAATCACTCCAATAATCCCGAACATCAAAGCTTCCACTCGAGTCATTTAATTGCCCCTATCAATATCCTTGAGAACTTGCTCAATTGTTCGCCATATAATCTTAGGCAATAATCTAACCACATTTATCTTTGGAAACCTTATCTTCATTGTTTGAACAATAGACACTTCCCTACTTATTCCTCCAATACAATTTACCTCTAAGTTACCACTAATAGAAGATACATGCAAATGACCATGTAACCATATACGAATCCTCATTGTTGGGGAAGAATAATTGTTCTACACTTGATGGCTTCAACCAAACTACCCAATATATAGTTATGCTTGAAAGGGCTCTATGACAAGCCATACCTTTTTGTATTGTCACCATAGAAAATAAAAGATGCATTGAGATTCCAAGAGCATGCAGATGTGTAGTGAGTTGTTGAGACTCACAATTGCCACCCCTGCAGTGTAACGCCTCCTACCACCACCTACCAACATCGAGAATCACTTGGACAACTTAAAACTTCATTCCTTGGCTACATTTGGTCTTCCTCTACACAGTTTCAAATTGTAATGTCCCCTATCAGGACTTTCTTAATTTTTCCCAATTATATTTCTAGATTAGGATTTTTGCAGACTAGTTCAATATAATTTCCTGTATATGCCATTTTCTGGTGTTAATATTTTTCTATATACCTTGTCATGAGAAAAGGTGTCTTTTCATTTAATTAATTTTAATATATTATTACTGATCAATATTATTATTATTATGTTATTATTTATTAATATTAATATTAATGCATATTATATATACTTCTATTTATATATTTTAATCATTATAAAAATATATATTTTATTATTTTATATAATAATATTTAATTATCATTTGATTAAATTTCATACTTTAACATTATTATTATAATGTAATATATTATGTGATATTATAATATGATTATAATATTATATTATTATTTATATATTGTTCTCTCTTTTTTTTTAATTAATTATTCATTTATATTTTAATTATATAAATCTTATTTTGACGGGGATATCACAGTCCACCCCTCTCAAATTTTGCTTGTCCTCAAGCAAAAATCATTTATACATAATTTCTCGGAGAGCCAACTTACAGAGTATATAATTGGATGCAAGAAGACATAAGGGATCCATGGACTATACATCTTAATGCATGAAAACACAAAGCATACATAAAGTAAACACACGAGTGCATGAAGACACGAAGTAGACACAAGGTAGACACATGAATGCATGAAGACACGAAGTAGACACGATGTAGGCACATAATACATGCATTCTTGATTAATGCCTGAGCTAGGGTCAAGAAAATGATTTACAAAATTTACTTCTTCAATAGAATCCTGCAACCACAAGTGATCATTAGTACATACGTGTGTATATAAGTTCCAAAGAAAATGTGAGCCTTGATAAATTACTCCAAGCCAATCCCATACTAAGCCCAAGAGTGGAACTTTGGCCCCCTTGGCCTCGGTGGTAGGTGTTAAGCATCCACATGAGGTGACCCACTTAGCGGGATGCTTGTTTTGTTCAGCTCTTATTATTATTCTTAGTCAAGGAGAACACTTAGGATGTAAACAGATTGCTTAGGCACCAAACTCAACGGTTTCCCTCAAAGTTTACAAATCCAAGCCCTTAAGCCTTTCTTGGGACTTGCCCGCAAGGCGCTCGAGCGCTGATCCCTACCCTATCTTGGGAATAACCGATTGGTTGGATTTACAATAGCCTCTCCCTGAATACACCTTTGTTCTCTCTTATCAGATTTAATATCAATTTTAATGTTCCTTGATAGGATTAGTTGTTCATACTCATATCCAACCTTATTACTAATTCAGCTCAAGACGACAGGAGTTGATGTTATCCAAGTTGCCTAGACACCACTATCAATGGATTCCTTCAAGGTTTACAGATCCAAGCCCTTAAGCCTTTCTTGGGTCGATGCCCGCAAGGCACTCAGGGTTGCTGATCCCCACCCTATCTTGGGACAAAGAGCCATTGCTTGGAATTTACACAAGCCCCTCCTTGGTAACATCACATCCTTCCTTTCTTAGCCTAATAGAAATAGATTGAGTATCAATATATATATTTATATAATTCTGATTTAGTTACCAATACTATTGGTAATGTCCCTTGATTGGGTTTAGTCCAAATTAATACAGATTAAGGATCTTCCTATCCATGATCATTACATTCATGCTAACCTTATTATTATTTTAGTTTACGAAGGATGTTTTGGATGTAATCAGATTGCTTGGACACCAATCCTCAGTAGGTTCTCCCTCAAAGTTTACAGATCATGCCCTTAAGCCTTTCTTGGTACGACACCCTCAAGGCCCTTGGGGTCACTGATCCCCACCCTATTTTGGTAATAACCTATTGGCTGGAATTTACTCTAGCCTCTCCCTGAAAACATCCTTGACATCTCTCCTTAAATAAAATGATAATAAGTCTTAAGCATTCAATTTCTAATGTATTCATTGATTAGTTTTAACCATTAAATAATAGTCTCCAGCCTGTGTACATACCTGGAACAGCAGTATGATGGTTATAGATATAATTTGCTTGTGAATGGTACTTATATCTGATTGATACTTGTTGAGTATATATATTTATCAGTAGACTGATCGACTGCTCTGACTCTCAATGTCTCATATATTGTGAGTGCCTCGACGGCTCTGAGTCTCGAGGATTTCCTTTTTTTATTATTATTATTATTATTTTCATGTTGTTTAGTGTTGACTATGTAATCCGCTAACTCTGCTTTTAAGTAACAATGAAGTTTTTATTACTTTATTGTTCTAACCCCTTATTATCATCTTTTTCTCCTTGTTATCGTATTTGTCTACTTTGTATATCAGTCACTGTGCATCTATATCTACCGCTGATCCCTTCATTATAATATATGTCTGCGAGGATAATGAATTCGTATATTACAATGTCTGTCCTTGTTCATCCCTTATATTCTATCATCTTCTACATATCAAATCAAGGATGATAATGCCGTAATAATTCAGGCATATGTGTTTCCCCATGTGGATCGTCGGCTCTATATTTTCCTGTTACCGCCGGTTGTATCCTATATTTTTTTGGTGTTGATATTCCTTGCTTTGACTTTCGATATAGAATATGTATTCAACAATTTATATATATGTTTTATTGGTGTGAACAAATCATCTCCTAATTCAATGATGACTACGTCACCAATTCTTTAGATTGTCTACGATTGTTCATTGAGGGTCGTATCAAATTCCTGTTCCAACGTTGATAATATAAATGCTGAATTGTATTAGTTTTCCTTCTATCTACTCCCTGTCATTTTTTGTATCCACGTATGATGGATTGTTATTGTCTGAAGTTCCCTTCTATCTACATATCCGGACTGACTTGGTCGCTGATATTGGTTTCTTATTCCGTGGATTATCTGGAGGCTTGATTGTCTTCTATTAATAAGTGTATTTTCTTTCCAACTGTATTTCAGTCCCTCTTTTTAGTATTTTTTTCTTAACGATAGTTTGTGCTGCATGTCATCAAGACGGATGCTTCATACTGATTTATATGTATAGTATTCACATACTTTGAGAGAGAGATTTCTGTAGAATTATAATATAAAGAGATCGTTGTAGGGTGACTTCCCTCATGTCTGGTCGTTGCTATATGTAAGGGACGTGGATGAGTTTGCTGACTAAGCGTTTTTTCCTCCATTCTTCAAATGCTAGATTGTTCGCTGTGCTGCGTCTGGATGGACGCTATATGTCGTTGCTTCTGATTTTTTTTTTAATAAATCTTTTTAACTACGATGATCTTAATTACCTTTCCCGATTCTGACTTGTGAATTTCCTGTACTGTTCGCTTAATATCTCTGCTGACTGGATGTAATATCTCTTCTGATTATATATGATATTTCTCCTGTATATCCTCTTTTACCCTACAGGATGGCAGGATCATGCTCTGATACCAATTGTAATGTCCCCTATCAGGACTTTCTTAATTTTTCCCAATTATATTTCTAGATTAGGATTTTTGCAGACTAGTTCAATATAATTTCCTGTATATGCCATTTTCCGGTGTTAATATTTTTCTATATACCTTGTCATGAGAAAAGGTGTGTCTTTTCATTTAATTAATTTTACTATATTATTACTTATCAATATTATTATTATTATGTTATTATTTATTAATATTAATATTATTATATATGTAATGCATATTATATATACTTCAATTTATATATTTTAATCATTATAAAAAATTATATTTTATTGTTTTATATAATAATATTTAATTATCATTTGATTAAATTTCATACTTCAACATTATTATTATAATGTAATATATTATGTGATATTATAATATGATTATAATATTATATTATTATTTATATATTGTTCTCTTTTTTTTTATTAATTATTCATTTATATTTTAATTATATAAATCTTATTTTGATGGGGATATCACACAAATTCTTGGGACAACTTCATAACCTCTTCATACTTTCTTGAGCTCATTCTTGCATTTTGGAATCCAATTTATTATGCCCACACCAAACATATTGAAATTCATCATCATTATATCCGGTAACTTATAACCCACAATGCAGTCTGTCTTTAATATTGTCCCACCAATGAACAAGTTGCTGACATAATGACCAAGCAGCTTAGTTGATTCAAATTTGTAAAGTTTAGGGACAAGTTAGGCATTTTTAGGTTTCGCCATTAAGGGAGGGGTGTGATTGCGCTATTTTTTTTTTGTAATCTGTTTGTTTGTACTGTGAGAGAGCTATGTTCACTTTCATCAGAGAAGTGCTTATATGCGTTCTTGGTTATGTGTGTTCAATTTATTGTAATGACAAAACCTGTTAGGTTTATTATTAAGGGAGGGTGTTGGTATATTTGTTAATATTCACATAGTTTGTTATAGGTTTGTGAATTATTATAATATATCAGTTGTATGTTTGTTGAGTTGTTACAAACAACTCATAATTAGAGAATTTGTTTCCTCTAAATTAGGATGTGCGTATCCTGTAAGTATGTATGATATTTGATTAAATAACGTCACATGATTTTATGTGCTCTCTAAATTAATAATACTCAATGATGGATCCAGCTGTAATGGAAAGTGCCTGTAAGTAGATACCTAAACTTTCCATAATGCATTTGGTTTGCTGGATGTTAAATTCAACCTAATTGACTTGAATTATTTAACTCTCCGTTCTTTACTACAATGTTAGTTATTATTTACCTGAATTATGCATAATACACACTGTTTAGTGGAAGTCAATTTCAACATAATTGACTAAAAAAATCCTCCTTTAAACTTCAATTCGGCTTTTGTTTCTTCAATTTTTGTCCAATTACATCACTTTCTAAAGCTGTAGGGTGCTGTATCATGCGTACCTTTCAGAAACCTGCATTACAATGCAAGGTAGATACAGAGTTGGGTGGATCTTGAATTCAACCTAATAGACTTGAATTCCTTAACATGGATTCTGATTGCTTTATATAATTGTTAATTATTGTTTGCCTAAATGATGCACATTACATATTGTTTTGTGGATGCCAATTTCAACATATTTGACTTATATTTTTTCCTGAACTTGGATTCTGATTTCTTCTCTTCAATTTCTTTCACCGCATTGTATTACACCTATATTTTAGAATCTTGCATTACCATATGGAAACAATGTCATTGACTATTATAATCCTTTACTCATCTTTGAGTTGCGGCTATTTCATTGTAGTTGCTTGTCAGTATCTAATTTTGGCTCACCTTTATGTTTGGAATCAGGTAAATTAATGAATACTATGAGATAAATATTAAGTAGCCAACAGAGTTGGATATCAAAGATTGTTCTGGATAGGTGCAATTTAATCTCTCAAGTCGATTTTCAATAATTGGATTTTTTGGGACGCTACTTCTGAAACATGAAAATGACATTCGTAATGCTCCTAATGGTTGGGCATGGATTTTGTTTGTTATGATGCATTTCGTATTAAATTGATTTGATTGATTTTATGCAGGGATGCACAGGCACTTTGTCCTCTTTGGCTTGATGGAATACCTCGAGAGAAGGTCAGTAGTTGCACTATTTAAAAATAAATATTACCTAATTACCACAGTATTTTATGTTTATTTTTTGTATGGACAGGCTGAATCGGCATTTCTCTCCAGATGAGGTGTTGCAGCTACTGGATCGTTTCTTCAATCTTGAAATGCTGGTAGGTATAGTATTACATTTTCATACCATCGTTTATAAATTATACTCATAAAACTATATTGCTTGTGGTATTTTCAAACGTGGTAGAGCTTAAAGACTTCTAATTTGCTTGCAGTTGTTTTTGACATGGATACTAGTACAATTAGACGGACATTCCTAATGTTTTGTCATTTACTTCAGAAGCCAGATGATGATGAGATAGAGGCATTGGGTCAAGATGAGGAATTTAGCCTACCTCATTCTGTTTTTATGATGAAAGATGATTGAGAGGCTGCAGCTTAAGGGTGTTGAGCTACAATAAAGATGTAAGTTGAGTAGAAAATATGTCCATACATCTGATTAATGCAAGCCATCTGCTTAGGCTATCCATTATAGATGGAAACCAATTTCTCTCCCGTGATGCACACATGCATGCACAGCTCCTGTGTAAATGAGCACAGGTGTTTGTGAACTGCTAGAGTTCATATATTTCTGATTAAACCCAGTAAGTAAGATGTGTCTTTGCTTCATCCTGGTTGCATGGGTTTTAATGTTGCAGTTTATGAAGCTATATCTCTGTTTATCACCGGCTTGGAATTTTTTAATCTTTTACATTAGCCTATTTTCCTTTCACTTATGTTCCCACTTGCAACAATATGAAATATTTGAAATTTTCCTTAGGATTATAAAATATCTCACTTGTTTATTTCATGTTGCAGACAATAAATGCTACTTCTGTCCAGAAAGGAATAACTTTGGTCCCCATTTCATGTTGATCGCATTTACAATTTAAGATGATTTCAGTATAGATTTTGTGGTCACAAGAATGCTTACCATGTTGCAGCTATTTTCTGCAGAGCTACCTATGTAATGCCTATAAGTTTTTAATAAAGTTCTTGAATGCTATATTGAATGACGGTGATGCAATCAAATCTTATAAGATCATTTTAATTACTTGAAAATCTTTGTTTTTTATTAAAATAAGCAGCAAAACAAGGGTGCTGTCTGTCAAAAAAGGCAGATTACAAGAAGGTCAAGAATATCCCATTAACAGCACGAAAATCTTTGTAAATTCATAAATGAGAAGTCAATATAAAAGAAAGCCATGCCTGTAAGCAGTCAATGCATCTTATAGACAGTTACAAACATAAAATAGCATATATTATAGAATTACAAACATCAATTTAGGATTACGTAGTTAATTGCCTAAGTTTATTAACTTTAACAAATTTATCTTTACAATATTTCAAATTTATGTGTCAAAAATGAGAGTTACAAAAACATATTTTCACCATGCAGAGTGCTGAAAAAATAGTCTTTCATTTAAGTCGTACAACTATCTTGATAGGTAGAATATATTTTGTCAGCATGCATAATAACTGCATAGAAACTGTTGGCCAACTAATTCCCAGAAGATACTTCACAGCATAAAAGCTTAACCACCACGAGGATTATGTCTTAACTAAGTAGAGTAGTTGAACCGCTGGGTACTGTTGACCAACTAATTCTTAGGATTTACTTTATGGCAAAAAAGCTTAACCACCACAAGGATTAGCTTTACAATATAGTCGCAAGTTCCTTTAAGGTCACCTTAACGAGTATGCCTTAACATATGGTCTCCAGGACCAAGTGGCTTTTGGCTTTTAGTGCCCAAAAATGTGGTATAAATAACAATCCACGAATTCACACAGCAATTTATTTTGAAGTAACATGCTTCGCTATCCCAGCTACTATGTGCATTCTTTCATGGTTGTCAACTAAGTAACACATTAATTAAGGAGTCTTGACGCTCAGATATGACTTCTAGTTCTGATTCTTGTATTGATCATTTCAAAGTTGTAGAGATTTACTAAAAGACCCTCCCGATTTTAGTAATTGCCATATGCAGAGATGCATATAAGAAACAAATAATGAGAGAAGATCAAGGCGCCAAAACTTTTATAGTTCCTTGGGTTTATAAACATTTGGCCAACAGAAAGTGAAGATGTCTCAATGGACTTGGTAGGGCAAAGGTTTTCTACTAGGGGTGGTTGATAGAATTATGAGATTCCCATATTATGATGCTAATAATTTCCTTTCATTGCTAATACAGTAGCAGTAGCATTTGTACTAAATGTTCATACTATGATCCTAACATTATCCTTTCATCATAAGAACAATAGTAATGTGGTTTCTTAAAAATGTAGAAATGTTTTCTATTCTCATAAAATCGTTGGTAGTGAGTTACACGTCATTACAAATTTCTATAAGCCTGGGTTGCCAAAGCGAAGTGACATCAACTTGACTTTTATCTTGTTCTAGCAAGTATCACAATCACATTGTCATAAAAAAATAGCCACATGTTTTGGAGGCCCTCAAAACTTTAGATTGATAGGGGTATGACAAATATGCATTTCTTTCACCACGAAAATAAATAGAGGCTTAAGGGAACAAAGTTAGCTTGAACATAAGCTTCCTAATAAGTAAACATGCTAAGCATCATTATATTTAGAGATAAAACAATATATATGGCTATGATGGGTGGTTTGAAAGAGGTCAAAGGAGGAAGCTTATATTAGAGAAGCATCGATGCAGATGAACTTTGGAGTAAGTGTTGTTTTCATTAGTGGATGAAGATACAAAAAAAATGACGTTTATGCATTACACAAAATTGAAAGCTAGTTGATTGCATTGAGAAATCAGAAGATGATACATTGAAAAGGGGCTAACAAGTATATGTGATTCAATATGAAGCTAGAAACCTATGACCTATAATTTTTAGTGAGAGGATCCAATTAACTTGGAGGTTAAACAACTCCCTAGTTATAATTTTAATTCTTCTTGGGTCTCTATATTGGTGTTGTTAGTACTCCAATTCTCAACCTACTCACCTTTTTGACTATTTTTATGATTTGAAGTTTATGGAGGGCATCAAATACATTAAGAAGCATCATAATGCCATTGAGAATATAGTATGGTAGGAGAGACCATGGGAAAGGAAAATGAATTTTTTAAGAGTCCTTGCAAGGAAGATGATGTTCCATCTAACATTATTGTTTGTTATAGGATTTTATTTCACAGACACTAAATATTGAATGATATATTGAGAATAAGCAAAACCTAGCTACATTGATTGTTTTGGAAGTATTAACTACTTTATTATCGATGACCTTTTTACCCAAATATTGTTGTGTACAGGTGTACACGTTTCAAACAATTTTTATTTTTTTTATGTGTACATTGATACTAGAGGTGGTAGCTCCCTTTCATTAATATCATAATAAAGATAACTGGCGCCGCCCCTGCCAACGACCCTTCCTTGGCTGCTCTGGGCCCTGTGGAGGGTGTGAATGGTTCCTTGTAGCCTGCTATTGCAGTGCCTGGTAAGGTACCCCTGCTATCCTCTCGGCAGCCGGCTTCCGGTCTCAGAAATGTCGTCCCTCTCCGAGTTTCAAATCCTCTTATCATCCCTCTGGATGACGTGGTTGTAAAAGATATTGATGCTGCGTCTTCTGTCTTCGAGGGTCATGGTCTGATCTGCAGGTTCAAGGGCTTTTGGCCGAGTCTCTCGGATCTGCATGCTTGGATCACCCGCATGTGGGAACCCATTATCTCAGGAACAGTTCACATTTTCCCTCTCACGAGGGGATTCTTCATAGCCAAGTTTGAGAATCCAGCTGATAGGAAGGTGATTCTTTGTGATCACTTCTTTAGTTGGGACACCCGGTTTATGCTCATGATGAAGCCTTGGCACCCAGATTTTGATGCTTTTACAAAGACTTTCTCCAAGGTGCCTACCTGGGTGTGGCTCCCCAACCTCCCTCTTGACTTTTGGGTTGATTCTCTGTTTGAGGCTGTGGGGGAGGCTCTTGGGGATTTTCTGTTGGCTGATGAGGAATCAGATGATATTCGTCACTCCACATATGCTAGGATTTTGGTTGATTTGGATTCATCCAAGGGTCTCTCGGAAAAAATAAAGCTGCAACATCCAAAAGGATCTTGGATCCAATCCTTGGATTATGAAGGCCTCGCCTTTAGATGTAGGAGTTGCTTCAAAACTAGTCATTTAGCTGGTCAGTGCAGATTGGAAAAGGCTAAAAAACCCGCTTCTTGGTGGAAGGGAGCCTCCTCCCATCATTACATAGTTGCGAAGGCCTCGACCTCTCGAAGCTTTTCACAGGTTGTTTCATCTTCTCAAGAGGCTTCTGAGGGCCCTGTGCCACCAGTTTCAACCACTAGCTCTCCCTTGGGTGATGCTTCCATCCCTAGTGTTTCTACTGTTCGGGACTCTGTTGGTGGTGAGGCGTCTGTTGCTTCGTTGGATCATGCTGGAACAGATGCTACAGATTTATCTCTTGATTCAGCTTCTTAGGATTCCGGTGGCCCTATTTCGGGACAACTTCTTGTTTCCCTACTTTTAGGTGCCTCGATCCTTGATTCGTCTTCTTGGCAGGATTTGGCCAAGATTGCAGAAGATGGGTGGACTTCTGTTAAAGGAAAAAAAAGATCTAAACTTTTGCCCTCTTTTGACATGTCCCTTCGTTCCTAGAAGGGGAAGAAATAATCAATCTATGCGGTCGGTAGGATCTTTCTTTGCTGTCCGATGTAAGTCTCATGGTTGTTGTTTCTCATTTGTTATATCTTTTTCATAGCAGCTTCTTTTGTCAGGGTTCCAGCTTCCTTTTGCTGGTACCAGTTTCTTCTCCAGGTTGTGGGTGCCTGCTGTAAAACCCTCGCTCTGGTCTTGATCTGTTCCTTCTTTGTGTGCTACTTTGAAAATCTTTTTCGACCAAAATGTATAGGGTTTCAGGGCCCCTTCAAAACCTATTTTCCTTAATAAAAAACATTAAAAAACATAGTGAGGAATAGGATCCTACTAGCCTCATTGACCTCCTAAAGATGCTCAATTTGTGTTAGAGTTAACAAATTCTTGGAGAATCTAATTTATTAAGCATATGTGTCCATGTTGTTGTTGAAAAATCCTTCTTGCATTGTAGTAGCAACCTCCTCCATTTTCTTAGTGCCCTTCATTGTTTTAACACAAATTGCATTCTCGATTAAGCCCTTGGATGGTATAATCATCATGTTCTTGAGAGCTCCTATTACCAACACTCGTAGCTCTGGATTTACCAATCAATGACATGCTCAATTCAATCAAAATTATCAAACATGTGTATGATACTGTATAAAAAAAATTCCAAAACTCCGTGTTGACTATGGGTCCTAGATACTATCTTCTCACCTATTATTTGCTTGATCACATCCTCCTCAACATCACCTTTGATCACAAAAACTTTTCTTTAGTTGGTCCTCCACCACTCTTTGATTGCAATCACACTTGCACTTAAGGATGGAAAGAAAATCACTTGCCTATGTGGATGCGTTTATAAAAGGGCTCGCCATTCTAAAAATGCCCTCAAGTAAATGCCAAGATGGGCTTGATGCTTTGGTATTCTATCTACCTATTTTCTTTATTATTGTTTGATGACTATTTATGGATGCCTTCCGTCGTAACTCTCGCATCCAGTTTGAAGGTGTGCTTTTGTGGCGTCAAATTGCAGATAAAGAAAATTGATATCTCATCGTCATTTGGTCTTATTTGGTTGTTTTAGCTTACTTGTGGTGTACTTTATCACCAACATGTCCATTTGGTTTGGGATTCATATCATACGAAGCAACATCTTGTAGGTGAAGATACCTTAGTTCCTTTGATTCGCAAGACATTAGAGGAGTGTAAAAGGTCTAGACCCAAAAGAGAGGCAAAAATACTTTGCCGACAAACCTTTGGTTTGATGATGAGTGCAAGTTAGCAAAAAGAGGAGGAATGAGTAAAGAAAACAAGAAAGAGTATGAAAAGCTGCTAAGGTGTGAAAAAGACAAAAATATGTGAACATAAGGAGGATGGAGCTGATTACTCTTAGAAAATAAAATCCCATTTTTTTTTGGAAAGAGCTGCAACAAAAGAGGAAGCAAATAGAGAATATCATCACAGAGTGCCAATGGCTTGAATATGCAAATAAGGTATATGAGTGTGGGCAAGATAAGCATAGACGTCTAGTAATCAATGTCATGACCGAGCATTCCACCATTGGAGATAACATTCAGGGCATAAAGAGGTTGGTAGGGGGAAAAGCCCAAGATATAGATGAGTTGCACACTAAACATTGGAAATGGAGCATTGATGTCCTTGCACCTCATATCAATTGTATCCTAAAAAATGTTAATGAAGAGGGTTTGCCTAAAAATTAGATATCCGACATCTCCACAAAAGCGGTGACATAAATAATCCATCAAATTACCACACTACTATGATTAACCCCCTCGGGAAACTCTTTGGTAGCATTGTTGAATGTAAAATCAACACGTGGGCAGAAATAGAAGGTAAAAGAGCTAATAAGGGGCAGGCTGGTTTTATACCAAAACTTTCCACTGTTGATCGTGGTGTTACCCTTAGATTCTTGGTTGAAAAAATATGGAATACTCAAGGTGATGAGGCCTTTTGTTGTTTTGTCTACTTAAAAAAGGCCTTTGACATACCACACGACAAACTTTGGGATAGAATGGAAGAATTGAAAATTCCTAATGAGCTTAGAGTTGTGGTACATATACTTTATGAGCAGGGCAAGGCTAAAATCAGAACTATAGATGATATTTTAGAGTGCTTTGGTAGTGATATTGGTGCCGAACAAGGGTGCCCTCTCTCTCCAACTTTATTTGGGCCATATATTGGTAAATTAGAAGAATGGCTAAACAAGACTAATGGTGAGGGAGTTTAGCTAGCTAAAAATGCGATAAAACTACTTATGTATGCAAATGATCTCATTTTAATTGCTAAAATAGCTAATGGACTAAGGAACACTTGAACGCACTTGAAACCTTTTGCAGCCATGAAGTTGGGATGCAAATGAACACTAGAAAAACTAAAGTGACAATCTTCTCTTTGACACAAAATGCTTTTCTTTTTAAAGGCAATCCTTTAGAGATAGTGAATGCACACAAATATCTTGGGATTGATTCTTAGAACAAACTTAGTTGGGAGACATGTGGAGCAAAAAGAATTCAGTGTGGTTGGAAAGCACTATATTCCCTACAAAATAGATGTAGTAATGCAAAGTTATGGGGATTGGGAAACCAAGAAAATGCTTGTTGGTTTGTTGGTCACCTTGGTGATCCTTTACGAATGTGAGATCTGGGGCAACATGTTAGAATAGAAATGGATGCAAGTAGAAAGAATCCAAAAACATCTAATCATCAATAATCTTAAAATTAAAACCGTTGTCCTTTATGAGATCTTATTGGTGGAAACAATAATCTTCCCTTTAGAGGCTTCGATATTGGTTTGGTTGTTAAGCTACCTAAATAAAACTGAAAATATGGAAAAATACCGTTGGCCTAAACTTATCATGGAGGAAAGACTAGATAGGAGAATAGCACATGGATGAAAAAGTGGGATGTTAGTATACACAAATGTTTGGATAACAATGAAGAAATCAAAAAAAAATGTGAGGGAAAAATTCAAGAGTATCAAATGGTCAAAACAAGATGGGTGTAAAAAAGCCTATTATATCAAATTATTTAACCCCACGGGAAACCATGAGGGAAAAACATACATAGGAGCAAATACTAAATGGAGAGCAAAACTGCTTATAGCTCAACTTAGGACTAGTTCTCACCATTTGAGGTGTGAAGCAAGTAGATGGATGATACTTAAGGAAGAATGTGTTAAGAGAATATGCCTATTTTGCAACATGGGAGTGGTAAAGACAGAGCAACACTATATCATGGATTACCCGATATACAATGACATTCGTTCCAGCTATGTAGATATTTTAGAAGTCGTCAATTTAAGTACTTTAATTGAAGAAACACAACTTGACAGAACAACAAATCTAGTGATCAAAATTCATTGTCAAAGAGTAGATTTAAAGAGGAAGTTACAAAGTGTTTAAGGCTCTGGCACCCTATTTGATGCAGTCAAGACCAAAGAAGCCTCCAAAGGAGATGTCCAATCTTGCAACTAGAGATAACACAACGAAAAGAACAAAGAAACACATATATATAAATTGAGCATGACAAATTTTATTATCATCAACAAGAATTTACATCAAATTGGCTTCAAACATGCCGACCTATAAGGCCTTCCCGATTGTGGCCCAATACAAAGAAATTAGTCTCAGATCTTATTTCCGATCTATCAAACCTTAGAGCTATCCTCTCTCAGCTCTCGGCTACTCTCCCAACCCCTTAAACAAGTACTACCTAGCTTATAAACAAGATTGCCAACCACAAGTTGTCTTATCCGATCATCAACCTAAGATAAAGAAAATGATTTACAAATATAGAGGCCAGGACCTAAAATGTGAAACACTGGTCACCATAACAAGAACATAAGGATGCACAATCATAGATATAGGTCCACACGAGTTCCAACAATCACTATCCACGACGACACACGTTAAAATCCAACAATCACCAACTGCACGATAAATCTCTTAAATCGGTCCAAGCAAGAAATGAACACGTTACCCTCAGCCCCTAGAGGAATCCAAATTCGAACAACCACGAACCAAAAGAGATGCGATCAAAGGAAACTATTCCCAAATAGGTCCTAAACATCACAACACAATCACACACGCCAACTCTAACATAGGATCGAAATCCAACTCGATCACTCAAATAAGAAAACAAAAACAAAACACAAAACATCTCTTTGGTTGATGCAAGATTGCCAACTGCCCTAGGATGCTCCTGCATCACTATTCTAGGGTGTTTTCTACTTAGGGGTCCCATAGATTGCTTCGACTTCACAAATGTTATCAAAATCTTTCATTCCTTCATTCTTATATCTTTTGTTTTACCCAAGGCACAAAGTACTTAGTACTTTGCATTTTAATGTGACATCTTTGTATGGAGTATATAGAGATGCGAGGTACTCACAATTGCTTGACTAGTTAAATACATGTTCTTCTAGGTCAAATTCTCAGTTAGTTGACCAACTTGTGATTTTGTTCCCCCTCATTATCTTACTTTTCATCTTCTCCATCATTGTTCATAAATCCTTCATCCTAATATATGATTCCTCCTCGATGCATTTTATCATCTAGCAACCCCAACCCATATTGGTACCATCGGTGAGAGACACATCAAACTGATTAGATTTGAAATTATGCCAATGAATCATTCCACCAAAGCATCCCATTCAATGATCTTTTAAAGTTTTGGCCAAGTATCAATGGTGTCCTCGATGAATTTTGTTGTCATTTGTTGTATGGCATTTTTAGAGAGAAAATATGTTGCGACATTGGCTTCACGAAAGATGCAAAAAGGAAAATTTCTCCATTTATTCCAAAAACATGTCAATCCTATCAATCTAAGCTGAAAATTTCTAACTTGGAGCATGTTGATTTGCGATGGCATTGATGAAAATTAAAGAGTCTTCCTCCACATTTATCCTTCTAATGTTCTTTTCTAAGCACAACCTGATGCCAATATGGAGGGCAACACATTTAGTATAATTATTTGTTCCAATCGAAAGTTTAATTGACATAGCATATACAATTGCACATTTATTGTTATGAATAAGAAAGCCTACTCCCGATTGTCTAGGGCTATAGCGCAAAGCACCGTCAAAATTGAATTTGAGTCTACTAGTTGGTGGTAGTCTCTACTAGACTCCTTTTTTGATATTGGTTTGACGGTTTCACCTTTTGGCATAACGAGGTGGGGTCAAATGAGGAAAATAATTTACATTGTCTTTGAGCTACCTTTGTGTTCAAATGTTCTGATACCAGCTTCAATATTACTTATTAGTGTATTTATTGATGATTATTTTTCATTGAATATTTTCTCATTTCTCCTATAAGTGTTCATGACCACACATTAAATATGCTTTTTACATCATTTGGGTGTGGTGCACACCATTCTAATTGACTATAGAAGTAGGTCTAGCACTTTGAGGCCACCTTACATTACACGAGTAGGTGATATGCAATATCTTGCGCTTCCTTACACAACAGACATCTTTGAGGGCTAGCTATACCAAATTTTGTAGTCTATCTCTAGTGAGAATACTCTCATTTGGAGTAGTCCATGTGAATGCTCCTACCCTTGGTAGTACATTTTTTCTACCAAAAAAGATATTTGGGCCATGATTCGATTGTTTGATCTGATTTGGCACCATGTATTCGAGTCTGGTAGAGTACGAACCAGGTTTGATTGTGCACCAAATTATTTCATCACTTCCTTTAGTAAAAAATTCTTATGATTCTCCATTTCGGCTTTGAGAAGGGCCCTACAGTCTAGCTTAACTTCCTAAAATTCCTTCCATTTTAGTTTTGGGACACCATTTGAAAGGTTTACTATGAAATAGTCACCCACTTTATCACCATAAGTATGTGTTGTAGGTTCGATGCCATTGGTCAACTCAAGGATGAAATCCAATCGGGGGTTCTAATTCCATGGTTCGTGCCTAAAGGATGTAGTCTCATCATTACTTGTCTTCTATGTACGATGGTTTGTAATGATATTGTTGCATTTGATTATGAAATTCCAAATAGTGGATCCCCTAGTGGGTTGGCAATGGTAAGGATTCTTTTGGGTTCCTCCCCATCCATGTACTTTGCTCGTATGAACTTACTCCACATGGCATTTGATTGTTTATACATCCTCTTAGTTAGCTTTGTGCCCAATGCGAGGTCCTGTAACTGCATGTCGCGGATGTTGGCACCTCTATTTGATTTATCATTGGTTATCTTGCCCCATGCTATCAATGGTATAATGTGACTCTTTTCATTCAATCCTTCCCATACAAACTTCTTTTGTTGGGCACTAAGCTTTTGGTTTGCTCAACTTGGCAACTCTAAGCATGATAGTGTGTAGACGGGAATAACCAATATGATAGATTGGACAATTGCAATCCCACCGCTAGTGTGAGCCAACAACCTTTCTAATAGTTGATTCTCCTTGCACATTTCTCTATGGTTACCTTCTAATGATCTTCATTGACTGTCCTAGTAAAGAAAGGGATACCCAAATATTTTGGAGGGAGATTTTCAATATTGAAGTTGAGCACATTTGGTATCCTTCATTGCATTGCTTTTGAGTAGTAAAGAAGAATACACTTGATTTTGTATTGTTAATTACTTGACTTGAAGCTTTTGAGTATTTTGATAATTTATTGCTTATACATTGTGCTCGTTGCACAGTTGGAGGACCATATAACATTGTTTTGTCTAGAAACATCATATGGGTAAAGGTTCAATAATTGTACATTGCATTTATACATTCTCATAGCATGGTTGTTGTGTTGGTAGGTTGTCATTAATGAAGAAAAATGTTGTAGCTATGTCATATTAGTTGTCATTGATGTCAAAATCTCTCTATTGACATATTCTGTTATGGCTCTTAGATATTCTATGATGTAATTGATACTGTTTCAATCCGTGTTGATTCACATATATGAATATGGGTACTAGATTTTGATAAGATATTTTGGTATATTTGATGCTACTATATTTAAGATTTCACGAGTTTTGGTGCTTCAATCAGATTTCTATTTTGTTTGGTAACACGGTTTACTAAGTGCTTTGTTTGTTTGGAACAAAATGTGTGTTCAACATGTCCGCATTGCTTTGTGTGGACATTTTTGGTTCCATGATTTTGAGAAAAGGTTAAGGAATGTATGAAACATGTAATATCAAATTGGTACCTGTACTTGTGTTTTGGCTAACTTGTGGAAGCAAGCATGTGGTATACTTTGTGGATGTAATGAATTATCTTAGCCAACTACTTGTTAAAGTATTTTGGGCCAACTTGGAATTCAATGGATTTCATATAAATATGATTGTTATGCCTCATCTGAGGTAATGGATAGACTGGCAAGAGAACCGATGAAGGAATAAGAAGTGATATGTAGCAGGAATTAACATGAACTACTGAAGAACATATGAAGTGTGTAAGATATGTATTATGAGCTTCAAAGGAATTGATTTGTGCATGTCAGATGCAATTGTAATAGTTCATTTTGTTTACCTATTCTTCTCTAGGTAGTGAGCCCTTTGACAGTGAGCCTTTTGGCAGTAAGCACTCGTAATATTTTATAACTAGTTATATAATATTGAGAGTTAACCCTCTCCGTGGTTTTTCCCATTTGAGTTTTCACGATAAAAATTTGGTGTTCACTTGTGCTTATGATATTTGTGTTTCAGTTTAAATAATGATAAAAATAATTTGAGGAGCAATAAGCAAATTGGATTTAAGGGTTTTAAGGAATACTAATTCACCCCACCCTCCTCTTAGTATTCCGATTGTTCAACATGTTGTTTTCCTCCAAATTTCCTTGCTTAAAACATATGCTAATATAATGACGAAGGGGGATAGGGGATCTCCCTATCTTAATCCTTTTCCACTTTAGAAGAATCCACATGGAGTGTTGTTTATTATCAGTAAATGTCTAGGAGTGTAGATGCAATTATATATCCAACCATTCCTTTTTTGTTAAAGCCAAATTTCTCTAATATTTTAAGCAAAATATCCACTTGACCCTATCGAAGGCCATGCTCAAATCTAATTTTAGAACAATACCTTTTAGATTTGATTTTTAGAAAGAATGCACTACCTCATGTGCAATGATTATCCTTCTCATTATGTTCCTTCTAGATACACATCCACTTTTCTCTTATGATAGAAGCTTTGATTGGAGAGTTTTAAGCCCATTGGCCACAACCTTCGAGATTATTTTATACATTGAATTGCACAAGGAAATAGGCCGGTAATCCAGGAATGTACAACAATCTCCCTTTTTAGGGATAAGAACAATGTTGGTATTGTTGAGATCTTTGAGAATAGTTGACTTTTTCCTTAATTCTTCTACTAGCTACCAAAGTTTATTCCCCATAAAATCTCAACATGTTTGGAATATTATTGCTAGGAGTCCATTGGTGCCTAGAGCCTTGGATTCAAGTTGAAAGTTGTTTTTTTGACTTCCTCTGTAATGGACGGTCTTAACAAAAATTATTAGTATCCTTTTTTATTACCTTGGAGATGCACTCCTTAGATCTGTGAGTAATCGTTAAAAACAAATTCAATTGCCAAAGGAGGAAATATTAACTTTAGAGGTATGCTCTAATAATTAACTTTCTTTTAGAGATGCTTAAGTCTTAAACATATATGATATTCTAACATCATGTGGCATATATTGTTTCATGATGCAATAAACCTTGTGTCCTATTTACATTAAATTTCTATAATATTTCATTCAATTCCAATGAAGGGGAAATAATAACCGATCACTGATCTTAAGATTCTTAGAACTATGTGGAACCATTTGCATTGTATCAAAATCCTTGAAAAGAAAGGCAAAATTAAGAGTGGTGCCATATATCCTTAGGACATTAGTTCAACAAGATAGAGATTTTTTCTACTAGACTTTGAGTGATTTGTGCAAACACAATAAGAGCCAAATACAAGTTCAATGCATTGAAGAAACATACATCTAGAAACTTGGGTTATTTGCAATAGTTCTTCTAATAATCTTGAACATGATGCAATCAATCATTTGCAATGATTTAAGATTGAGGTGCACTAATGCACATCTTAGTGATCCTAGTTCATAAATGAATTATACCAATAAGAAGGGATGTATAAATGATGTGAAATTATTAATAAAGTTAACACAATGAAAAGTTATTGAGAGATGATTGTATTGCAAATAAAGACTCCTAATTAGCTATAGTTGCACGTAGTTTTGAAAAGCTTTTCATGTTTCAATTAATTTCTTTTCAAAATCAACATGTTTGAATTTATTTCTTTTTAAAATTAACTCGTGATATAGGTGTAAAATAAGAAAAAGATGGAGGAAGAATATGGGTATGATCCACCTTTTCCTAATTGCACAATTGGAAGGAAGATGACTCAATAGGCTCAAGTAGGACTTAAGCACAAAATGGGTCAATGATGCTACACTTTTAATGAATTGGGAAGAGTTGATTTTTTAGGGAATATGATTGACCAATACAAGATAGATGACTTAGTGCAATGAAAACTTTTAGTAGAAATAGATAGACAAAAATAAGATAGAAACTTGTAATGACCTGAAACAACAATTAGAGAATGATTGTGACTTGTGGTTTCAGCTTGGAGTAGAACTAGAGGGTATAGTATACCTCGTACTTTTGCCTGAAATCTTTCGGGACGGTCTGTTAGATCCGATACTTCTTAGATTTGTGACAAAAAATTTGTCACTTGTTCTTGCACAAATAAAAATAGGAAATTGTTGTGTTGAAAGGAGTTTGCCTTGGTCAAACCCCTATTTAAGAATCAACATTGAAATTGAAATGAAATTGCATAAAGGAAAGCATGTAAATGTAAAGGTAAATATTAGATCCGCCTTGTAAATATTTATACCTTCATGAAGGAATAATGAGATCACACATATTGTTGAACCATGGAATGTAGGAAGGAATCAAGGATGCCTATCACAAATGCATAGATCTATGAATGCCCCTCTAAGATCTTCAATGTTGTTATGCTTGATAGAATCTTGCCTTGAAGAATGGATGAATGAAATGCATGTAGATGGACAAAATAATTTTCTTGCTTGATTAAGAACTCCTCTACTTGGCCATCATGAGAGGTAAGCTTTCTACAATGGAGAAGATTGCCTTCAAAACACCTTAGGATGCTTGAAGAATGTTTGAGACTTGATCTTGAATGCTTGGATGCAAAATTGTAGGAGAGCGATTGAAATCTTGATCATGGTTCTTACCAAAATGAGGAGAGATAGTCTATTTATATACCTCTCACAACATTTTAGGGATCAAAACTTAGGAGAGCCGGCAACAAATCTAAATTTTCCACTAAAACACCTCAACGGGCCACCCATTTAAATTTGGGCTCAAATGTCTAGATATACAATGCCCAATACCTGGGTATAGAATGCCTAGGCATTCTATACCTAGGAAAATGGGCCCAAACTAAAATGGGAAGTCAGGGACAAAGGGAAGATGTTGGAATAAGTGGAGCCAGGTTGCTGGATTAAGCATAATGAACATGAAATCTCAAATCACCCAAATGGGGCCTAATAGAGCATCTAATTATAGGTGCTAACCTTTTAAGATGGTACATTTAGTTCCCACTTTAGTAGGAGTACGAGACAACCTCATGCTCATGGTAAGGTAGATCAATGCATAGGAAAAAATATTATCAAGGTTAAGGAGACAAGGAGATACCAAGCTCCCAACTGACTTAGGTCCTCATCAAATTGGAAACCAAGATAAAATAGGCAACACTAAAAAAGAGAAAGAGAGAGAGAGAAAGACATGACCAACTAGCCTAGTAATATTTGACTATGGGTCATGTAAAGTTGCAAAAAGATGGAATTAAAGGTCTAGCAAGCTATTAGATGCTACTAAACACATCAAAAAGGGATAACCAAGCGAAGCATAGTCCATTGGGAAATTTGAAAAGAGGGTTGGTCCTTAAGGAAAGCTTTGTCTCCATTAAGGGATCCATAAAAGAGATCAGTCCTAAGGAAAGCATAGTCTCCAAAGGGATTTTAAAAAGGAGGATCAGTCTAAGGATCCACTAAATAATGCACAGGGAATGACAATGTAATGTAAAGATGAATCCAAGGAAAACATTCTCTCCTTAGCCATTTGAATAAGAGATTGCATTGAATCATTATGTGTATGCAAAATGTGAAGCAAGGAGCATAGTGTATGACCTCACATTAAGGCAATTGCAAATTCCTTAACTAGAGCAATGAATTTAACATAGCATACATGCACCCACAAGAGACATTTCCACTATGCGATGCCCCCAAGGAAGGACAAACCAAGGGAAATGGAACACATGGTAAAGAGAGCACAAAATGGATCTAATAACTCTAGGGTTAGTGTGATCATATGATAACTCATGAATATCAAAATTATATTAAAATGAATTGACATCATCCCCCAACGGTAGTAGAACTACAAGCACAACGGAAGAAGATCACATAAGAGATACAAAGAAAAATATTTTTGGGCCGATGTTGCAGAGATCAAAAAGAATGGTGGCTACCACTTTGTGTCATCCCGTTTAGACAACACAAAGGTACATTTATAAACAATATCATATACAAGATATAACATGTATATGACATATAAAATAAATGAGATACAAATAGAATACTACCACAAAAAGAAGATTCTTTTATCACCTTGCACCAATGGAGAAACAAGGGTCATTTAAAGAAATCTAAACAAAACATATAATATGCAACACATCATGGGGTAAGCACAACACAATAGGAAAATACACAAAAGAATCCACCATACAAGAGGATCTAATCAAGCATATCGCCTACCTCCCCATCTTGGTCTGTATTATTTAGGGAAGGTGGGCAACATGCAAGAGACACAATGTTGAGCATGGTAGATGGAGCTATCACAAGTTCCAAACAAGGACCATGCTCTAATGATGAGTCACTTTGTTTGTCATTAGGAGAAAGGGATAATTGTTTTGCAAATCTAGCAGGTAGGTCATGATTAACATCAATAAGCTCATACATATCATCTAAATCATTAGCATTAGCATCATTTGCGTTAGAAACATTGAAATTTTTATCAAGTGTATCTTCTTTATCCAAATTAATCACAATAGAATGTATGATAGAAATAGAATCATCGTGATTGTTCAATTTAATCTTATGAAGATTAAATTCCTCTCTTGGGTTATGCATAGGTTGGTTAAAGGGAATCAAGGCATCACTGGGCGTCTTAAGAGAGGAGAGGTTTTGGAAGCACACTTATGGGCCTTAGGACAATGTTCACAATGACGGTCACAAGCACAATGGTTACATTTGGTTTTGTTTGGAATTGGTTTGAGATCAATCAAGATTGGGTCATTTTGTTGTTTAGGAGAAACAAAGGAAGGAACCAAACTAGTTTGAGAGATAGGATATGTTTGTATGATATATGAGGTGGAATTGAAGCATAAATAGGTGGTATGAAAGGTGTAGGAAGAAGTCCAAGTCTAAGGCAAGGAGATGAAACTACTTTAGGATTACTAAGTTCAAAAATATTTTTGGTAGGAAAAGAAGAAATTATCTTTGTGAGGTTGAATTGGTTGAGGCATGCTAGGCCAAAAGAAGTCAAGGTCAAGGTTCCCATGACTAGCTAAAGGCTGATAGAGACTACAATTAATTGTTATAATTTCTCTATCATGAGGAAATTTCAAACACTTAAGAATAAGAGATACTATAACTTTAATGGAAGTAAGCCAAGGAAGGCCAAGTCTAACTTGAAATTGATCAGAAGTTGGGATGACAACAAAGGTAACATCTAAGGATTTCTTACCAACTTCAACAGGAAAGGTAATTGAACCATGAGTGGTATAAGTGAAACCATTAAAATTTTTGATCATCACATCAAATTTTGATAGGAGTGTTACTAGAGGTTTCTTGTGTAAAGATGTTCTTTATGTTACAACTAGCAATTGTCATTGCACCAAAATATCGACCTTTCAATGCCTGATACAACTAGTAGACTTATAGAAGACACAAGAGGTTGTTAAACCATGTGATGAATCTCAAAGGGGGACATTGGGGGTTAGTCCAATAATCCCCCCCTCACCCAAGGGGATTTGAAATTGTGACCAAGCTCTGATACCACTTGTTACAACTAGCGGTTGCCATTGCACCAAAATATCGACCTTTTAATGCCTGACACAACCACTAGACTTATAAAAGACACATGAGGTTGTTAAACCATGTCACAAATCCAGAAGGGGGACGTTGGTGGTTAGTCCAACACTTTAGTTATAACATTCACTATGCAAGTAGGATCTGTAAGGACACCACGAGAGGTAATACCATTAATTTTCACAACAATGTAAAGACAACCATCACGTGCCCTAATAGTCTCCTTAGGATCAAATGTAATGCAAAGATTGGGTATTGGTTTGGGTTTGGATTGATCAATGAGGTTGATGACATTTTTGGCCTCAGTACACCTATCATCATATTTCACAATGGTAGGAGCGTCAACAAATATAGTGGAAGAAAAAGGTAAATAATAGGTAGAATGAATGGCATTGGTAGAATAGGAAGGTAAGGGATTGATATAAATTTGCAAGATTTGGTTGGGAGGGGCCACATATTTCTTTCCTTGGTCATTAATATCCTCAAAAAATATAGCATTAGAATCAATAAGTGATGCAGAGATATGGCTTATACTAGGTTCAACAACATGTAATGACAAGGATCATGTGACTCAACCTCTTGGATGCTCTTGGATACATTCACTAGGCCACCAAGTTGAACACACTACAAGGCTTGAATCAAATATATGAGGGTATTGTGAACAACATGAAAAACTGAATTTTGGATTTAGAGTTTGATGATTCACTCTTTGATGACTATCTTAACAATGTCACAAATCTAAAATCGGAATTCACCCTTTTCCAATTGGTACTCCTATATTGAAGACCAAGGCCAAAAAATCAATGTATCTATGCCTCAAACTCTCTTACTTTGGACTTATAGGACCCTACACAAGATTTATGAACCTTCCTTGGTCTTATAACAACAAGGAACTTCCTTTGAAACTCTAATTTGCAGCATAACTCACTGTTAACATATCATTGAGACAATCGGTTACATCAAGACAATCACTTACACAAGGCTCCCTTCATAATATCATGAAACCCAAACTTATTACTTGGCTTGGAAGGGCTCCCACACATCACCTTGACATCAAACAATTAGTAATTAAATTCTCCAACTTCAGCAATGCAAATTATATCTTCTTATTGGCCTCTCTATGTCTGATAAATGAGGATATAAGATATACAATCCTTTATGTGCACATGACAAACAAAGTCTCTAGACTTGCAATCATGGAATTTGAAAATATATAAAAGGATCTACCATTCCACCAAATTTTAGAATTTTCTACCAATGGAATGGAGTGTAATACATTATTTTAGGCCATTGATTACCCTAACTAGGGTTTCAGACCAACCTTCAATGAAATGACAATAAATCACTCAAAAATTAATAAAAATTGATGAGACCAAATTCATTAGAAAATAGATTCACATATATTTCAACCCAATTGGTCTGAATGTGGAATATATAATCCATACACTTGTGTTGCAATAGCTTGTAACTTCCAGGAAACAAATAGTCTTGTAGGATTGCCTATGGTAAAATGGACATAACTTTCTTTCTACCCAATGAAATCATACCAAACCAACTTCAAAAGAATGCTAATTCATTCATTTATTAGTACCAATAAATTTCAGATCCGTACAATGTCGTACAGATCCCTACCATATAAAATAACATGACAAAATGTTGGAAATTGCAAGGAAATTAAGTTTTTATTCAGAATTATTGTTCAATATACACACCAACCCTTCATCTGAGTTGGAGGATCAAATTTATACTTGTGCAATCCAATTATGCCCCTTCAACAATCCTACAACTACCCATTAACAAATTTTAACAAACTTTTAAAAAGTTGTCACTTGACAAGAAACGTTGTCATGACAACATTGACAACTTTTACATTTTTGAACCAGTTGATCGCAAACTTTCATAAATGGGTCCAAATGGACAACAATGTCCCAAAATGACCTTATTAACATGAAAGAAGACAAAAAGAAGCAAAAACCCAATTTTGATCATGTTGACCATAAAGGTGCTTTTAGGGTGCCCCGTCACCATACTCCCAAGGGAAAGAAAGCTCAAGTCCCACTTGAGGACAAGTTTGGAATCATGTAGCCTTGCTTTACAATATCATATTCAGTCATCCAAGAAACATATTCCATGGGAAGACCTCTCCATTTGACAAAATATTTGAAGTAGACCTTATTCCTTATCTTCTTGAGTTCTTGGTATCCAAAATGCACTCCAACTACAAAGGCTTTCTTGTTGGGAGATCTCCGACCCATTCCTCATTTGAGAATGTTGATGAACCTGTATTATCACCTACAAAAACATCCCCTTTATAAGGGTAGAGATTAGATACATTAAAAGAAATGGCAACATCGGGAGGAAGTTCTCTTTAATGTGCATTCTTTCCAAACTTATTGACCACTTTACATGGCCCTATCTTCTTCATGTGTAGTTTCAAATACTACCCCTTTGGAAAAATTTTCTTCCTCAAATGAGACAAAAATAGATCCCCAAATTTGTAGTGAATCTCCTTCCTCTTCACATCAATTTTGTGTTGGACTTGTCAATACTCCTTTGTAGGTTATCCTGTTAGAAAGTAAAGTCCACCAAGATAACTGAGAGGGGGGGGGGGGTGAATCGGTTATTAGATAATTATAACCTTTATCAACTTCAACAATATTTAGCCATGTAAGCAATGTAGTTACCAACCATAGAAAGATATTCATACACAATGACACAATAACACAAGATATGTTGACTAGGGAACCTCTTGATCAAAGAGTAAACCCTGGTGGGAATGATGCACACAAAAGATGCACTAATATAAATATTCCTTGTGAAAGGATGAACTCTGTTAAGAGTCTTATGAAATACATTCAGTACATATGAATCCCTATTAGGAGATTTTGAATCCCTGTTAAAATATTCTAACCCCATTAGGAGTTATGGAAGACAGAAGGATCCACTGCCCAAACAGCTTCAGGGTAAGATCATTGAACACACTGTCCAAATGACCTTAATATTATTTAGCAGAATAATATGAAATATGTTACCTCCTTACTATGCCAAACCGCACTTACTGCTACACCAGATCTCAATTCCAGATCTCTATACTTCACATGTCTTCCTTCACAATTTCGCTTTCACAGCTTCATTAGCTCTTTTCTTCACTTCATGCTTACATTTGCATTCAACCATACCATGCTCACACTTATTTCACATTACTACCACACTGCTATATTCAATAAAGAAAAATAGTCCTTCCTTTATACCACACTCAAATAATTACAAATGAGTCGGCACACAAATACAAAATAAGAGTTTCCACACGCTACATAAAAATTACACAAAATTGTCAGCTTCCATATATAATAACTCTTCACTCGTGTGACCTCAAAGTTTGCACTGTGAACCACATCACTATCAATGTGTCTCAACCTTCCCTTTAACTACGCAAAACCAAATTCCATCCCGATTAGGAGATATTATCTGATTTCCACAAACCATTACTCAGGAACACTACCTGAATACTGCTTCCACCAAAATGCTCATAACTTCTATGAATAAATAAATTTCTACCTGCGCTCTTAACCATAGACAAATAACATATCAAAGAATATAACCTCAACATTGCATAGCTCCAACTACAATATCCCATGTGTGCTAATCAAAACACTGTCTGCTTCTCTGCTAGTCTCCAGAAGATCACTGTGTTGACATCAATGACAATCATAGTCATGAATGCAATAACAACTGCTACAGAATGACTACCAACATCCATAATTCATTCCTAACAATCTCTCCCATTGGCATTGATGGCAACATAGATGAAAAACATCCAATGTTCCAAAAATCCAATACTGCTGCTTTGACAAACATTTCAAATCTTGCTTCGTTATCCTATTCAGTTCTCTCCAACAGATGGTACAAGTGGTTTTTCATATACACTTCTCCCCCATTGACATCAATGACAGAAATTTCATCACTATGTCAACAACAACTCAATGTCAATAGACACTGTTTAGAAAATACATTCACAAGAGTCCTCATGACTTAGCTCACATACTCCCCCACAGAGGAAGTACCAACATCCAATCCAGAAGAAAGATAGGGCTCATATACCACTGGACGGATGCAACCAACTGCATCATTACTCAAAAGTAGGCTAGGGCATAACCCCAAGCATACCTCTTAGATACTCAAATGTATCCTTAGGCAAAGGCTTTGTAAATATGTTTGCTATCTATTCCTTTGTGCTTATGTACTCCATTCTGACTTCTTTTTTAGAAACTTTCTCTCTTACAACATGATACTTGATCTCTATATGCTTTGTCTTAGAATGTAAAACAGGATTCTTAGACATACTAACTATATTGGTGTTGTCGCAATGTATGACAACAGGCTCAACAAACCTAATTCCAATATCCTTCAACATCTACTTCATCCAAATTATCTGGTTACAATTGTTTGCTGCTGCTACATACTTTGCTTCTGCTGTGCTCTGTGAAATACAATTCTGCTTCTTGCTTAGCCAAGAAACTAATCTTCCTCCAAGAAAAAAGGCTCCACCACTGGTGCTTTTCTTGTCATCAACACTACCTCCCCAATCAGCATTTGTATATGCACATAGGGTAAAATCATCATATTTTTCATACTGCAATCCATAGTCCATTATATCTCTTAAATATCTCAGTATCCTCTTTACTGCTGCATAATGTGACTCTCTAGGTTCAGCTTGAAATCTTGCTACCATTCCAACTAAATGTTGTATATCCGGTCTAGTATGTGTTAAGTACTGCAATCCTCCAATTATGAATCTGTATTTCTTCTACTCAACTGCTGGTGTTTCATCTTTGCTAAATAGTTTATGTCTTGTAACCATAGGTGTTCCAACTGGTTTACAGTTCTCCATTCCAAATCTTTTCAGCAAATCATTCAAGTACTTTGTCTGACATACAAAGATACCATCATTGTTCTGTGTTATCTGTAATCCCAAAAAGTATTTCATCTCACCAATCATACTCATTTCAAATTCAGTCTTCATTTCATTAGCAAATTTGTCACTAGCTTCATCTTCTCCTCCAAAGATAATGTCATCAACAAAAATAACTATAATCAACAAACCATTTTCAATTTCTTTTGTGTACAGATTGCTATCAGCTGTTCCTTTAGTAAATCCTAATTTCAACAAATACTTATCCAATCTAGCATACCAAGTTCTAGGTGCTTGCTTTAGTCCATATAATGCTTTTTTCAGTTTACATACCATATCTCCTTCTTGAGTCAAAGGAAAACCTTCAGGCTGCTCAATGTAGACTTCTTCTTCCAATTCACCATTCAGAAATACGGACTTCACATCCATCTGATACACTTTGAATTTCTTAAAAGATGCATAGGCCAAGAACATTCTTACTGCTTCAATTTTTGCCACAGGTGCAAAAGTTTTTTCATAGTCAATTCCTTCTTGCTGCGAGTATCCTTTACAAACTAATCTTGCTTTGTTTCTTACTACTTCTCCTTGTTCATTCATCTTGTTTCTAAATACCCATTTAGTTCCAATCACATTCTTGTCTTTAGGTCTAGGGACCAATTCCCATGTCTTGTTCTTTTCAATTTGATCTAGTTCTTCTTTCATAGCATTAATCCAGTGTTCATCTTCACAAGCTTCACTAGTAGATTTAGGTTCAATTTGAGAAATCAAACATAAATGTGCCTTATTCCAAGTCAGAACTCCTCTGTCCAAACTTCCAATAACTTGTTCAACAGGATGATGTCTTGATATATACCTGTTCGGTGTCATAGTTACAGATCTTGCTTCAACTGTAGATTCTTCTCTAGATTCCTCTCTAGTTTCTTCTATAGGACTCTCATTCAATAATTCACTGTCAGTCTCATAGAATAATTCAGTAGTTTCAATGTTAGGTTGAGGATGAGCTTCTTCATCAGATTCATAGTCAAGCATTCTTTCCTGAATTTTAAACTTCTCATCAACTTTAACATTTGCGCTTTCAACAATAGTTTTAGTTCTCTTATTGTAACATCTATATGCTTTGCTCTTCAAAGAATATCCAAGAAAAATACCTTCATCACTTCTAGGATCAAACTTTCCAATATCATCATCTCTCTTTATATAACATTTGCTTCCAAAAATTCTAAAATACTTAACTGAGGGTGCATGTCCAAATCATAATTCATAAGGTGTCTTGTCTGTGTCTGCTTTGATTTGTACTCTATTCATTGTATATACTACTGTATTCACTGCTTCTCTACAAAATGTCTTCGCGAAATCATTCTCAAATAACATAGCTCTTGTTGCTTCAATCACTGACTTGTTTCTTCTTTCTACAATACCATTTTGTTCAGGTGTTTTAGGGGCTAAAAACTATCTCTTAATACCATTCACTTCACAAAAAATGTTAAACTCTCTAGAAGTAAATTCTCCACCTCTATCAGATCTCAAACATTTAATCTTCATTCCAAATTCATTCTCAACTTTATTTTTAATGATCTTAAACTTATCAAATGCTTCAGATTTTTCTTTCAGAAATGCAATCCACATCATTCTTGTAAAATCATCAACAAGAATCATAAAATACCTTTCTCCATAGAATCCTCTAGTCCTGGTAGGACCACTCAAGTCTGTATGAACAATCTCCAACTTCTCTGCCGATGTGAAATTCTTACTAGGAAATGAACTTCTCTTTTTCTTAGCCATCACACATTCTTTGCAAATCATGTTAGTAGGCTTCATAATTTTAGGCAAATCCCTTACTGCAAGTGTAGTACTCACTTTCACAATGTTATCAAAGTTTATATGACAAAACCTTCTATGTCATAACCAACTATCATCAATTTTAGTAATCAAACATGTCATCTCAGTAGGATTCAACTAAAATACATTACCTCTGGTTCTAGATCCAGTTCCAATCAGATTTCCATCTTTATCCGTTATCACACAAGTTTTCTCAGTAAACCAAACTTGATATCCCTTATCCACTAACTATCCAACACTCAAAAGATTATGTTTCAATCCATCAACAAAGTAAACATCATCAGTATTAGTCTTTCCATCAAGAGTAATAGATCCTATACCTTTAATCAAACAAGGTGCATTGTTACCAACTCTAACAATTCCTCCATCATAGTTGTTAAACTTTATGAACTTCTTCATGTCACCAGTCATATGATGTGAACAACCACTATCTATAATCCAATCAACTTTCTTTTCAACTTGGGAAACTAATGATTTTTCTTCCTTAACATCAGATTCATAATTCTCTTCTTTAATTGCTACAAATCCTATTTCATCATTAATCTCAGTATCACTTTCACTCAAAGTTCTTTCTATACTAGCTTCAAGATCTTCATCATTAGCATAATAACATTCCTTAGATCTTCTAGGCTTGAAATTATTTCTGTATATCTTAACTCTCTTAGGACACTCAGATGCAAAATGACCATATTCTTGACAAGTCCAACATTTAAAATTTTTCTTACCATCTGGTTCTCTTTTCACAAGCAAGGCAATACCTTCTTCAATCTTCTTATCTTCTTCATTTCTAGATCTGTTGCTGCTGGCATAATCTCCACTCACACTGGTACTTCTTGACAAAGTAGGACAAATATTAAGAGCACTGAATGCTGTCTCCATTCTAGGTAAGTCTCCTGATACCCTCAAGTTCATTTCTGCTGCTTCCAATCTTCCAAGAAGAGTCTCTCTTGTAAAGTTTGTAGTACAAGGTATAACTTGTTAAATCATCTGTGTTGTTTGCTTAAATACAGGAGTCAATGTCCTCAGAATTTTCCATATTACTTCATTCTCTATCTTTGTTCCTCCATAAGCTTTTATTCCTACAATAATTTCTGACATTCTACTAATATAGCTTCTAATAGATTCATTTTCCATCATTCTTATATCTTCAAATGCACATATCCAATTATGTAATCTAGCTCTCTTTTCATGTTCATCACCTTCAAAAGTAGAGTGTAAAGCTTTCCAAATTTCATGGGCTTTTGTTAAACATTTTACCTGACTATATTCATTCTCTGAAAGTGCTTTCAAAAGTGCTTCTCTTGCAAGTATGTTACACATGAATAGATCTAGCTCATCTTTAGATCCTGTCTCAAGATTGTCTTCTCCAATGATAGTCTTCTCATTCTTTGTAATCAACCAATAACTTGGTCCTAAACATAGTAGATGTGTCTTCATCTTCTCTTTCCAGTTGTCAAAATTTACTCCATCAAACTTAGGGCTTTCTTTCCTGAAATTCGCCATGGATCTCCTTAAGCTGTTAAACTTTTCTTTCAAGGACCTTCCGCTCTAATACCAATTGTTAGAAAGTAAAGTCCACCAAGATAACTGAGAGGGGGGGGGGGGGGGTGTGAATCAGTTATCAGATAATTATAACCTTTATCAACTTCAACAACATTTAACCATGTAAGAAATGTAATTACCAACCATAGAAAGATATTCATACACAATGACACAAGATATGTTGACTAGGGAACCTCTTGATCAAAGAGTAAACCCCGGTGGGAATGATGCACATAAAAGATGTACTAATATAAATATTCCTTGCGAAAGGATGGACTCTGTTAGGAGTCTTATGAAATACATTCAGTACATATGAATCCCTGTTAGGAGATTTTGAATCCCTGTTAAAAGATTCTAACCCTGTTAGGAGTTATGGAAGACAAAAGGACCCACTGCCCAAACAACTTCAGGGTAAGATCACTGAACACACTATCCAAATGACCTTAATATTAGTTAGCAGAATAATATGAAATATGTTACCTCCTTATTGTGCCAAACCGCACTTACTGCTACACCAGATCTCAATTCCAGATCTCTATACTTCGCATGTCATCCTTCACAATTTTGCTTTCACAACTTCATTAGCTCTTTTCTTCACTTCATTCTTACATTCGCATTCAACCATACCATGCTCACACTTCTTTCACATTAATACCAC
This sequence comes from Chamaecyparis obtusa, assembly GCA_027943335.1. Classification (NCBI taxonomy): domain Eukaryota; kingdom Viridiplantae; phylum Streptophyta; class Pinopsida; order Cupressales; family Cupressaceae; genus Chamaecyparis; species Chamaecyparis obtusa. Next base: position 522,132 of record BSBK01004662.1, read on the forward strand.
ACTTCTACATTCAATAAAGAAAAACATTCCTTCCTTTATACCACACTCAAATAATTACAAATGAATCAGCACACAAATACAAAATAAAAGTTTCCACACGCTACATAAAAATTACACAAAACTGTCAGCTTCCAGATATAATAACTCTTCACTCGTGCAACCTCGAAGTTTGCACTATGAACCACGTTACTATCAATGTGTCTCAACCTTCCCTTTAACAACGCAAAACTAGATTCCATCTCGATTAGGAGATAACATCTGATTTTCACAAACCGCTACTCAAGAACACTGCCTGAATACTGCTTCCACCAAAATGCTCATAACTTCTATGAATAAATAAATTTCTATCTGCGCTCTTAACCATAGACAAATAACATATCAAAGAATATAACCTCAACATCGCATAGCTCCAACTGCAATATCTCATGTGCGCTAATCAAAACACTGTCTGCTTCTCTGCTAGTCTCTAGAAGATCACTGTGTTGACATCAATGACAATCATAGTCATGAATGCAACAACTACTACAGAATGAATACCAACATCCAGCATTCATTCCTAACATATCCTTGACCTCTTCACCTTTTATTATCATCTCTTCCATCTATTGTTGTACCCCTTTATGTATTTATTGATCAAGCATACTAACCTTTGGCATGAAAAAATGGAATGGCCAATATCCACTCTTGAAGGAAAAGAGTTGAACATCTCTCCTACCACCTTATCAACATACTTTTCAAGCCAATCCTAGATCCCCAAGGTCAAATAATCCATTGTTGTTGCTGTCATAACATTTCTAGGCTTTAGAATGGTTGCAAGGTCCATGTCCTCTTCTCTTGTCTTTTTGAACTCCTTCCTAACCACCATAATCACATTAGAGCCCATAGGTTTTTTCTTTGTCTTCATCCATTAATGGTGTCAAGGTATAGGAAACTCAATCTTTCTCTATCTCATAAGTATTCATCCTTCCATCATACTTGGCATATCTATCAAATTGCCATGGTTGATCAAGGAGTACATGAAAAACATCCATATGGATTATTTTCACACAAGACCTTATCCTTATATCCCCCTATATGGAAATCTACCCAAATTTTCTCATTCACCAAAACTTGTTTACCCTTATTTAACTAAGAGACTTTGTATGGAGTGTGATGAGGCAATCTCTTTCAATTTAACTTCAAGCTACCATTTCAACAAAAACCAAATTGTCAGTGCTACCAGAATCAATGATAACTATGTAACATTTACCTTGGTTTTTGCATGTAGTCTTGAAGAGTAAATTTCTTTATGGTGGTTCCTTCTCCATCGGCACTTTGATCAAGGTCCTTCTCACTATCAGAGACTCACCAACTTCTGGATCAACATTGTGTGATGGGGATTAAACACTTTCACTATCTTCTTCTTGTGTGATCTAATTTCTCCTTTCACCTCCAAATGAAGTGGCAGACTAATTTTGAGGGCATTTCCATGCTTGATGGCCTACAAATTTATTACACTTATTGAACTTCCTGATGAATCCACTTGATCCTCCTCTTTGGCCTTCAAGTCTACCTCCAAAATTTGATCTTCTTCCTCTAAAACTACCCCATGAGTTTGAGGTTTGTTCTTGAGATTTACTTGCCTCTGCTTCAAACTTTTGAGACTATCCTCTGCTAGAAGAAGTTTTCCTTCCCCTACCTCTATTATGCTTCTATTTCCTTCTCTTTAATTTATTTATTGCCAATTGATAGGACTCTTCCACTATTCTTGGACTTGTGAGACTTAACTCATCTTTTAGGTTGTAGCTCAATGCATTTATGTATCTTGCCACTTTTTCCACATCATCTTCCATGTGGCCTGCCCTTATACTCAATTTGTAGAACTCCTCTGTATAGGCCTTCACACCCATGTCTTTTTTCTTAAGGTTTTGAAGTTTTGGTATAATTGAATGACATAATTACCATGTAGGAATTCCCTTTGAGATTGGCAACCATCCTATCCCAAGAGTTGATTTTGGATTTTCCCTTCTTCCTCCTTTCATCGTGCACATAGTCCCACCAAAGTAAGGCATCGCCTTTTAATTTTGTATTTTCCAACTTCACTCTTTATTCTTCTAGTACATCATACTCAAAATAATTGTCTAGTCCTTCTATCCAATCTAGGAGTTCCCCACTGTCCATGTTTCCTCTATATAATGATAGATCCATATTTATCTTGGGACCTTCTCCTTTGACTACCTTTAGTAGCTTTCACAGTTTCAAGTCATCAGGATCCAACTTTGCTTGGGACCCTTCTTGGGATTTCTACTCCTCCCCTTCTTCTTCTTGGTCACCCAAATCTCTTGTGACCTATCCTCTTCTCTGACTTGTTTCAACTATAGCAAGCATGGTTTCAATGATTTATGTAAACTCACTCATCTCCTTCATTTCTCTTGCATGTTTCTCCTTCAATTGACTCACCTATTTGGAAACTAGATTCCCTTTTGGAAGTATCCTTGCTTCTCTTCACTTCAACTTTTCCCTCTCCTTGACCAAACTTTTCTATGATACCAATTTGATGTAGAGGTAGGGCTTATACTAGGTTCAACAACATGTGATGACAAGGATCATGTGACTCGTCCTCTTGGATGCTCTTGGACACATTCACTAGGCCACTAAGTTGAACACATCACAAGGCTTGAATCAAATTCATGAGGGTATTATGAACAACATGGAAAACTAACCTTTTCATTTAGAGTTTGATGATTCACTATTTGATGATGGTCTCAACAATGTGACAAATCTAAAAATTGGAATTCATTCATCCTTTTGTAGTTGGGACTACTATATTGAAGGATAAGGACAAAAAATCAATGTATATATGCATCAAAATCTCTTACTTTGGACTTAGTGGACCTTACACAAACTTATGAACCGTCCTTGGTCTTATAACAAGGAACTTCCTCTAAGACTCTGATTTGCAGCATAAGTCACCGCTAACATCTCACTAAGACAGATAGTTACATTAGGATAGTCACTTACACAAGGCTCCCTTTACAATATCATGATGCTCAAACTCATTACTTGGCTTGGAAAGGTCCCCGCACATCACCTTGACATAAAACAATCAATAAGTCAATTCTTTGACTTCAACAATGCAAATTATATCTTCTTATTGGCCTCTTTGTCTGATACATGAGGTATCAGACATATGGTCTGTTATGTGCATGTGACAAACAAACCCTCCAGACTTGCAAGCATAAAATATGAAAATATATACAAGGACCTACCATTCCATCAAATTTTAGCATTCTCTATTGGTGGAATTGAGTGTAATACATTATTTTAGGGCACTGATTACCCTAACTAGGGTTTTAGATGAACCTTCAATGAAATGACAATAACTCATTCAAAACTTAAGAAAAATCAATGAGACAAAATGCATTAGAAATTAGATTCACATATATTTGAATCCCAATTGGTTTGAGATCAAGATATGGAATATATAGTCCGTACAATGTGTTGCAACAACCCGCAACGTCCAAAAAAAATAGTCTTATGGAATTGCCTATGGTAAAATGACAATAACTTTCCTTCTACCCAATGAAATCATGCCAAACTAACTTTAAAAGAAAGCTAATTAATTCCCCTATTAGTCCCAATCAATTTAAGATCTGTGCAATATCATACAAATCTGTACCATGTAAAGGAACATGACATAATGTTGGAAATTGTAGGAAAATTTAAGTTTTTATTAAAAATTCTTGTTCAATCTACACACCAACCCTCGATTTGAGTTGGAAGATCAAATTTATACTTTTGAAATCCAATCATTTCCCTCCAAACATAGTAAAACTACCCATTAACACCTTTTAACAAAGTTCTAAAAAGTTGTCACTTGACAAGAAAAGTTGTCATGACAACATTGACAATTTTTACATTTTGGAACCAGTTGATCCCAAACTTTAACAAATGGGTCCAAATGGACAAAAATGACCCAAAATGACCTTATTAACATGAAATAACACAAAAAGAAGAAAAAACCAAACTTTGACCATGTTGACCATAAATGTGCTCCTAGGGTGCTCCTGCACCAATAAGGTCTTGGATAACAAATTTCAAACAAAAACGCTTCTTAGTGTGTGTGAGTGATTTACACCTTCATGAAATAACAAGATTTAAAGAGAATTTACACTATTCAAAGAAAACTAATCTAAATAATGCACAATTAATCTAAATATCTCATGGTTCTCTAAATTGAAGTGGTAAATGAGGCTCTCAGCTGCAAATCCTCACTAGTGACACTCTAATTATGAGAATTGAACTAAGAATGATATGCAAAACAGATCTAATTATCAAATTCTAGCTCTATTTGATAATAAAATCTCTAAAATGATCAACAATTAAGCTAAAATATCAATGAAAATGCTAAGTGAGTGGTGTGGATGCAAATTGCAAGAGCTTTGCTGCAATTCAAAGATATGGAGTGGATGAATAATGCCTCAAAATGCCTTCTATTTATAAGATTTTCCCAAGGGTAGGGGGTAGAGTGAGATAACCATGGTTATGCTTGGGTAAGGTCAATTGGCTTTGCTTTGTCCCTAAATTGGGGGACAAACATTTAAATGGTTTCAAAAGGCTAGACCATTTCAACAAAAGTGAGTGATTTGTGTCCATTTTGTCTCCTTTTTCCTTTGTTGAGAGAATTTATGATTTATTAATTAATTAAAGCAATTAAATTTAGCCATGAAGGGTAAGAGGTTCATTTTGATTTTTCATTTCAACCACTATGTCATTAATTGAATTTAATCAATTTCTTAGTGTTTTTCCCCTTTTCAAGCTTTATTTAATCATTTAATCATTTAATTGAATTTTCCTTTGATTTGAATTGCCTTTGTTCCATTTATCAATTTTTCATGCTATTTTGATGACTTGATGCACCTTTTGATTGATTTTAAGCCTTTGCCAATTTTCTGTGTCTACACTTAGTAGTAGGACTAGATTGACAATGGTATTGGAAAATGTCTTTGGGATCAAATTTTTTGTTGGATTGTTTTGAAGGATCAATTGGATTAATGGGAGGAAGTGCTAATGCATTAACATTAATCAACTTCAACATCACATTAAGAAGAGATTTAGAAAGAGGTGTAAAACTACGAGAAGGTCTAAAAATAGATGACAAAGGAGACACACATTTCGATGATGTTGCCACTTGTGCATAAATGTTGTTTGATGAATTGTTCTTCTCGATGAGTCTCTTAGGTTTTTGAAACTTTTGGGATGACTGGGATTCATCATGACTCTTATCAACAAGAGCCACTAATGGAGTGCTGCTCTCAAATTGAATCACTTAAAGATGATAATTATGGGGCACTATGCACAATTGAGTAAAGGAAATTATTTAGAAAGTAATATATTATGTGTAATGTCTTTTTTGTAAATTAGAAATGAAACTATATTCCACATCAATATCAGACACAAGATAAGAAATCTAAGCATGCAAATGTTTAAATCTACTAATGAAATCAATCACTTTTCCTTTAACACCTTGTTTAAAATACATAAAATCATTCAAAGAAATATTAGGACCAATAGTGGTTTGAAATTGTTTTTGATAATTAAAAGAAACAAAAAAAGGTGTTGTCCCTTACACCAACCCTAAGGCAACAATAAAAACAACTAAATACAACAAATTCTAGAACAAACCATTAACAAAACTAGCATCACAACAACCAACCCACATCACAACACACTCGTTTCATGGGGGGAGAATGAGAGACAACCATAAAAATTTTCCTTCATCGATGAATGAATACCTAGGTGGCACTTTCAATAGGGTCCCCACCACCAAGGGGATGTGGTGGAACCCCTTCTCAAGACAATCAACACCAGTAACAAAGTGTTGGCAATTTTGTGCCACCACAACCAAAGGTTGGAGAAAATTAGAAGTAGCTATCAGAGGAGGGTTTGTACAGATAGAGGGAGTCACACTAGCAACATGAGGTGGAGTCGGGTCCACTGGGTCTACCAAAGCAACATGAGCATCACCTTGGGGGAAGTCATCATCATCCTGTGAAGAATTATGAGAGGAAGAATCAAAGGACATGAAAATCAAATGATCATCATTTGCATCCTTCCACCAAGTGGAAACACCTTATGGTGTGAAAGAGAAATTGGTAGCCAAATAACCAATAGAGAAGCAACATCAACATAAAAAAGGGAGACCCTCATAATCCAACGATTGATTCCAAGGCCTATCCCTAACCATGAGAATCACACCCCCCAAAAGGGGTTTGGAGATGTCAATATCCACTAGAATGAGAGCAAAGTTAGAGAGGCTCATAATTTTCACAGCCTCATCCACCTTTAACAAATGACCAATAGAGTTTCCAATGGCCTCAAAGTAAGAATTATCTCAAAAATGAAGGGAAAGATTTGGGAAATGAACCCATATTGGACACACACTGAGTGTGTTAGAGTAATTAGTTAGTTTTATTACTCTTTCTTACTTAAGCTTTCTCTTAGGTACATTATAATTAATATCTTTATTAATTATAATGTGCAATCTAGCTTTTCTCATTTTAGAGTTTTATTCACCTTTATAGGTTGAACCTTGTATTGTTTTTTCATTATCTTGGAATAGAATTTCTCTCTCACATTGTTGAGATTTTCAAGCTCTTTCTTTTTTGTCTTCTTGGTTTCCTTTCAGCAATAGGTTATTTGCATGCAGGTGTTCTTGGCATTCTGTGAAGTTGGATTTCTCAACTTCTACATGGTATCAGAGCTTCCCTGCTGCTATCTGGTCTGAATTTTTGGAGCCTTGATTCGAAGACGAAAGCCATAGCTCCTCTGATTTTTTTTCTCGGTTGTTTTTATTGGATCTAGGGGGGTCTCTTTTTTTGGAGCATTTTGGGCAAAAACCAACCTCATGATTACGTCCAAAAGGCCCAAAAACCCCTATTTCCATATAAAATTTGACCTATTTGGCCTTCGGGGCATCTGGAAAAATTTTCTTGGCCTCCTAGGGCCATACGACTCGAAAATCGAGATGAAATTTTTTTTTTTTTAAAAAAATGTGTTTTTTTGCATTTTCGGCCGTTGGCGGTAGCGCAACCAGTGTGCCACCGCAGTGCCCCCGCACCACCGTAGCCCGGCCCCCACGCCTCCGCGCTGCCCCTGCGTAGCTCACCGCCCACCGGTCCCAGCAGTGACATCACTGCTGATGTCACTACCCATTTTTTCACTTTCTGACGGTTTCGTAATTTTTCTGACAGTTTTTTAGAATTTTTTTGGCACCACTTTTTTTTTTCGGTGATGACATCAGCCTTGGTCATGGTGACATCATCGACAGGCTCGTGACGTGCAGACAGCCGTCAATTTTTTTCCCGGGACTGGTTTTTTCCAAGGAGCTTGCATTTTGGGGGTACTTGGGCATTTTTGGTCCTACAGGGCTCATACGGACTCAAAATTTGAGATATGATATATCGTCAAAAAGGTCTTTCCGAGCCCATCGCTCTTGTGCATGTTTCACTTCTAGATTTTTCCATTTGACTACCAATTTTTGTAGTCAAAGATGCACCTTCTTGTGTGATCCTATTCTACTTTTGGAACTCAAGTTTTTTTCTCATTTCTTGTGCTTTCATAGTAATTTGTTGTGTATAGGGGATAGTATTATACTTTGTGGGGGGTGCTCTTTACTTTCTGTTCTTTACTTTAGAAAGACCCTTCTACTTTTGTCTTCTTTCTCTCAATGGCAGACTCTTCTGTCACCTGCCTTACACCTCACAACTATCACACTTGGAAAGGACATATGACCAGATTGCTTATGGAAAAAGGGCTATGGTCATGCCTCGATGCAGCTTAGCCAGTTCTACAAAGGCCTTATGAGGCTCTTATGCAAAGAAACAGTATGGATGAGGCAATGGGCCTCATTGCAATGAACATTTCAGATGGGTTGTTGTTCCACCTGGATGGTTTGACCACACCTAGGGCTATGTGGGACAAGTTTTCAACCTTGTTTGGCACAATGAATCAATTCAGGGTTCTACAGATAGATGCAGAGTTCATCTCCTTGGTACCTGAATCATTCACCAGCATTGAGGACTTCTTAATGAAGTTCAAGTCTCTCCGTCTATTTTACAGGTTGCTGGAAAGATGAAGTCAGATGATGAGTGTATCTTTTTGATACTCTCAAAGCTTTGTGGCCCTTATCAAATTTTCACTTCTACCTTCTACTCCACTATGGATGCACTGGGTGCATGACATGTTATGCCCTCTTTTGAGACCTTCTATGACAGGTTGACTCGTGAGCAGTCCAAGCTCAATCAGATGGACTCACTTACATGTTCATAGTCACAGGCATTGCTTGCCAAGACACCTTAGGATACACAGAAGCAGAAGCTGAAGCAGACATCTCATTCCTCTTCTCAGCACTCTACTGGCCCACTACCTTCTTCTAAGGAGAAACAAAAGATTGAGAGCCCTACATGTTCCTATTGTCAGAAGGGGCCTCATGATGAGTCACATTGTTTTCAGAAGAGATTTGATGGCTATGAGAAATAGATTGTAGATTTGCAAGCTCTCCTTCAGAAGAGCACTATTTCCTCTCCATCCTCTTCCACCTCACAGGGGTTTGCTTTTCAGCCTTCTGCCTCATCTTTGACATTTGGATAGGATTTTGGACAGGGTCATGCATTACGGGCTTCCATTGCATCCCCTTCACAGGTCCCTTGGATACTGGATTTTGGTGCTTCTCACCATATGGCATCTTCTCCAGAGATCTTCTCATCTATTGAGGCTTCTCCTATTCCTCACATTCTCATGGGGAATAACACTATTATGCCAATCTGCAGGAAAGGTTTTGTACGCATTCAAGATGGCACATTCAATGATGTATTGTATGTTCCATCTCTATTTGCAAACCTCCTCTTGATATATCAGATTACACTCAGTGGGTCAGGGAAGATAGTTGAGTTCACGCCAGATTCCATCTTCATTCGGGATAGTGTGACAGATGGCATTGTTGCTACAGGGATAGTTGATCATTCCACTCATCTCTACACCTTCTCACACTTTGGTCCACCATCTCCCTCATCGGAGTGCAACTCTCCTCCTACGCGAGAGCATCATGTGGGACAGTCAGGTCACTTGAACCTCTATGTTGTTCTTGAGACCACTTTTCTGATTGCCTCACCTCATCTTGTTGGGATTTCTTCTCTTCATTAGGACTATTCTTCAGCACTGCCAGACCCTCCAGCTCCATTCATCGAGCCACCAGGTGTAGTTGTTGAGGATTCTATAGAGGACACTCATCTCCTCTCTCTTGACAATGTCTGCACACCTGTCATACCACCTACATTGGGGATTCCCTTTTAGGATCCTTGTGTTTACTCCTTTGAGCATCAGCTCGGCCTTCCAGTGACACCTAATCTTTCAAGGGCACCTCTTCAGTGTTCACTGTCTTTCACTCCTTTGTATTGGAGTCACATTGGTTCTTTCATTGTTCCAAGGGTCAGGTCACTTGAACCTCTGTGTTGTTCTTGAGACCACTTTTCTGACTGCCTCACCTCATCTTGTTGGGATTTCTTCTCTCTAGTAGGACTATTCTTCAGCACTGCCAGACCCTCCAGCTCTATTCATCAAGCCACCAGGTGCAGTTGTTGAGGATTCTATAGAGGACACTCATCTCCTCTCTCTTGACAATGTCTGCACACCTGCCATACCACCTACATTAGGGATTCCCTTTTAGGATCCTCGTGTTTACTCCTTTGAGCATCAGCTCGGCCTTCCAGTGACACCTCATCTTTCAAGGGCACCTCTTCAGTGTTCACTATCTTTCACTCCTTTGTATTGGAGTCACATTGGTTCTTTCATTGTTCCAGGGGTTCTTTCATTCTGAGGGGTTCTTTCATTCTGGGGGGGCTTTGGAGCCCTGACCCTCTCTCACGGGAGGGTTGGCAGCACGCATTATACTTATGGCTTTGAGAGAGTCTCTTAAAGTCATTTTTTGTCTTTTGCTTGCTTTTATATCTCTTTTTGGAGAGGATTTTTTCCCACTGGGTTTTCTCCTTTGTCTCCGGTTTACAGAGATTTCCTTGTATTGGGTACCTAATCAGGCCTTGTTGCTAGGACCCATTTCTTTCTTTCATAGCTATACTAGGTTAGCTTACCTCCTGAGCTTCGCTTAAGGGGGGGTGTTAGAGTAATTAGTTAGTTTTATTACTCTTTCTTACTTAAGCTTTCTCTTAGGTACATTATAATTAATATCTTTATTAATTATAATGTGCAACCTAGCTTTTCTCATTTTAGGGTTTTGTTCACCTTTATAGGTTAAACCTTGTATTGTTTTTTCATTATCTTGGAATAGAATTTCTCTCTCACACCGCTGAGATTTCCAAGCTCTTTCTTTTCTGTCTTCTTGGTTTCCTTTCAGCAACAGGTTATTTGCATGCAGGTGTTCTTGGTGTTCTGTGAAGTTGGAGTTCTCAACTTCTACAGAGTGATCCAGTAAGAGGGTTAAAGGAGATTGTCTAGGGTTTGACCGAGATAGAGTGATTCCCCTATCACTGAAGCTTTCTTAGCACCAAATCATGGTCCTCAAAAGAAATAAAAAATCCTTTTGCATCAAAGAAAAACTCAATGTTACTAGAGACTAAGGATGTCCAAGAATAAAAATCCCAATGATGTAGATTCAGAAAGGAAGGTCAAAAACCAAAAAATCTATGGACCAACCCACAACGTTGGTAGAAATCCACATTCTCCACCACATCTAGACCACACACCACCATAGGGGATGTCTTGGCACAAGAAAAAGGTCAAGATTTCTCCTTTGAAGGAATAACTGCAACATATTTGGCAACGTGATAAAAACTATCCACCAATAGAAGGTTGTGGAACCCTTCCACCAATAGACTGAACTCCCAAATCACTAGCAACAAGGTGTAGAGAAAACACCAACCCCAAAAAAGAGGTTCTAGGGAGAGCCCCACACAACCCATCAGAAGTGGCAACAAGAATGTCTACTATAGTAGGAGAAGCAAGTAGAATACCTACAGGGCCAAAGGGAAAACTAGTCATTCCAACAAGCACAGATACCTTGAAGTGAAAATCTTTTGCTTGAGTGAGAATACCCATTGATATGAAAATGGACATAAATGTGGACATAGAAGACATATTGGTTTTAAAATTTTTGAACCTTGGTTGTAAGCTCTACAAACAAGAAGCCCCACCATTTCACTAAGGGTCAAGGTCAACAAATCTCCATTGAGAACCACAATAGAGAGAAACCCCATGGGGACTTGAACCTTGGTTGTAGGCACTACAGGAAAGAAGATCCACCATTTAAATAAAATTATTAGCAATTTTTTGAAAGGAATCATTGAAATAATAAGATAAATAACAATATCATTGAAAGGTATTATCTCTAAATGTTATAGTAAACAATTTAACCATGAATCTATGATCATGATAAAAGTCACTACACATGTTTGAATGTCTTCACATGAGTTAAGGGATCACCTATAACAATGTAAGTTTCCTAGTGAGGTATTTCCATGTATTGAGGGACAATGACATGAATGATGTCCAAGGATAGGGGGCTAGAAATGTCATGAATGAGAATATTGAATTTGGATTGTGTCATGGAGGCAATTTGTTGTTGAAAGGATGAAATAGTTTGAACAAGACTATTGATCGTGGATTTGATGGAAAGGTTGGTATGAGACATGTGAAAGGTTTGGTGCATTGCGATGAATGGAAGGAACATTAAAATATAAAACTAGGACATTAGTGTAGGTAATCATAGATGAAGTTTGGGAAACCCATGAAACTCTTAAAGGAGGAGGAATAGTAGGATTAGGAATACTTTCAAGACTAACATGTTTAAGATTAATGTTTGGAACAGTTGTAGTCATAAGTGGTTGAGTGTATGTAGAAACACTAGGTAATGAAGTAGGAATATGCATAGAAGTTTCAACACTAGTGGTAGGTTGAGTTAAACCAAGTTATTGAGGACAATCTTAAATGGGTTTTGTTGATATCTAAAATTACTTTTAGATATACAACCTATGGGAAGCTTAGTGAATGGGGGACCTTATGCGATTTCATTGAGAAACCTTTGGGATTTTAGAAGCTAGATCTTTGTTTAATGTAGAGGGAAAAGGGGAAGAAGTATTGCTAATTACTAAAAAGGTGATACACCAAGATTTTGGAACACTTTAAAATTCAAATGCATAGGCTATTCTGAGAAATGGAATATTGAGGAAACCTTTAAACAAATATGCATTTCAAAACATACAATAATATCCACATAATATAGAAGCTTAATGCATAATCTACTCAATGAAAATTAAAGATAAGAACACTAAAGTCAGATTCAATCTCTAACTAGCACATAAATCATACATGAACAATGAATCTTCAAGAAATCAAAGGGTCAAAAGCACGATTGATTATGTTATTTTGATTCAAATGTGCATTACAATTTAAGGCTGCAAAATAGTTTTTTCATATATCTATTAGAGTCCTTTATCTTTGTCAAAAACTAGTCCCTGTTACAATACAAGATTTGCATATATATAGGCTAGGGAACTGCTTGATTCACCTTAACAGAAAGTGGTTGCTAAAATTTCCCAATGTCCCACTCCGTGAAGCCAAGAAAATGCAATTTCGTCACTGACCCCTGATAAAATGATAGGTAGCCCTTGGTCTTCTAATAGGATTCGATTCTCTAAAAATTCTCCTAACTACCACTTGAGATCAGATTTTATTAAATTTCTCAATGTCTACTTGAGATCAGATTCTCCATTAATTTGCCCAGCTACTAAAAGAAAACCAAGCTCATAGATGTAAGACGTGCAAAATCTTTTTTCTTTAGCTGGGAGATGATACGTGGCATACATGCACGGTTTAATATTGTTATCAATGAGATGTGAAATAGTATGCAAGAAATCAACACCATTCTCATCATTGTGGATTATCTTCCTCGTGGTTTCTATGAAAAGAGATGACTTCCGTATTAGAATGTTCTTGTCCTAACCACCACTCAATTTTTTCTCAGTCTTTGAAAAGATTTTGCACTTGGGTAGGAGATAATATTAAGGTTTCATTTTCATCATGAGAAGAGTGGGAAGATTAATTTTCCACAAGAGTGGGAATTTCATTAGTAGGCATGTGTGTTTCATCAAGATTCCTAGGAAATAAAGAGGACTTGAGATCAAAGGAACCCATAAGTCTATGACTTATCGTAACTGGAATACTATAGGTAGGACTCAATGTTATAACAATCATGCACAAGAAAAATAAAGAGAGATATGTTTTTGATAAAGGTTAAAATAGGTTTTGAAGGGGCCTTGAAACCCTGTACAATATGGTCACTAAAGATATTCACAAAAGACCACTAAACGGAATAGGTCATGACCAAAGAGAGGGTTTTACAATAGGCACCCACAACCTGGATGATTCAAAACATGAAACAATCATCATGCAACCCTTATTTGTATAGAAATCCAACATTAGGATTTTCCTGGAACACCCTTCCGATGGGAACAAAGAGTCATATCAAATGAAGAGGAGGCCTTCTTAAGTTTTTTTCCTTTAACAACAATCCAACCCTCTTCAACTCTAGCCACCTCAACCTGCCAGTGCAGAGTATCATCAACCAAACCAGAGCAATCCTGGCTTCCAATAGAGGAAGCTACAAAACTAGTAGACCAAACATGAGCCACGACCTCCTCCCCACCAGGTGAAGACAATAGCGCTGCCTCGCCTGCCAAACCAAAAAAATGAAACAACCAAAGAGATACGAGGACAAACAGGAGCCGAATCCTAACCAATAGAAGAGAGCTCAACAAAAACCACTTGAGAGCCCTTCACCCCACCCTCACGCACAAGAGAAACACCCGACAAATAAAGAGATATATGTTTAATAAATGCAAGTATAATATTTGGGATAGAGATGCAATAATTCACTAAATATATGCAACATAGATGGATTTAAGACACATAGTTGCACATAAAACTCAATGAATAGCACATGTAACCATCAAATCAAAAGTGAAAATCTAACATCAAAATCATAATGGAAATGTTATAAGTTGGGCTCACCAAAATGTATAATAGGTGAACTTAGATATCTAAATGCATAAAATGTAGAAAAGATGTGATGTAAATATTGACTATTGCAATGCATACAAATAAGATTTAGACACCAAATTAGAACAAAAATGTCATGCGTTAGGTTCTCCAAAATGTACATTAGAAAAAATATGGGTGTGATCCACCTTTTCCTAATTGCACAATTAGAAGGAAGACAAGCCAATAGGCTCAAGTAGGAATTAAGTACTAAATGGGTCAATGATCCTATGCTGATGATGAATTGGGAAGAGTTGGATTTGAGGGAATATGACTGACCAATACAAGATAGATGACTAAGTGAAATGACAACTTTTAGTAGAAAAGACATACAATCTAATAGAAACCTATAATGACTTGAAACAACAACTAGAGAACATATTTGACCTTTGGTTTTACTTTGGAGTAGAACTAGAGGGTATAGAATGCCGTGCGCATTTTGTACCCATGTATAGAACACCTTGCTTGTTGTATACCCTGTAATTTTTACTAAAATTTTATGGGATAGCCCATCAGACCTGAAAATTTCCATATTTGGGATAATAGATTCATCACCTATTCCTGCACACATAAAAATGGGAAATTGTTGGGTTGAAAGGGGTTTACCTTGGTCAAACCCCTGTTTAGGAATCAACCTTAAAATTGAAATGAAATTGCATAAAGGGAAGCATGTAAATGTAAAGGTAAATATTAGATCTACCTTGTGAATATCTATACCTTCATGAACAAATATTGAGATTGTACATATTCATGAAGATTCTATATGTTGCTTGATTGCAGTTTTTGAACCTTGGAATGTAAGAAGGAATCAAGGATGCTTTTCACAAATGCATGGAACTATGAATAACTCTCTAAGATCTTCAATGTTTTTATGCTTGATAGAATCTTACCTTGAAGAATGGATGAATGAAATACATGTAGATGGACAAAATGATATTCTTGCTTGATTGAGAACTCTTCCACTTGGCCACCATGGGAGAGAAGCTTGTTGCAATGGAGAATATTACCTTCAAAACACCTTAGGATTCTTGAGACTTCATCTTGAATTCTTGGATGAAATTTGAGGAGAGTACTTGAAATATTGATCACGGTTCTTACCAAAATGAGGAGAGATGAGCCATTTATATACCTCTCAAAATATTTCAGGGATAAAAAATTTGGAGAGCCGACCACAAATCTAGATTTCCCACCAAGATAGTGCAACACACCACCCATTTAAATTTGGGCTCAAATTTCAAGGTATACAATGCCCAAGGCATTATATACTTGGGTATAGAACACCTAGGTGTTTTATACCTAGGAAAATGGGCCCAAATTAAAATGGGGGGTTGGGGATGAAGGGGAGAAATCAAAATAAGAAGTTGTTGGATCAAGCATAACATGCATGAAATATTGAAATTGCCAAAATGGGGCATAATAGAGCATCTAATCAATGGTGATGAGTCTTTAGGATGGTACAATAGGTTATGACATGTCATTCATAAGATATGTCAAAGTTTATATATAATTAATTAAGTAGGATATGATTTAATGTCCTTGTTATGTCTTATATTGTTATAGAGTGGGAAAAGTGAACTGCTATGAAGGATAACCAACACTTAAGAGCTCAATTTATTACAATAAACTTGTATACACTGAAAGTAATCACAACCTTTGAGAACTTACACAATTAATTGTGAAGTTATAAGTTTAACCAAGGGAGTTCAGGTGAATTTGTGTTTGTATTATGAACAACAACAAAGTTAAATTATAAGGTCTCTAGAAATCAACTATGCAGATCATAAGGACCTCCTGGATAGTTGAATAAGCTCTCTATCCTTGATGTTTTCTCAACACATTTTCATCTTATACGGACATAAAACATGAAGGCTACAAAAAGGACCTCTATGAGCCTAGGGTTTGGAGGATAAAAGTACTAAATTACAATAAAACATGTTGTATTGAATGTTAATTATTAAAAGAAAAACTAAATGACTAGATGAAAAGAAGGGGGAATAAATCATCCAAAGACTGGGAAGTCATAGAGTCTTCCATGAGATGAGCTTCCTTTAAAACCCGCACATAGAAGACCAAAGAAAAATGTTGGAGCCACTATTTAGAGGCTTGTCATAGTCAAATGCTTGATTTGTTTTTTCCACCTCCATAGACAACTGAAACATATTGGAATATAAAAGACATGCAAAGAGAATAATATGATACAAAATGAAAAATATTGTAGTGTATTGCAAGAAAGATTCAAAGATACAAATTATCAATCTCCTAACAAAGGAAGGAAATTGTCTGGAGGTAGAGTTGTTTTACCACAAATGCCATGAGAAAAGAAAACAATTGCCAAAGATTTGATGTGTTAGAATAACTAAGAGGGGGGTGAATCAGTTAATCACTGTCCCAATACAAAATGTATAATCCAAAAACAAATACTTCAATTTCTGCTTCTCGGTAACTTAAAATACTTTTATTATCTATGCATT
This sequence comes from Chamaecyparis obtusa, assembly GCA_027943335.1. NCBI lineage: Eukaryota > Viridiplantae > Streptophyta > Pinopsida > Cupressales > Cupressaceae > Chamaecyparis > Chamaecyparis obtusa. The sequence goes on from BSBK01004662.1 coordinate 538,691, forward strand.
TATTGATTACTAGTCTAAAACTTATAGCAGTTACCGATCAAATCAAATATGAAACATGTAAGTATGACATCAAAACGAACATCACAATCAACACATAACATAAGAGATTTAATGTGGAAACCATGTGAAGGGAAAAACCACCTGGGACCGACAACCCAAAATATTCACTCTTCTGAAGTGAGGTTGGTGAAGACCCAACCCTGTTAAAGGTTACAAACACACTGTTAGGTGTGACCTTGTCAGAGGATTTAAGACCAACCATTATCGTCCAACCAACAGTCACTTTGGGGTTGACAGGATAACAATGCTCATTCTATGAATGATACATAATAAGACTTTCTTAGTCCACTCGGTTAAGAGATTTGACTATCTACAATGGTTAAATATGTAACAGTAGGTGATATGACTTAATACAACTTCAATTGCAAATTACAGATCAATGTTCAGCTCATACAAATCTTTTTGATCAATGTAACATTTCTGATTCAACAATATATCAACTTACTGTCTGTCGGTAATCACTCTTTGTCACTCGATAATGCTCTGTAGTAGTGTTCTCCTTAACCAGTATGATCAGAATGTATGAAAACTTGTTCACACAATGATTCTATAGTTTCCTTCTCTTCCAACATCACACTCATTGTGAAATCTCCAGTCTCTTATATAGACATGTAAACCGTTTTCTTCTGCTCGATCAAATTTTTTCACTTAATCATTATCATTGATTTTGCCTCTTAAACATACCTCAGCACATGTGTCAATAACACGTTTGATTCTCATCCTTTAGATCTTTCTTGAATTTTGTCAGCCATCGATTTGTGTAACAAACTTTATCTGTTACCTTGAATTTATACACTTGCCAGCTCATCAATCTTATCAGCGAAACTAATCATTTAGTTCATTCGGTTCTTCTTGGTTAACAAAGAAATGCATCGGTGAACACAAGCTCGGTTAACAATGTGCTCAGTATACACTACACTCCGTTGGTGTATACTAAATTGCTTCATCAACCGACAACATTGCTTTGTGTCTTTTAGCTCTTTTCCTCATCATAAATGAATGAAACATAATTAAGTCAATAACATAAATTCATAGACTCATCAACACATTACTCAATGTATTCCATATCCTCATCTATCATATCCATCTTCCTCATGTAGATATTTTTGTTCTTCATCTTTTTTACTCCTTTACTACATATTTATCGGTATAGTAACTTACAAGATAAGTGCTGTCAAACTAGTTGACATCAATGACAACATAATACTGATTTAATCATATTACATATCTAATTAATTTGCTCGGTGATCTTGAATCACAGTTCCTTCAGTCAGGTTCTAAATCAGTTGTAGTTCATCAATCTCTCTCTTTGGCATTGATGGAAACTCAAGAAATATGAAATATACCATACACATACCAAACATGTATTCTACAACTTTGTGAACAAATGTTATACAAGCTCTCCCCAGCTTAATATGTTTAATCACTACGTTACTCAACAACATTACATATGCAGCTCTAACATTCTGCAAATATGATCTTTTCAGCTCTTGGATTCCTTCTTCTATTCTCAGTAACTGATCTTCAATGCTCTCCCTTTGCTCAATTTATCTATCCCTCAGATACTTCTCATCGGTGAATATTCAGATTATCTCTCCCTTTGTTTCATATTGTTTATCTCTCCCTTTGACAACAATGCCAAAGAAATGAATAAACAAACAGCTCTTCAGTATCCAAGTAACTCTCATTTGTCTGGTGCATACTCTGTATCTTTGTATACTGATATGCCAATCTGTTCCAGTACCTTTCACAACCTTTGACATGATCCAAAGTGTGAACTATGCTACATCAACATGAATGATCTTCTGATAAGATTAGGCTGATGCAACATTTGAATCACCTTAGTGACTGGTAGATAGGGGACAGACCCCAAGTCTAGTCCTCGAGTACTCAAATGTGTCTTTCGATAGAGCTTTTGTAAATATATCTACAAGTTGTTCTTTTGATGTAACAAACTCTAGCTTAACTTGCTTCTCCTTTACTTTTTCTCTCAAGTAGTGATACTTTATTGATATATGCTTTGTTTTAGAGTGCATCACTGGATTCTTTGAAATATTAATTGCACTGGTGTTATCATAGTATATAATCATAGGCTCAGTGATTATCTCATTCATACCTTCCAGAACTTATTTAATATATGAAATGTTTGAACAGTTTGTAGCAACAACAACATACTCTTCTTTGGCTGTAGACTGAGAAATGCAAGCCTGCTTCTTACTTGTCCAGGTAACAAGTCTTTCATCGAAGAAGAATGCTCCTCCGGTGGTGCTTTTTCTATCATCCACATTTCTAGCCCAATCAACATCGGTATAGACTCTGAGTTCAAACTTTCCTTCCTTAGGATACTATAATCCATAGTCCTTTGTTTCCTTCAGGTATCTTAACATTCTTTTAGTAGCAATCATGTGTGATTCTCTAGGATTAGCAAAAAATCTAGCAACTATTCCCATAGCATGTGCTATATCTGGTCTATTATAAACTACAAACATTATCTTACCAATCATTGATCGGTACAATATTTGGTTTACCTCTTTAGTTTCATCTTCCTTAGTCAATTTACATCTAGTTGCCATCGGTGTTCCCACAAGTTTAGCATCTTCCATGCCAAATGTTTTCAATACTTCTTTTATGTATTTAGACTGTGTGATGAATATCACATCACTCTGCTGGATCACTTGTAGTCCAAGAAACAACTTAATCTCTCTGAACATAGGCATTTCAAACTCATTCATCATATCATCAGCAAAGGCTTTACATATTTGATCTTGACCTCCAAATATGATATCATCCACAAAAATTTCAGCAATAAGAATTGTATCATCAGTATCTCCTTTCATATACAGATTGTTGTTATCACTTGTTCTTACAAATCCTATACTTAACAAATAAGTATGCAACCTTTCATACCAGGCTCTCGGTGCTTGCTTCGAACCATATAAAGCTTTATGTAGTCTACATATCATATCTTTCTTTTCGGGATCAACAAACCCTTCAGGTTGTTCTATGTAGACTTCTGCTTCAAGTATTCCATTCAGAAATGCTGACTTGACATCCATTTGATATACCTTAAATTTCTTGTGTGCAACATATGCAAGTAGCATTCTGAATCCTTCCAATCTAGCAACAGGTGAAAAGGTTTCACCATAGTCTATGCCTTCCTCCTGTGCATATCCTTTGCATACCAATCTAGCTTTATTTCTTGTCACTTCTCCATTCTCATTCTGCTTGTTCCTGAATATCCACTTAGTACTGATAACATTCTTATCTTTAGGTTGGGGTAATAAGGTTCAAGTTTTGTTCTTTTCTATCTACTCTATTTCTTCTTTCATTGCATTAACCCATTCATCATTCTCTAATGCAACTTTTACATTTTTCGGCTCAAAATCACAAACTAGACATGTACCTTGTCTTGCTTTGCTCCTTGTTTGCATGACATCTTTCTTGTCTCCAATGATTTTTGATTCAGGATGGTGTCTTCTGACAAAACTCACCAGTATCATATCTCTCCTTTCCTGTTCATCCTATCGAGATTCATTTTCTTGCTCAGTAGGGCCATTCTGCTCATCGGTTTCTCTTTCCTGTTGTTCGGTATTGTTTTCCTACTGACCGATTATCATAGGCTGAGGCTTTGGTAAATAATCTGGTTGTTCAATGTAAGTGAATCTACCATAGTCTTCTAGTTCCTTTGTACTTTCCTCTATGTTCTTTTCATCAAACTCATCAACACAGACGTTAGTGCTTTTAATCATTTTATTAGTAGTTTTATTCAGACATTTATATGCTTTTCTTTTATTAGAATATCTTAGAAATATTCCTTCATCACCTTTTGAGTCAAATTTTCCATTTCTCTCATCTTTCAGAATAAAACATTTTCTTCCAAAAATTATGATATAACTTACAGTAGGTTTGTGTCCAAACCACAACTCATAGGGTGTCTTGTTGGTGTCCTTCTTCAATTGCACTCGGTTAAGCACATAAACTATTGTACTGACAGCTTCCCTCCAGTATGTCTGAGCAACATTCTTTTGCAGCATCAATGTCCTAGCACAGTCAACTATTGACCTGTTCCTTCTTTCAGCAATCCCATTCTGCTGAGGTGTCCTCGGTGCAGAGACCTATCTTTTAATACCATGCTCATTATAGAAATTAGTAAATTCATCAAAGATAAATTCACCTCCTCTATCAGATCTTAGACATTTCAATTCCTTTCCAGTTTCTTTTTCTACCTTAGCCTTATACCACTTAAACATCTTAAATGCTTCAGATTTTTCTTTTAAGAACATAATAGTCATCAATCTAGTATAGTCATCAACAAAAAGAATAAAGTACCTATCACCATAATAAATCTGAGTTCTCATAGGACCACATAGGTCGGTATGAACCAACTCAAGTATCTTCTTTGTTGAGTAATCCTTACTTTTGAAGCTAGATTTAGTCATCTTACCTTTTTGGCATTCATGACACATAACATGATCCAATTTTGACAAGTTAGGCAGCCCTCTAACTCTTTTCCTTTTACTGATCTTAATCATGTTATCAAAGTTCACATGGGATAATCTTTTATGCCACAACCAAGCATCTTCATTTTTCATCATCAAGCAAGAAGACTCATCAGTATCAAGATAAAATAGATTACCTCTTGATTGTGCTCCAGTTCCAACTAGTCTTCCTCCATCATCAAAGATTTTCACTTTCTTGATCTCAAAAGCAACTCGGTGACCTGAATTATTCAGCTATGCCACACTTAAAAAGTTATAATTCAATCCATCTACCCAATAGGCATTATCACATTTTATCATATCATTTATCATTAAAGTTCCTTTATCTCTTACCATACAGGGTGTGTCATTACCCATCTTAACTGATCCTCCATTGTATTCTTCAAGTACATCAAACTTCTCCTCATCACCAGTCATTTGATGTGTACAACCATTGTCTATGATCCATGTATTATTTTTGTTAACTTTAGAGATCAGTGATGTTTCTTCATGCTTTTCTTCTTCTTCCTCTGAGTCATCTTTCATAGCAACAAATACAACTTCTACATCATCATCAGAATCAGATTCAGATTCATTATCTTCAGCTATGAAACATACCTTTTTCCCTTTGTCATTGTGTCTCGGTTATCTTTGTTGTGTTGGTAGCCTCTATTGAATCTTCTCCCATAGCTTCCTTCAGATTGGTCTTTGGTTCTATCATCATCTTTCTTATGTGGACATCTAGCAGCGATGTGGCCAACCTCTTTACAATTAAAGCATGCCAAAGGTAACTTACCTCTATACCTTCCTTTACCTTTGGGTAATCTTCTGGCCATAAGAGCTTCAAGTTCATCAAGCTCATCATCGGTATTACTGTCACTATCATTTTTATTACTCCTGCTAGACTTACTAATCTTTAGAGAAGACATGAAAGTGGATTCCACAGATGGTACAACATTGTTATCAAAATTATTTAACTCAAAGGTTGTAAGTTTACCAATTAGATTGTCAAGTGTAAGTACATTAGTAGATGCAAACCTTGTCTCATGAATATCAGATATTCTGATTGCGTAAACCAACAATAAGGTTCTGAGTACTTTGCTTACCACAGTTTCTTCACTAATTTGTCCATCAGATGCTCTAATAGCATGTACTACCTCTTTCAGTCTATTTGTATATTGCACAATATTCTCACCTTCTTTCATCTTCATATCATCAAATCGACCTCTTAGGCTTTCTGCTCTAGCTCTTTTAACATACACATCTCCACTGTAAACTTGAGAAAGTTTATCCCACATGGCTTTTGCAGGAGTGCAACTTTTGATATCTTCAAATTCGGCATCGGTGCAGGTAGCAACAAGTTCCATCATAGTAACATTGTGTTCATGCCTGTCTTTCAGTTGATCAAGTGTTAGGGGACCTGGTGTCAGTTCTATATAACCATTCTCCATAAATTCTAGTGCAACATTCCCAATTCTAGATATGTGCAACTTCATCTGACTCTACCATACTGCAAAGTTCTCTTTGTTCAGCTTTGGCACTTCCCTCTTATACATTTTGAGATCTTTTACTAAAGTCCTTAAAACTCTGTTCAAAGCAACCAACGCTTTGATACCAATTGTTAGAATAACTAAGAGGGGGGTGAATCAGTTAATCACTGTCCCAATGCAAAATGTATAATCCAAAACCAAACACTTCAATTTCTACTGCTTGGTAACTCAAAATACTTTTACTTTCTATGCATTTACTAATTACCAGTCTAAAAATTATAGCAGTTACCGATCAAATCAAATATGTAACATGTAAGTATGACATCAAAACAAACATCACAATCAACACATAACACAAGAGATTTAACATGGAACCTTGTGAAGGGAAAAACCACCTGGGACTAGCAACCCAAAATATTCACTCTTTTGAAGTGAGGTCGGTGAAGACCCAACCCTGTTAAAGGTTACAAACACACTGTTAGGTGTGACCTTGTTAGAGGATTTAAGACCAACCGTTATCGTCCAACCAACAGTCACTATAGGGTTGACATGATAACAATGCTCAATCTATGAATGATACATAATAAGACTTCCTTAGTCCACTCGGTTAAGAGATTTGACTGTGTATAATTGTTAAATATGTAACAGTAGGTGATCTGACTTAATACAAATTCAATTGCAAATTACAGATCAATGTTCAGCTCATACAAATCTTTCCAATCAATGTAACATTTTTGATTCAACAATATATCAACTTACTATCCATCGGTAATCACTCTTTGTTGCTCGGTAATGCTCTATAGTAGGGTTCTCCTTAACCAGTATGATCAGAATGCATGAAAAATTGTTCACGCAATGATTTTGTAGTTTCCTTCTCTTCCGACATCACACTCATTGTGAAATCTCCAGTCTCTTATATAGACATGTAAACCATTTTCTTCTGCTCCATCAAATTTTTCCACTTAATCATTGTCATTGATTTTGCCTCTTAAACATACCTCGGCACTTGTGTCAATAACATGTTTGATTCTTATCCTTTAGATCTTTCCTGAATTTTGTCAGTTGTCGATCTGTGTAAAAAACTTTATCTGTTACCTCAAATTTATACACTTGCCAGCTCATCAATCTTATTAGCTAAACTAATCATTTAGTTCATTCTATTCTTCTCAATTAACAAAGAAATGCATCGGTGAACACAGGCTTGGTTAACACTGTGCTCGGTATACACTACACTCCGTCGGTGTATACTAAATTGCTTCATCAACCGACAACACTGCTTTATGTCTTTCAGCTCTTTTCCTCATCATAGATGAATGAAACATAATTAAGTCAATAACATAAAGTCATAGACTCATCAACAAGTTACTCAATGTATTCCATATCCTCATCTGTCATATCCATCTTCCTCATGTAGATATTTCTTTTCATCTCTTTCACTCCTTTACTACAGATGTATCGATATAGTAACTTACAAGATAAGTGTTGTCAAACTAGTTGAGATCAATGACAACATAATACTGATTTAATCATATTACATATCTAATCAATCTGCTTAGTGATCTTGAATCACAGTTCCTTTAATCAGGTTCTAAATCAGTTGTAGTTCATCATGATGTTGATGTACAATATGTTAATGAGAGCTTCAAAAGAGAAATAGACTGTTATACATGAGTAGACAAAAGAAAGAATGTTGAAGGAATTATGTGAGAATGTGAAAGATCTTGATCAAATCCATAAGTGAAGGCAATATAGAGGTTTAAAATCCAATTTAGCAGGTCCATATTCAGCTTCAATGCTTGGGATGATTGATAGAGGCATTATATTGTCAAAACATAGGAAGTGTAGTGCTTTAATGTTAGTCCAATCATGTATTTTTGTGTAGACATTTGTGAGTAGTGCATTTGTTCAAGAAAAATCATGCTATGAGATCAAGGAATGATACATGTTTTATTAAATATGAGCATCTTTTAACTAAATTAAAGACTACAATGAATCATTGTCTTGTATTAATCTAAAGGGGAGGTTCATGTGATGTGAAATCACATGGTATGCAATTTATGACATTACATTTTGCCTCCACTTTAGCAACCATATTTATTTTGAAAAATGTGTGAGCTAAATTAGAGAAAGAGTTATAAAGAATTTCACCTAGGATGCGAACAAGATGAAAAAATGTTTATCCATGCAAACTTTCCCCTAGGGAAGATACTTGTGCAGATTTCACATAAAACTATGATGTTAAGTTGTAGATTCACCACAAACATGTTAGATGGAAACAATAAAATCTCTTAGACACAAAATGTCGATAAGTATGGCTAGAAAGCTATGCTATGCTATAGATAACATAACAATCTAATCAACATGTGATCCATGCAAGTTTCCTTGCAAGACGATCATGGAAAAGAGGCAAAACATATATGTATAAAGAACCAAGGTTGAGTAGAATGCCCCAATGCTAAATTGGGTATATGCGATAATAGAATTAATTTTAGACATGTTACTAAAATATAAGAGTTGATAGATTAATAAAATGATAATGATAGTCCCCATAGAATGATTTATGCTACTCTAAGGAGTGCAAATGATTATAATATTTTGTGCCATGAGATACTTAGTGAGGTGTATACATGGAATATAATCTTGCAAAATGTAACACATAAAACCCACAACATCCAAAGAAGCATAGTATAGAACATTAAAAAGATCTGAGTATTTGAGTATTTGAGGTTAGTATGATTGATAAAATGTTTCTATATATAAACTCCATATGAATCATCATCATATCCCCAAATATGTCAAAACAACAAGAACAAAAGACGAAAAAACACATGAAAGGAAATAAGAGTTCGGGTCAACATGGAAGGGGCGTAGATGCCCTGATGTTTTGCATCATCCATGAAGTTGAATCCGAGTAAATCTATGTTGAAAAGAAGAATCATGAGACAAATAGAGAAATTTACAACATATTTTATCTATATAGAGACATGAGGGAGAGAGCACAGACAAAAAAAACATGTATAGGGGAACACACTATCATGTAAAATCTAATACAAAGACATTAAGTACATTGCTCCAATCAATTATCTCCAACAAGTCTTCCACCTCCCAATCTAGATCATTGTAAGGGGAAGGAATTTGAGCCTATAATGGCACAATGTATATGGTAGTAGTAGGCGTATAAATTGTAAAAATAACCAAGGATGAAGCTATCTCAACATCCTCCTTATAGTTCTTGTAAAGTGAGTGTTAATGATCTTGTGAAGATAGTCGACAATACAAGAATAGACTCTAGAGATTAAAATATACACTTCACATGGGAGTAATGTGGTAATTCAATTTAAGTGTGTTGAGAGGTAGGAGGGTCACTTAAGGGTGTCTTAGGAGGTAGGAGCCTCATTGATTATAAGTACAAAAGAAGATAAGTTAATAGGTGGTATAGAAGGCAAAATAGATTTTTTGTGATGTTATTTAGGAATGGGGCCATATTCAAGCTTGTTCTTATACAATGGATGTGATATCTTCATATTGACCATGGTAGTTTCGAGGACCCCCAAAAATCTATAATGAAGAGTGTGTTGAGAAGTGAAAGCCACACTAGACACAACATTTTTATGAAGCACTTCTATGGGCTCTACATAAGATGTAATGTAAGGCAATAACATAATAATTAATGTTTCCAAGGAGGGATCAATGAAAGGTAGCACACTTTTGGGGCAAGGTTCATTGAGATCACCTATAGGAACTGGAAGTGATATAAAGTAGTAGGAATGGAAATGATAATAGAGGCAAAAAATGAAACAAGAAGATAAATAGAAGAAAAGTCTAGTGTAGAGGTAGAAGGCTCATCCTTAGTATTTTGTGAGGATATTTTTCATAGGCTATCATACATTGATGATGCTTAATTTCATGCATAGGCTAGTTCCAATAGTGATGGGTCTATAAATAGAAATCTAGGAAGACCTTGGAGCATCCCTCTCCATAGATGAAACAATAATCATAATCAATACCGAAAGAAGAATAGAATCCATAGGCGCAATAATAGGAACTATAAATGTAAGAGTTGTAATGTCAATGATGGATTCCTTTCCTTAATTTTCTCTAGGGTTAGCAAGAGAAATAGTAGGATCCCTCTAGATTTGAGATTCATAAGCTAGACATGAAGATCCAACCTTAGAAGAAAGCTTCCTTTCCTCATGAGGTAGGGTGGGGGATAGTAAGAAGAATCAAAATTTTAAATATTTGTGGTTTAGACTTAGACAACATGGATGCCTTTCCCCTTCCCATATCGGTTATAGTTGGAATTACATGAGCAACTATTGGAGGTTGTATAGCCTTAGAAGAATGAGGGGTACTACTTAGGGAGCATGCATATCTTTATCCCTCAAAGAAGAATGTGCACATGATGAAGCATGTTGTTTTGTAGGAGTAGAATGAGTAGGAGAAGTTTTAGGAGAAGGAAAAGGAAGGATAGAAGAAGGTGAAGAGACCTGATTTTGTATTCACAATATGCTTTATGCAACAAGTAAAAATGGGGCAACATGGACCTTGTTGAGATAGACCAAAAATGATCAACTGAAAATCCTCCATGTGACACCAGTGGTTTGAATCTAGTGTCTTGGATAGTATGAAAAATTTCATCATGAAGCTTCAAACATTTTTGGAGAAATGATGTGACTTCATTCATGGAAACTAGCCAAGGACTACCTAGCTTTGCCTTGGATAAATCATACTCAAGAATGATGACAAATGTTACATCCATAGTCTTGGGTTCACACAGATTGACAAAGAAATGGAACCAAAAGGTTGTGAAGAAAGACTGATGTGAGTACAAATGGTATCTTTGGACTCATCATACTTCTTCATATAGAGACTATTGATGGACAAAATTTAATTTTTATAAGATTGACTCTACTAGAAAGGTCAACCATAACACTAGTGACTACATTATAGTTAATTTGGGCAGGAATGCACAACACAAAATACTCTCCATTGAAAGATAGGTTGTTTGACATAAAGGATATATCAGGAAGGTTCACCTTATGACCTAGGGGGAGATATGAGTTATGATAATTATGTTAATGTACTAAAAACTAGTAGGTGCAACAAAAGAAGGTTTAATTATAATGTTCAAATAATTTGTAGAAAAGTACATGTGTATATTTGTGATTGCCTATTTGGTTTAGCAATTGGTTTTTTTGAATTTTACTTTTTACTATCAAGAAGGATGGTACCATTGTCTATGTGGTCATGTATGCCATGTTAAAGAATTATACAATGATTGGTATCATGACACAACACTTTATGGTATTGGAATTGTTTTTGCATGTCATACCTAGGGTATGGCTTGTTATCTAGGAGTGGTCTTATCTATGGAAGGGCTGAAAGATCACCATTTAATAAATTATGTAACATACTTTGATATGAATTGGGAAATTTTGTTAAAATTATATTGCATTGTGAACCTAGCATGTTCTCCTTAGTAGCTTGAACTATAGTCATGACATTAGAAATAACTTTATTTTCCTTTGATCTTCTAGATGAAGACATAGGCTCTATGACTATTGAGATAAGAGGATGAGGTATAACCCCCATACCATGCCAAAGTCTATTGATAGTTATTTAGTGTGGTACATAGATGAGGAAAATAATAAAACTTCATTAGGAATTTTCTTGAAATATCAGGTACAAACTGCCCTTAAACACCTTATGTATGTTGGAATATGGTAGGTCATAAGGGTTATGAGAATATAGATATTGATACCTAGAAATAAGACCAATAATATTGTCATGGGATTGTTGCTTGCAATGAACCAAGTTAGTGAAGGTGCTTTGTGGTCCAATGATTGGTTGAAAGTGTTGAGGGAATCAACTTATTAGCTGCTCAAATGAGAGAATAGAGTGATAAGGAAATAAACAAAAAAAATCTCTTTGTCAGACCTGATGAAGAGTTTTTCTAAAACATCCTATTATAATAAATCATTGCAAACATAAGTGAAAGAAGACACGTGTGCTTGTGGATCTCCCCTCCCACTATACTTATCTAACTTTGGTATCTCTAGACCTTGATGGGTAATCGTGTTAAGAATGACCAAGGATAGATGGATTTGAAAAAAATATTATTGTATGGCAGATTGAGAAGCACGTTTGGTGAGATTGGATAATTGTGAGTTTATTCGACCCATGTTTGTAGCAAAGTATTGAGGACGAGGTTCAATGGAGGAGGTTTTCTTGGTGTAGGTTACTACTTTACTTTATGTTAGGGAATATTTATTTTTCCTACACATATATTAATCTTGCTTAGGTTTATATTATAATGGTTAGGAGGATGACATATGGCATAATTCTATAATTACATGTTCCATTCATAACCACCTTTGGGTAGTTGAATGTATCACCCACTTTTAGATGTATTAGCCACCTCCCCATAGCCATTTTATTGTCCATACCTAAATTGACATAACCACATGTTTGAGATTTTCCAAGTAGATAAAACTCCCACCTAATTTGGGGATTTGGTAGTTATTAACCCTCTTGGAATTATATGCCCATATTCTACTATATAATCAATTCTCACCTCTCCCCTATGAGCTAATTCAAAGGGAATTTAGATGAGTTCATATAAGCTCAATCATTACAAGGGAGTGTTGGTGCATATTGTATCATTTTGAGTGTGACAATATCATTACTATGTTATTGCACCATATTCTAGCATTTCATTCTCTTTTGTAGAAGGTTGATCTTGGTTTTGTATGTGATATTGGGAGATTGATTCCATCGGTGATTCTTACTTGGTATCAGAGCTTGCAGATTTGTAAGTCTCTTCTCAAATTTGGGAGAAAATTAGCATTAAGTTTTTGTTAGGTGCATTTTAAGCCAAAAAGGACATCACCATTACGTCTAGAAGGTTGAACAAATGAATTTTAATATAAAATACTCTATATCCAAAGAAAGTCAAATCTGAGGCAATTTTTTTATAGAATGTGAGACTATGGCCCACTTGCGATAATACGATACAAATTCATTTTTTAAATTTTTTTTTACTGCATTAAAAAAAATATACAAGTTTTTAATTGTTAAATTGGTTTTTATCATTATTGTAAAAGTTCAAAAATATTAAAAGCAAAAAACTAAAGAAAAGACCTACCTAGAATAGTACGCATGCCTTAGGTCCCCTACCCAAAATCTTCTTTTTTAAAGTTATTTTAATTTTTTTAAAAATAAATAAATTCAAAATTGTGTGCCTTGGTGTTCATGTCAAGCCTTAGGCAAAATTTTAGTAGGTTCCCTACATTTGTTTGTTCCACTGAAGTTAGTGACTCTTTTGGCAATTTGTCCAACTTTGGCGAAGATTCTAAATTTGATTTGTAGTATTCAAATTTGGTGGAACTCCTAAACTAACTTGAGGTTCAACTAGAAATGGAGTTTCACCAGATTTAGCAATGTTTCACCAAATTTTGCAGAGGTTGAAGTTTTACTTTTGCATCTTAACTTTAGAGGCCTCTAACTCAAACAATGATCCAAATTTTCCACAAATTTAGTTTTGTTACTAGATCTAAAGGATAATCTTCATTTTTGCAACTTCAAACGACTATAACTTTCACATACAACCTCAGAGATTGAGTTGATTCTTTTTTTAAAAATTGATAGTTTTTTTAGCATTACATATTGGTGTTATTTAAAAGTTCTAATTCTGAGATTAATTTGTACTTTTAGTTTTTGGGTCCAATTTTGGACTTCGTAAAACTATGGAAATAACTACAACATTGTAAATGCATTGGTTTATAAAGTGACAAATATTTTCTGGGGTGGATCATTGATAGAATGAACTTGGGGGGTGATCTTGTGTGTTTTGATTTCTTTTTTTTTGTGTTAGTATAATGGGAAAAGTCAAATTGAATTCTTAACTCCATATAATTATGAATCATGAAAAAATCACTATGGAATTATCCAAGAGAAAAAGATTGCACATGATATGTAAAATCATCTATTTTGGGATCTACTGATAATGATGCTAAGAAAATATGGGGATCAATTGTGAGAGAGCTCTTGGTTACATTTGATCACTAGTCTCTTTTGATTTACATTTCAGCTTGAATCATGCATGACACCTAAAGAGGCTTGGGAGGCTCTTGAGAATTTGTATGCTAAAAGTGACAATATTAGAGGTTATTAAATTGATGATGATATGATCACTAATACATTTGGGTCCAATTTCCAATGTCCATTAGTCAGACTTCCGACCAAAATAGTTGTCAGAAATTTTTGGTCAGAAAATTCAACGTATCTATGCTCGACGCAATTCTGACAACAATGATGTCGGACAACACAGGTCTACTTTTGGATAATTTAGGTCGCATTTTTGACATAATTTATGTTTACATTATTGTCAAAATTCTAACCCGAATAAGATAAACTATTTTGATGACTGTGTTGTCAGATGTACAACATTGTCATCGATTTATGTTTGCATGGTCGTCAAAATTACAATGCAAATTAGATGAACTATTCCGATGACCATATTGTTGGATGTACAACATCTTCATGATTTTATGTTTGCATTGTCATCAGAATTACGACGTGAATTAGATGAGCTATTCTGACGACCGTGTTGTTGGATGTACAACGTCATCGTCGGTTTATGTTTGCATTGTCGTCAGAATTCTAAGGACACCTATATTTTTTAAAAAAAATTGATGGTGTTGATAAAAAATTCCTAAGTCAGGATCCCCAAACCTAGGGCTAATTTTATCTAGAGTAGTTTGGATACTAGATTTGATATGACTTTTTATCATCTTATTTTTAGGCGGTCTACTAGCTTTCCCTCAACTCTTGGAGGGGGAAGAAAGAGCTAATAATTTGAAATGACAAGCTAGGCGTGGGCTATGCTTTGATTGGAAGTAATTAAAAGGTTCAATGTTGGTTGCCAATTTTTTGTTGAATTTAGTGTATTTGGCAGCACCTAGGCCTCCTTTAACTCTATCACCCCTTTGTGTACAAGAGAAATCAATTAATAATGTGTTCGTGAGAGTTTTTATAGGCTTATGCACTTGATGTATCAGTAATCAAACATTGTCTCATGGAAAAATAAATTTCATTTCAAGCCAATGATGGAATATAAAAACACATTATTTACGTCTCTAGGTACCAATGGTTTGTTTCCTCAAAGACTCTGGTTGAGAATGAGACAGTCCAAAGTTTATAACACACAGGGAAAAACTAGTCTATTCATTAAACACAATAAGCAATGTATTTCCATAGATACACTCAATCAGGTGTTTGGTAAAGACCATCAAAGCTCTCATTCATAAGACAAATAAAAACATAGGCCAATGATGAGAACATGGAGGACAATTTCATGCAATCAAATGATGACAGTCCCAACCGGTGCTGAGAGGGGAGGGGTGAATCAACACCTATAAAAACTTTAAAACAAATCTGATATAGTATACTATAACTATAAGAAAAATAGATTGTAGCATAAAAATTACATCAAGCAATCAACCAATAAGCTATTGATATTTTGTCCTTTACGGAAAATATCCAATGGCCTGGGAATTTTGATAGGGATAAATAATATTATTAAATATTAGAGAATATTTAATATTCATTGTTTATAATATAAATCGATTTGAGAGCCCCTCTTGGTTAAATGATTTATTAATGCATATATATGATAAACTTATCACCGAGGGAAAAAAATAAATATCAGGAGATATCGGAGATAAGTCGGGAACTTATCGGTGAACTTCTCAGGAACTTAAAAAATGACTTAAATTTAATTAGAAATGCATTTTTTTTGCAAAATTCAATAAGGAGATTCATCTAATGAGTTAGTAAATGAGTAAACAAACCAAACAAGTTGATCTAGATATATATAAATGCAAATATGTATCAAAATTACATCCTCATGTGGAATGATGATGGCTAGTAGCCATAGTCTGATAGTCTGAACTTTGAAGAAAACTAAAAATATCAAATTGTCTTTGTAAAACTATAAGCAAATACATATGCCAAGTACAATATCAAACTAGTCTACATCTTCCTCTTCCCCTTCCCAGTAGCTCTAGTAAAAACCACAAGAGTGGGAGGGGGTCTAGCCCTAGTATTCTGTTGTGGCTATGCTACCTCCACCCTAGATGTAGATGGTGCTGACACTAGAAATGGATCCTCATCATCTGTATCCTTCTCACTCTCACTGATCTCATGATCATCCTCCTAAATATCATCCAATCCTGCTGTGAATCCATCCTCTTCCATAGCCTGCCTCTCCAAATCATAGATGTCATCATCTATGAACAATGGAGGCTGCTCCTATGATGTCCAATCATAGTACGGATCTATGTCATCCAAATCAAGTGGCCCTACTGGTGGTAACTCTACCTTTCTTATGCGCAACTTAAGGTTATATTGCACATAAAAAAGATCATTGAGGCATTTATGTGCTAACTTGTTCCTCTTCTTCATGTGAATGGCCTCAAATAAGCTCCAATTACGCTCACAACTAGATGAGCTACATGGCTGACATAAGATGCACAAGACTATTTTTTGTAGATTTGGGACATTCCCACCCCAATTTTGCCACCAAGCATCTACAAGATAAATATTAAAGAGTTAGAAAGAAAGGTGAAAACATATTTTAGTAACTTAGTTTTTATCTACTTATCATGCATGTGAAAGACACCAAAAATTTAAATATTGTACCTGGGGTTTGAGTCTTTCTTCCTCTTCTTGCCAAGTCTGAGGAGAATAGCTTGCCCATTGCATTCTGATACACTTCCATCTCAGCCACATTGATGTCTCTTACCTCAACCTCAGGTACCATCCTCTTCATGCATTCAATGAAGCCTTCCATGACCTCTCTATTGGGATCCCCGTAGGATGGAGAGAAGCAAAAAGAAGAGTTGAGGAAGTACCCCACTGCATGAATGGGTTGGTGGAGCTAATTGTTCCACCTCCTATCAATAATTGTCCATATGGGGTTAAATTTTAGGTTGTCCCCCTTGTAGTAATTTTTAACAGCCTCTTTAGCCCTATCCATGGCCTCATAAAGATACCCCATTGGGGTTTGATCCCCATCTACCAAGCGGAGAACTCTAACCAAGGGCTCTGTCAGCTACAATTGAAAATTAGAAAAAGATTATCATTAATTATAGACTAGAGTTCCAAATTAATAATGAAAGACTTGATTATTGAATACAAAAAAAGTAAATATTCAACTTTTGAAGTTTCAAAGATACCTTCACAATTTCTATAGCATCATCAAAAAAGTGGTTGTCAAAGACAATGTATGCAACACTTTGACCATCAGCCTTCTTTGAATAACTTGAGTCTAACCATGGTTGACTCACAAACATTTTCTTGAAAGGATTCAAAGAACTAAGAACACTTTGCAACGTTAAGAAAATCGTTGCAAACCTTGTGGTTGCGGGTCTAACTAACTCCTTCCATGGGTGAATTTTCTCATCAAGTGGAGAACCCAAGGGTGATTGTAGATATATTTTGTTATCTTTCTTGCATCCTCTATAATCGATTTCACCCAATCCAATTTTCCTATGTCCTCTTAAAGAAGGTCAAGGACATGCGCTGCACAAGGAGACCAAAAAAGTGTGCTATACTTATCTTCGAGGATCCTGCCCATTGCCACATATGCCGCTGCATTGTCAGTTATTATTTGCACCACATTAGCAACCCCCACCTCCATCACAATTTTCTATAACATTATAGCCAAAGTTTCAGCTATCTTTATCTTGTCTGAGGCATCCAAGGATTTCAGAAAGACCACTTGATCCTTGCAAGAAACTAAAAAATTGATGATGATACAGTTTGTTCTATCCGTCCATCCATTTGAAAGTATAGAGTAGCCAAATTGTTTCCATTATAATTTTTGGTCTTCTACCACATCATTGGCCCTAGTAACAATATCTTTGAGCAAACTACAAGCACAAAATAAAAATAACATTAAGTACACAACTTTGTTTAAAAAAATTACATTCAACAAAAATAACTAAATTGTAAAACCATAAAAGTGAACTAATCTCCCACTCAAGTCTGCAGGAGTAGGTGCCTTGTAGCCCTTTCCTGCTACAATGATTCCCGTCACAAAATTCAGCCAATAGGGACTTGCTGCAACATTGAAGGGGATATTGTTAAAATACCAAAAATCAGCACATTGAATGTCAACTTGCCAATGCACATCGTTGTTCCACCCACTACCCTCTAGTGATGGTTGTGCTCCAGGTGTGTTTCTGGGCACAAAAAAATTATCTATAGAAGATGTGTGTGGTGGTGTTCTACTAGAACCATTGGAAGTGGAAGGCGAGAAGATGGTAGTTTTGCAGATCCGTGGGCCACGATGAGAGCCCACTATGCCCTCAAGTGTTGCTTCATCTTCTTCAAGGGTGGATGGGATACCTGGTCATAAATCACAACCCACATTATTTCATTACGATCATTGTTATAAACTTATAGGCTTTAGCAAAATCTAAATTGTTGAGGTGATTATAAAATAATAAATGATTCTTAAAAATGAGACAGTGTGAGATACCTTGCGAATAAAAAATGGCTGCCCCTCATGGCCAATTTTGCCCTTTCCCTTTGCAACTTTTTCTCTTCTCCAGTAGCGAGCAAGACATTCATATCTCTCATTATTTATGGGGTGGTTTTGTCACAAACCCTTGTGTCACACTTTTTGATCCCTCCAAGGTGGTATTTCAAATTAGATATGCCTCCACTAACTAGTTTTTCACATTTTATGCATATCACAGTATTATATTTGGGTCCTTCAAAAGCATATGCCCATGCCTTGTCTCTAGCTCCTTTAGGGTGCGTTCCTACATATCCCGATGGACATGCATCTACTGGGGTACTGGCAGACCCTGCAGTTGACCCAGTTGTAGAGGAATCCCTATTTGCCATTTTAATGAAGAATCAAACTGCACATGTCACATACAAAATGAGTGCACAAATTTAGAAATTTAATAAAGAAATTTAGAAACAAACTAAGTTAGTTTAAAACTTTAAATAAGTTTAAACATAGCTGAAACTTGAAGGAAAAAACCAAAAAACTTGTAAGGTTATGAAATTTTTGAGAAAATAAGAATTTTTTGAGAAAACTATGAAATATTTGCAAAAATTGCTGAAAAATGGTGTTAGATCTTATTTATTACGTTCTAAAACAAGTTAGAGTAGATTGGAAATGATATTATATAGTTTGTATAAACTTGAATGCATTTAATACAAGACAAAATGATTTTAAAACAAAAGGAAAAGAATTTTGAAAACTTACTTGTGAATTTGAATTTTCTTGAAAAATCCCTTCGATTCCGCTTCAAATCCACTTCGAATTGATCTAAAATGCCTCAAATGTCAATCTTCTCCTCCAAAACCCTTCTAAGTTTCTAACCTCTCCAAAAAAATGACTGGCATGCAATTAAAAACCAAACTGGCCCTTTGTTGGGCCATCTGCATTTTAACTGGCGTGGGTGAGATAAGTTGATTACGTATCACCGATAAGTCGTTGATATATCGGCGATAAGTTTCAACTTATAGGTTCGCAATATCTATACATAATTTGTCATGAGCTGAAACTTATTGTGATAAGTTAGCTTATCGCCGATATATCGACGATATTTTAATCTATGTTTGGAACCATAGATATGCATGGTCAAATTTTGGAGGAGAATCATCAAAAACATAACATGATTCTCTCCTTCAAGGATTGATTGCAAAGTGCTGGAGTGAATTCATGCATTGAGTGAACTAAGCTAGAGAAAGAGAAGCAAATATACATAGAGTGGTTATGTATACAAGCAACGACATATTCAGAAGATATTTGGGGCTGCTACCAAGTAGTGCAAAAGAGACTATGTATAGAAGCAACAAATCAGATGTATGATGCAGACTTGTTATTGCATAGGCTGCGATTTGCATCACCTGCCAAGTGTAGTCATTAACAACGAATGCACTACATAAATTACTAAGTGCAGTTTGATAACTCCTTGTTGATCAGATCTGGGCAGATCGACGACTTCTTGTGGGCTAGTTGGACTTGATACTATAAGACCTAGGGCAGACTTGAAGAAGCTATCTTTAAGAGGACAAAATTGGTATAGATTTGAAGGCATCATTTCCGGGTACCCTCTTTCCTTCTTTGTGATTACTATTTTATATCATGTGCTTAGTGTTTGGAAGACCTCTATAGTTTGATCATTCCTTGATAAATTTGGAAAATACTAACATGGTATCAGAGCCAGGTAGAGTAAAGATCTTTTCAGATTTAGGAGTGCAAAATAACTCTTTCAAAACTAAGAAACTCTATGGCAACTAGGGTTTGGTCTGAAACTGTAATGAGGGTTTTTGATTTACAATATCATTAGTTTCCTTCTATGGAAAAACTTATTAGTTCTCATTGACTGGAAAGATATGGATAGAACTCAAGATTCTCACATTTTCAAAATTGTCTTTCCTTATTGATCTAGAGGGAGTAGATCATCTTAAGTTAAAATGCATGACATGTATGATTCAGAGGGAGTATAATCATGGACTCTAGTGAGAGGATCATAGTTGGTTAGTGTCATAACTAATACCTTGCATATCTAGCTGATTATCTACTATTAGCACAATTGGGATGCATACTTCACATGGTATTGTAACATACCTTCATATTGTTTGGCATATGATGTATGGGAACTTTAATTGTTTCACATTGGTATACACATACTGGTTTTATGCAATTAAATTGGCATTATTAATGTGTAGGAAGTACACTTGGCATATCAATCTTACAACATTGATTCATTGGTTATAATATACCTTGGCATGTATGTGTGGAATTATCTGTAGAGAATATGATTCTTCATTAATAGCTAATTGGATCAACTATTTGGAATGTTTTCTTAGCTGATTGACAACATACTTTGCCTTGGCATATGTTACCTTTTACGCTCTCATAAAGGGACATTCACTGCAGATTGTTAACCTTTTGATGTATAGGCACATACATTGGCTTTATATAACTCTGGCTACATATTGGTTGTCTTCTATTTAATGGATTAACCTCCTAGTGCATATTATCTTGTCTTAAGGCATGTTTTCAGATTGCCCTTCAGTTATTGGTTAGATTTAGAAACATACCTATTTTTGTTAGAGGGAGAAGATACGATTATCCAGAAGGAGTAGGTCACCTTGAGTAACATATACCTTGGTACAACTTGATTATGGGTATGTGGCTTAAGAGGGAGTTCATTCATGGGCTCACTTAATTTTGTGTTATGAACTCCTTCCTTATGTCATGCTAATTAATTACTTGCTATGAAAGTCTATTTTTCATTGACATATTTCTATTTTGTATGTATGGAGACATACTTTACCTTAGTATATGTTTTACTTATGTATGGGGTCATACACAACTAATTAGTAACATATTTTCTATGCATGAGGAGCATACATTACATTATGAATAGTTACACTATTATACCTTACGCTATTATGGTAAAATTCACAGCTAATTGTTAGTATAACTGATTAACTGTTCTCTTTATTGATGCATGGGTGCATACATTATTGGTTAATGAATGTTGGAACATACTTACATTGGCATATGTTGTTAAAATTGGCATATTTTTTGTGTATGGGAACATACATTATAATACTTAGAGATAATATTGTTTTGTGGATATATGTTATCCTTTATATATGTCTTGCTATTGATCATATATATGTATGGATACACTTATTTATATTGCATCTTCTTGTGATCACATTGCACCTGGATAAATTTGGTTACCCTTAGGTGGTGAAGACTTATGTGATTACTCTTATGGCTAAAACTTGTCTATAGATGTTGGATGAATTATGTTGGTTCTATGAGAGAATTGCATTTGGATATTGGCTAATTAATATGATTGTATGGAGCATACGTCATTTGTATACTTTAGCTTTGATAGTCCAAAACTGGTGCTGAGAGGGGAGGGGTGAATCGGCACCTCCAAAACCTTTTTCTCTTTAAATCTAGTGAAGTAAACTTATAGAAGAATGGAGAACAAATTTAAGCATATAATAACAGTAAGCAAACGTTCACATAGTGACACCAAATTTATCATGTGGAAACTTGGTTAGGGTGAAAACCATGGTGTGAGGAGACCTCACAAATTTTGTACTCTTTTGGAGTACGCCCTGTTAGGAGCCTTCCTAGTTAAAGGATCAAAACACACTTGTTAGATGCGACCCGGTTAAGGGATTTGTTACAATGAGGCCAGTTAGTGCCTGCCTGGTTAAAGGACTTTAGAACACCTTTCAAGATGCCACCTAGTTAGAGGATTTGATACAAGGGGCCTGTTAGAGTCCACCCAAATATTGAGATTTAACTATTGTAATTGTTAGAGAACAATAGAAGGATTGACCTTTTAAAAATGGCTTTGCATAGCCTGATAAGATCTATGTTTGTGCTCAACTGAGAAGCATCACCGGTCACTGTAGGTGTGTTCTCCTCTACTATTGTGCTTCTCTACACAATCTTCTTTCTCACTTCTTCTTTCTTCTTTTCACCCCTTGCTTATTTTCAGCATACAGGTTCACTCTTTTGCTCGGCAGAATGAAGGCAACTTCTATCCTCCATAGGCAGAAGAATATATAGAGCCCTAGCCCTAATTGTGCTCCTTATGCATGACCTAATTATAGATCCTTATTGGATTCATTACTCAATGGAGTACCAGTTCACTGACAAAACATCTGATGAATGCCCTTGCTTTAGCTGCTTTAAAAAGCAAGTAGTAGTTGCATGTCAAGCAACTTTCCTTCAAAAGGAGATAACGCTTTGTTTTAAAGCCACTGATTTTAGCTTTAAAACTAGTAGAGGCACCTCAAATTGATCATCAATATAACTCAAAGACTTCCAGATTTAGAGCAAAAAATCACGGTCAAAGAGTTAGTTGGAATAGATAGTTTAACTATGACTTCCTTGGTTCATACCGGAGTAAATAATATATCAGTTGAGATCTTCATGCTATGAATAGGTAAGAGTCTTTGACCTGTTACTTTCACTTCCTTGGCTTACCGATCGCCCTGTCCTCAGTTATATTGTTGACACCGGTTTGCTATTGCTTTATCTATACTTGTCTACACTGGTTGTAGCCTGGTCCTCGGTTGATGCTAGAATCCTCTTCTCCTCAACTATGTACATTTCCCGGTTGCTAAAGAATTTGTATAGTGACCGGTGGTATTTGCATACAGTCACATCGGTCTTGTATATTAGCACCATTGGCCAAACCATCCTTCTTTCATACAGATCTTGAATCTTTAGACTTTGTAGAGATGACAAGTCTCTATACTCTTTTTCCAATCAATGACAATACTTGTACTAGTAGTAGGCTTACCAGTTACCATCACTTGATGCCAACAATCTCCCCCTTTGGTATTGATGGAAAAACCTTGATGGGCAAACAGAATATCACCGAGTTACTGTGCTTGTATCTCAATCTCTATAACACTGTTATTGCTACAGTCTTTCGATTATTGTCAAACTCTCCCCCTTTTTGACAATAATGCCAAAGACTAGTTAGAAAGACTACCTTTATCTAATTTTATCCCCCTATGAGAAGCATTCCTTTTCACCAGTCCAGAAAAGATGAGGTGTAACCCTTTGTTGAAGCACAATGTGTTAATATGATTTAGAAAAATAGAAAGGGAGGGGGGTGGGTGAATCAGTTGTTCTCAGGTCCTGATGTATAAAATAATCTCAAAAACTTATCCTTAAATCAGATCCAAAACCAAAACAAACTCGGTCATCACTGATTCAATAATAGAAACATCTAACAATGCAATCCACTACCCAACTGTAACTTAACTTGCAAAACATAGTAATGTTCAAACCAAAACATTCACACAAGTATTAACACCAGGATTTATAGTGGAAACCCAATTTGGGAAAAACCACTTTGTAACATGCTACTATTATTTTCACTCTTTTGAAGTGAGCTCGGTAAAAAGCCAACCTTGTCAAAGGTTACAATACACACTGTCAGGTGTGACCCGGTTAAAGGATTTCAATCACCCTGTTAAAAGTAAGCCTAGTCATAGGACTTACATACACTCCATTAGAATGCAACCTTGTTCAAAATATTTAACATATGATTGTTAAGTCAACCTCTGTTAAAAGGATTTTAACTGTTATAATGGTTAGAAAGTAGCAGCAGTATTATCTGAAAAATATACAACTCACTTTGCAAATATCAGATTTGATTTCATACACTAATGTTGGTTTACTGACTGTGAAACTTTTCCATATTCATCTCTCATCTGCTCGGAACTTTTCTTCAAGCAATCACCACACTTCTCCTTCAACCTTTTCTGCTTATTCAGTCAATAAAACTTTCTTCTTCTAGCATTCTCTATTCTCCATGTACATGCATATCACAATGCTCAGGTTCCCTTATATTTTTCTCAATTAGGTTAACTCATCTTTTTCCACTCAACCTCATTCGTAGATCTTAGGGTTAGGTCAAATTCATTGAATCTACCCGCTTCATGTTCTTCAACTCCTTTTCTAGAATCATCTCAAATCTCTTAAAGATTTACAATAAAATATTTTACAATGCATTTAATGCTTCCAAACAATCAATAAGTAAAGTCAACATGTTTTACATAATCCAAGAATTCAATAATGTCAGCTCCAAAATTAAATTATCTTCAAATATAAAATTGTTGATGCTCAGTCGGTCTTCATGTAGAAAGCTCAGTTATTACTAAAGTTGTTTCCTTGGCTTACACTGTCTTCCTCGGCAATTTACTGATGCTCAGTCGACACTATAATTTTTCTCGGCATCTACTAACTCAGTCAACACTAACATCACTCAGCTTAAACATGATTTTTCCATTCTTTGCTCGGTTAAGCCTACCGGTTTAGTATTCAGTCTTACTAAGATAAACAATACATTATCTCATCATAGTGCAACATAGTCAAGTACACTTTGTAGTATCAAGATAACTCAACCTTTCCCTAGGTGCTATTGTTACCAACCTTTCTTAACCCCTTAGAAACACTCAAATAGATATAGTACTTTCCTAAGTAGCAGCAGTCTTACCAATTAAGGTTTGACATCAATGACAATACAACAATTGTTTCAATTCCAGTTTCCAACAATCTCCCTCTTTGGCATTGATGGCAACACCATATGATATCACTTGAATAACACAAGGATTACCAACCAATCCAAAAACTTATCTGTCCATCAGAAATTTATTTATAATATCCTTAGCTTCATTCTGATTCAGAATCATATAAGCCTCACTTTTATGACCATCGAAAGTATTTAGATCTCCCTGTATCCTGATTCTTCATTTCAGTTCATCATCCTTATCTTCAGTTTCATTAGTTCATCTCCCATTAGTTCATCTCCCTCTTGCCTTTTAGTTCCATCAGCTCATCTCTCTCTAACTTTTTAGTATCATGTGTTATCATATCAGTTCATCTCCCTCTTTGATAAAAATGCCAAAGCAACAACTAAAACATACATCCATCAAATGTAGATAATATCTGTGCAGCTCAGTGTTTCTCCCTCTGTCATCTTGCTTATGATTGATTCCTTGTCTTTGCTTCTCTTCACAACTCTAGGCCAGCCCTAAAGTGTGACAATCTTCTGCATCAATTTGTCAAATATTCTATTGTAGCACATTTGATGGAGTGCTCCTATCTTGTCTAGGCAGCCTTAGTTAGGGGAAGAACCCCTTATTGACTTCTCAAATACTCATGAGCTTCTCTGGGTAAAGCTTTCGTGAATATGTCTGCAAATTGTTCTTTTGTATTCACATATTCCATTTGGACTTCTTTGTCTTGTACTAATTCTCTCAAGTAGTGATACTTGATTGCAATGTGCTTGGTCTTGTTTGCATCACTGGATTCTTAGAAATATTGATAGCACTTGTGTTGTCATAGAAAATAACAATAGGTTCAATGATTTCTTCTTTCATGCCTATCAACAATTTTTTTATCCATACCAAGTTTGAATAGTTTACTGCAACAGCAACATACTTGGCCTCGACAGTAGATTGGGAAATGCAATTTTGTTTCTTGCTTGTCGAGGAGACTAATCTCTATCCAAGAAAGAAATCTCCACCACTAGTACTCTTTCTGTCATCTACATTTCCTACCCAATCAACTTTGTATAAACTCAGAGTTTACATTTGTCATCCTTCTTATAATATAGACCATAGTTAGCATTTCCATTCAAGTATCTCATAATTCTTTTCACGACCATCATATGTATTTCCTTAGGATTGGCAGAGAATCTTGCCACAAACCCAATAGCTAATGCAATATCTAGTCTGCTATATACAACATACTGCAATTTTCCAATCATGGATCTGTACAGAGTCTGATTCACTTCTGTATCATCATCATTCTTAGATAATTTTTGTCTAGTAACCATGGGAGTTCCCACTAGTTTAGCATCTTCCATCCCAAAAGTTTTCAGTATTTCATTAACATACTTAGACTATGTAATGAAAGTTCCATTCTTCCTCTGATATACTTGTAAACCAACAAAGAATTTGATCTCACCAAACATACTCATTTCAAATTCAGTTTGCATTTCATTTGAGAAACTTTTACATAATGCATCTTGTCCGCCAAAAATAATGTCATCCACAAAGATTTTTGCCAACAAGATACCTTTACCTTCTTCATCCTTCATGTACAAATTGCTTGTGTCATTTGTTCTTGAAAATTCAATCTGTATCAAGTAGTTGTGCAACCTCTCATACCATGCTCTGGGAGCTTGCTTCAATCCATATAATGCTTTGTTCAGTTTGCACACCATGTGTCTTCTATTTGGATCAATAAAACCTTCTGGTTGTTCTATGTAAACTTCTTCTTCTAGTATACCATTAAAAACTACAGACTTGACATCCATTTGATATACCTTGAAATCTTTATAAGGAACATATGCAAGCAGAGTTCTTACTCCTTCCAATCTAGCTACAGGGGCAAATGTCTCCCCATAATCTATTCCTTCTTCTTGTGCGTAGCCTTTGCATACCAGCCTAGCTTTGTTCCTAGTGATTTCACCATTTTCATTCATCTTATTCCGAAACACCCACTTTGTTCCTATAATATTTTTGTTTTCAGGTCTCGACACCAGAGTCCAAGTATCATTCTTCTCAATCTGGTCAATTTCTTCATTCATTGCTTGTATCTAGTCTTCATTCTCCAATGCTTCTCTAGTTGTCTTCGGTTCAAATTCACATAGTAGACATGTTGGATCCTTAGTATTACTTCTAGTCTAGATTCCAGTATCTTTGTCTCTAATTATCTGTTCAAGCTTATAATGTCTTCTTACATATTTTGCCAAAACAAGTTCAATTGTTCTCTCCTCTATTTCATCATGTTCCTTAGTAAGATTGTCAAATTCAACTTCAGAATGCTTGGCAACCTCTTCCTGATACTCAACAACATTTTCTTGTAGCTCGACATGTTCTTGTTCTCTCTTGGCACTATTTTCCCGACGCTTGGCAGCTTCTGTCTATCGCTCAACATTTCTTATCCGAAACTTGGCATCAGGTGCAAGTCTGTTACTTGCCTCTTCTTCTTCTTCAATGTACACAAAAGATCTATAATCTTCTGGTTCTCTTTTGCTGTTAGCTTCATTTCTTTCTACATACTCATCAATTTTGACATTCACACTTTCCACAATTTTGTTAGTGTTAGAGTTCAAACACTTATAAGCTTTACTTTTTGTGGAGTACCCTAGGAATATGCCTTCATCACTCTTAGCATCAAAATTTCCATTCCTAGTGTCTTTTAATATATAGCACTTACTTCCAAAGATTCTAAAGTATTTAACACTCAGTGCATGCCCATGCCATAGTTCATAGGGTGTCAGATTTGTCCTTTTCTTGATCTGTACCTGATTAAGAGTGTAGACATCAGTGCTTATAGCTTCTTTCCAATATTTATGTGCCACATTCTTTTCAATCATCAATGTCCTTGCACAATCCAAGATAGATCTGTTTCTCCTTTCTGCTATACCATTCTGTGGAGGTGTTCTAGGTGCAGACATCTATCTTTTAATTCCTCTATCATTGCAAAATAGATTAAATTCATTTGATGTAAATTCTCCACCTCGGTCAGATCTAAGACATTTCAGGTTCCTACTTGTCTCCTTTTCAACCTTAGCCAAATACCACTTAAAAATTTGAAAAGCTTTAGATTTTTCTTTTAGAAACATCACATGCATCATCCTAGTATGATCATCAACAAATAAGATAAAGTATCTAGCACTACAGTAACTTTGTACACCCATAGGTCCACAAAGGTCAGTATGAACCAAATCTAAAATGTTTTCAGAAGTAAAGGATTTGCTCTTGAAACTTGACTTTGTCATTTTTCCTAACTGGCATTCCTTGCACATTACATTCTCAGGTTTCTTCAATCTAGGTAGACCTCTTACCTTTTTCTTCTTACTTATCTCTACCAGATTGTCAAAGTTAACATGACACGGCCTTTTATGCCATAACCAAATATCATCAAGTTGTGCAATCAAACATGTTTCTTTAGATAGGTCAAGATAGAACAAATTACCTCTAGTCTGATCACCGCTTCCAATCAGTTCTCTAGTAGCATTGAATATTTTAGCTTGCTTGTGATGAAATTCCACTTGGTAACCAATTTTGTTAAGCTGAGCAACACTTAACAAATTGTAATTAAGACCTTCAACGCAATATGCATTTTAACAAGATATCTTATCAATCAATTTAATCAAACCTTTTCCTCTAATAGGACATGGTGCATCATTACCAAATTTTATACTTTTACCTCTGTAATGATGTAAGGTCTCAAACTTATTTTTGTCACCAGTCATGTGATGTGAACAACCACTGTCAATAATCCATTTATCATTCTTGTTCACATAGGATATCAATGCAGTTTTCTCATCCTCATCAGATTCGTCTTTCATTGCAACATAAACTACCTCAATTTCAAAATGATCACTATCAGTGTCAGTCTCTTTTTCAGCAATGTAACAATATTTCTTACCTTTTCCCTTGTAGTCTATGTTCCATCGGTAGCTTCTGTCATCTTTTCTATCTTTGTGTTTGCTTTTCCTTTCATCATCTTTATCCTTCCTATCAGGACATCTAGCAGCTATATGACCAACTTTATTACATGCAAAACATATAATAGGGAGTTTACCTTTATACTTTCCTTTTCCCCTTCTCCGTCTTCTAGCCATAAGAGAGTCTAGATCTTCTAGGTCTTCATCAGAAGTGTCACTGTCACTTTCACTATCACTTTCACTTTCACTTTCACTAATGCATCTTTCTTTTTCTTTCTTTGGCTTATTCATAATTAGCTATGACTTAAAAGTAGATTCAACATTTCCAATGCTTCCAACAGTGAAATTATCATAATTAGAGAGTTCAAAATCAGTTAGCTTACCAACCAAAATTTCCAAAGTAAGCACATTAGAAAAGTTACATCTAGATTCCTGAATAGCTGAGATCTTGATAGCATATATAGGACACAGGGTTCTTAGTACTTTCCCAATTATAGTTTCATCATCAATAGCCCCATTTTCTCCTCTAATAGCATTCACAACTTCTTTTATTCTACCACAATATTGTGCAATGTTTTCACCTTCTTGCATTCTCATTTCATCAAACTTACCTCTAAGACTCTCGGCCTTTGCTTTCAGCACATTCAAGTCACCACCATAGATTCTTGCAAGAGTGTCCCATATATCCTTAGCAGTTGTGCAGTCCTTAATGTCCTCAAATTCTGGATAGCTTAGGGCAGATGCAATTTCCAGCATTGCCTGATTATGTTCTTGCTTAACTCTCATTTCTTCGACAGTCAAAGGTGCGATAGGTGAGACATAACTGTTCTGAATGTAGTACTTTGTAGAATCACCAATACCGGCAAGATGCAGCTTCATCAAGCTTTGCCATGTAAGGAAGTTTTCCTTGTTCAGCTTCGGTACCTCCTTCTTATACATCCTAATCATTTTCTTCAAGCCCTTTAAACTTGATATCTGTCAACACTAATAATAAGCAACAAAGCTCTGATACCAATTGTTAATATGATTTAGAAAAATAGAGAGGGGGGTGAATCAGTTGTTCTCAGGTCTTGATGTATAAAACAATCTAAAAAACTTATCCTTAAATCAAATCCAAAACCAAAACAAACTCGGTCATCATTGATTCAATAATAGAAACATCTAACAATGCAGTCCACTACCCAACTGTAACTTAACTTTCAAAACATAGTAATGTTCAAACCAAAACATTCACACAAGTATTAACACCAAGATTTATAGTGGAAACCCAATTTGGGAAAAACCCCTTTGTAACATGCTACTATTATTTTCACTCTTCTGAAGTGAGCTTGGTAAAAAGCCAACCCTGTCAAAGGTTACAATACACACTGTCAGGTGTGACCCGGTTAAAGGATTTCAATCACCCTGTTAAAAGTGAGCCTAGTCATAGGACTTACATACACTCCATTAGAATGCAACCTTGTTCAAATGATTTAACATATGACTATTAGGTCAACCTCTATTAAAAGGATTTTGACTGTTACAATGGTTAGAAAGTAGCAGTAGTATTAGCTAAAAAATATACAACTCACTTTGCAAATATCAGATCTGATTCTGTACACTAATGCTAGTTTACTAAATGTGAAACTTTTCCATTTCCATCTCTGATCTGCTTGGAACTTTTCTTCAAGCAATCACCACACTTCTCCTTCAACCTTTTCTGCTTATTCAATCAATAAAACTTTCTTCTTCTAGCATTCTCTGTTCTCCATGTACATGCATATCACAATGCTTAGGTTCCCTTATATTTTCCTCAATTAGGTTAACTCATCTTTTGCCGCTCAACCTCATTCATAGATCTTAGGGTTAGGTCAGATTCATTGAATCTACCTACTTCATGTTCTTTGGCTCCTTTTCTAGAATCATCTCAAATCTCTTAAAGATTTACAATAAAACATTTTACAATGCATTTAATTCTTCCAAACAATCAATAAATAAATTCAACACGTTTTACATAATCCAAGAATTCAACAATGTCGGCTCCAAAATTAAATTCTCTTCAAATATAAAATTGCTAATGTTTGGTCAATATTGTGGTTGTTCACTCGGTCTTCATGTAGAAAGCTCGGTCATTACTAAAGTTGTTTCCTCGGCTTACACTGTCTTCCTCGGCAATTTACTGATGCTCGGTCGACACTATAATTTTTCTCAGCTTCTACTAACTCGGTCGACACTAACATCACTCGGCTTAAACATGATTTTTCCATTCTTTTCTCGGTTAAGCCTACTAGTTTAGTCTTCAGTCTTACTAAGATAAACAATACAATATCTCATCATAGTGCAACATAGTCAAGTACACTTTGTAGTATCAAGATAACTCAACCTTTCCCTAGGTGCTATTGTTACCAACCTTACTTATCCCCTTAGCAACACTCAAATAGATATAGTACTTTCCTAACTAGCAACAGTGTTACCAATTAAGGTTTGACATCAATGACAATACAACAATTGTTTCAATTGTAGTTTCCAACACAATGAACTAATGATCACCTTTCCAGGTTTACTGAGGATCATAAAGGGGTATCACCCCTAGTTTACCTCTGAGATACTCAAAAGTACTCTTTGGTAATGGCTTGGTGAAGATATCAGCAATTTTTTCCTTGGTGGGAACATACTCCAGTCTCACCTCCTTGTCTTGTACCAACTCTCTTAGGTAATGATACTTGATGGTAATGTGCTTTGTCTTGGAGTGCATGACAAGGTTCTTGGATATGTTAATTGTACTGGTGCTATCACAATAGATGGCTATCGGTTCAGGTATTTATTCTTGAATTCCTTCCAGCAATTTTTTGATCCAGATCACCTATGTGGAGTTGATTGCTACAACAACATATTCGGCCTCTGTAGTAGATTGTGAAATACAATTTTGTTTCTTACTTGTCCAAGAAACAATTCTTCCACCGAGAAAGAATGCACCACCACTTGTGCTCTTTCTATCATCAATGTTGCTAGTCCAGTCTGCATTAATGTACACTTTTACTTCAAATTCTCTCTTGTGTGGAAACCATAATCCATATTCCTAAGTGTCCCTTAGATATCCGAAGATTCTCTTTACCGCTATCAGATGTGTCTCTTTGGGATTTGTAGAGAATCTTTCCACTATGCCAACTGCATGTGCATTGTTCGGTCTATTGTGAACAACATACTACAGTTTTCCTATCATGGACTGATACGTTGTTTCATTTACTTCTTTTGCATCATCCTCCTTTGATAATTTGAGGTTAGTTATCATTGGGGTTCCAACCGGTTTAGAATCTTCAAGTCCAAAAGTCTTAATAATTTCTTTTACATACTTGGACTGAGATATAAAGATACCTTCTTCTAGCTAATGGACCTATAGTCCAATGAAGAATTTTATAGGGCCTATCATAGACATCTCAAATTATTTCTTCATTTCTTCAGCAAAGGCTTTTCTCATCTTGTCATCTCCACCAAAGATGATGTCGTCCACAAAGATCTCAGCAATCAGATTTCTATCATTTTCGGTCTTAAGATACATGTTGTTGTTGTCCCTAGTTCTTGTGAATCCTATGGTTAGAAGATATGAATGTATCCTTTCATACCATGCCCTTGGAGCTTGCTTAAGTCCATAAAGAGCCTTTTTCAACTTACAGACCATACCATCATCATGAGTAGATGTGAAGCCTTTCAATTGTTCAATGTAGATTTCTTCTTCCAAAATTCCATTCAAGAATGCAGACTTGACATCCATCTGATACACTTTAAACTTCTTGTGTGAAACATAAGCAAGAAGAATTCTCACTCCTTCCAGTCTTGCTACCGGTGCAAAAGTTTCTCGATAGTCTAGTCTAGCTTCCAGGGCATATCCTTTACAAACCAGTCTTGCCTTATTTCTTATTACTTTCCCATCCTCATTTAGGTTGTTCCTGTAGACCCATTTGGTCCCTATGAAATTCTTGTCCTTTAGTCTTGGCACAAGCTCCCATGTGTCATTCTTCTCAATTTTCTCAATTTCTTCCTCCATGGCCTTGATCCATTTTTCATCTTCTAGAGCTTCCCTAGTGGATTTGGGCTATATAAAGGAAAGTAAATAGATATTCTCTTTGGCCTTTTTCTTGGTCAATACATTAGCATGTTTGTCACCAATAATGTTATCAGTGGAATGATATGTGACATACCTTGGAAGAACTAGTCTCTATTTTTAGTCTAGCTCTTCTGGTTGAGCATTATCTTCATCGTGGTTTTGGGCATCATCTTATTCACCATCCCGAGTTAACCTATTGGCTTCAGGTACAGTCTCCCACTCTAGATGTCTGTTCATGTGTATTTCTCCTTCATCTTCAGTTGTTGCTTCATTGAACTCAAAGGCATTTCCTTCATTTAGGCCTCCAAGACTGTCATGACCATCATGACCAATCTTCTTATCCAGTTCTG
Source organism: Chamaecyparis obtusa (assembly GCA_027943335.1). Taxonomy (NCBI): domain Eukaryota; kingdom Viridiplantae; phylum Streptophyta; class Pinopsida; order Cupressales; family Cupressaceae; genus Chamaecyparis; species Chamaecyparis obtusa. The sequence goes on from BSBK01004662.1 coordinate 572,201, forward strand.
AAGATTCATCAACCTTTACATTGATACTTTCAATTATCTTACCTGTTCTAATGTTTAGACACTGATAGGCCTTACTTTTGGTACAATAACCCAAAAAAGTTCCTTCATCACTCTTGGGATCAAACTTCCCAGAGTACATATCTCTTTTGATGTAACATTTACCACCAAAGATTTTAAAGTAACCTACACTAGGAGTATGCTTGAACCATAGTTCATAAGGAGTCTTACCGGTTCCCTTTTTTAATTGAACTTGGTTCAATGTGTAGACAACAGTATTGACAACTTATCTCCAGAAGTGATGAGGGAGATCCTTCTGAATCAATAGGGTTCTTGCACAATTAATCAGCATCCTGTTTCTTCTTTCTACTACTCCATTTTGCTAAGGAGTCCTTGGTGCAAAAAACTATCTCTTTATTCCATGATCCTCACAGTAATGAGTGAGCTTCATAGTAATGAGTGAACTCTTGAGAGGTGTACTCACCTCCTCTATCTGACCTTAGGAACTTCAAGCTTTTACCGGTTTCCTTTTCTACTCTGGCCTTGTAGATTTTGAACATGTGGAAGGCCTCTGATTTCTCTCTAAGAAAGAGTGTCCACATCATTCTTGAGAAGTCATCTACAAAGATCATGAAGTACCGGTCTCCATGATAGCTCTTTGTCTTCATAGGTCCATAAAAATCTGTGTGCACAAGGTCTAGAACATTTTCAGCAGTAAACATCTTACTGTTGAAGCTTGTTCCAGTCAATTTTCTTAACTAACAGTCTTTACAAACCTCACTAATGGGTTTTGTAATCTCAGGGAGTCCTCTAACCGATTTATTTTTGCTCTCTTTGACGATAATGTCAAAGTTTATGTGGTAGAGTCTCTTGTGCCATAGCCAGCTATTGTCTTCCTTGGAGACAAGATAGATTTTACTTGATTCTCCTCTAACTAAAGCTATCAAACAAGCTCCTTCCATTGAGTCTAGGTAAAATAGATTTCCTTTTCTCTGTCTATCGGTTGCAACATGGGTTCAAGACTGATTTTTGACTATACAGGAACCTTGTCCAAATTCCAACTGGAATCCTTTATTGTTCAGTTGTGCAACACTCATTAAGTTGTACTTGAGTCCTTCAACCTAGTACACATCTTCACAAACAACATTGTTGCAGAGAGCAATAGAATATTTACCTTTTATGGCATAGGGGGCATTGTTTCCAAAGGTAACTGATCTGCTGTCATTGAGCTCCAAGTTGATAAACTTGTTCTTGTCACCAATCATGTGGTGAGCACAGCCACTATCAATGATCCAATCATCAAGTTGATGAGATATGGATATGATTGCTACTTCATCTATCATTGGACTCTCCTCCTTTATTGCAACAAATGCAATTTCAGAATCCTCAGAGTCTTCAGACTCATTATCGGTGACTCCTTCCTCCACAAGATAGCATTCCTTCTTTGCTTTGCTCTTAAACCAATCCCTTTTATCTTTATGTTCATTATCAGGACACCTTGTAGCAGTATGTCCTATCTTGTTGCAAGAGAAGCATTTCAAAGGGAGCTTTCCCTTGTACTTCCATTTCCTCTGGGGAATCTCCTAGTGATGAGTGCTTCAAACTCATCTTGATCCATCTCCTCTGCAAGAAGATTCTCAACAAGGTTGCCAATCTTACTAGTAGAGAAGTTACCGGTTTCTCTTCCCTTTTTAGTGGAAGAGATATTGACAAAGGACTTAAAAGATGCTTCCTGAATAGGTAAGCTATTATCAAAGTTACTTAATTCAAAGGCAGCCAACTTACTAATTAGGGAGTCTAGGGTGACTTGATCTTTGGTCACCTATCTAAGCTCTTAAATGGCAGAGATCTTGATGGCATACTAAGGTCTGAGAGTTCTCAATATTTTCCTAACCACCTCCTCTTCACTAAGCTTTCCTCCAGCGCTTCTGATGGAGTTGATCACCTCTTTGATCCAGTTGCTATATTGCTCGATGTCTTCTCCTTCATTCATCCTCATGTCACCATATTTTCCTTTGAGCCTTTTGACCTTGGCTCTTTGAACATTTGGATCTCCTCCATAAACCATTTGCAACTTGCTCCACATCTTGAAGGTAGAATCAAGATGTTCGATCTCAGCATAGACATGATTAGGTAGCGTGCTAGCTATCATATCCATAGCAGTCATGTGCTTAATTTTGATCTTCAGTTCATCAGGTGTCAAGTACCAGTGGGTTCACTGTAATCGGTGGTAACATGATTCCAGTACTAATCTCTGATGGTCTTCATGTACAACTTCATTCTGCTGCACCACAGAGTAAAGTTTTCCTTTGAAAACTTTGGTCCTTCCTTTCTCATCATCTTGACTTTTTCTTTATGCTGTTAAGTAGTAAAGAGAAAAAGACTTGGCTCTGATACCAATTGACATTCCCAAACTAGTGCTAAGAGGAGAGGGGTGAATCAACACCTCTAAAACCTTTTTCTCTTTAAATCCAATGAAGTAAACTTACAGCAAAAAGGCAAACAGATTTAAGCATATAATAATAGTAAGAAAATGTTCACATAGTGACACCAAATTTATCACATGGAAACCCAATTAGGGTGAAACCATGGTGTGAGGAGACCTCACAAATTTTGTACTCTTCTAGAGTATGCCCTGTTAGGAGCCTTCCTAGTTAAAGGATCAAAATGCACTTGTTAGTTACGACCCGGTTAAGGGATTTGTTACAATGAGGCTGGTTAGTGCCTACCTGGTTAAAGGACTTTAGAACACCTTTCAAGATGCCACCCAGTTAGAGGATTTGATACGAGGGACCTATTAGAGTCCACCCAAATACTAGGATTTAACTATTGTAATTGTTAGAGAATAATAAAAGGATTGGCCTTTTACAAATGGCTTTGCATATCCTAATAAGATCTATGTTTGTGCTCAATTGAGAAGCATCGTTGGTCACTGCAGGTGTGTTCTCCTCTACTTTTGTGCTTCTCTGCACAATCTTCTTTCTCACTTCTTCTTTCTTCTTTTCACCCCTGGCTTATTTTCAGCATACAGGTTCACTTTTATTCTCGGTAGAATGAACGCAACTTCTATTCTCCACAGGCAGAAGAATATATAGAGCCCTAGCCCTAATTGCGCTCCTTATGCATGACCTAATTATAGATCCTTATTGGATTCATTACTCAATGGAGTACTAGTTCACTGAGGAAACATATGATGCATGCCCTTGCTTTATTTGCTTTAAAAAGAAAGTAGTAGTTGTGTGTCAAGCAACTTTCCTTCAAAAGGAGATAACACTTTATTTTAAAGCCACTGATTCTAACTTTAAAACCATTAGACGCACCTCAAACTGATCATCAGTATAACTCAAAGACTTTCAAATTTAGAGCAGAAAATCTTGTTCAAAGAGTTAGTAGGAACAAATAGTTTAACTATGACTTCCTTGGTTCATACTGGAGTCAATAATAAATCAGTTGAGATCTTCATGCTATGAACAAGTAAGAGTCTTTGACCTATTACTATCCCTTCCTTGGCTTACCAGTTTCCCCATCCTCAGTTGTATTGTTGACACCGGTTTGCTATTTCTTTATCTATACTTGTCTACACCAGTTGTATCCTAGTCCTCGGTTGATGCTAGAATCCTCTTCTCCTTAACTGTGTACATTGCCCGGTTGCTAAAAACTTTGTATAGTGACTGGTGGTATTTGCATACAGTCACATCGGTCTTGTATATTGGCACTATTGGCCAAACCATCCTTATTTCATACAGATCTCCTTAGATCTTTAGACTTTATAGAGATGACAAGTCTCTATACTCTTTTGCTAATCAATGACAATACTTGTACCAGTAGTAGGCTTACCGGTTACCATCACTTGATGCCAACAAGCTTGTGAAGTGTACTTTAGTGGACTATTATGTATGAATGGATCATTCTTTCTTTCATAGTTGAGTCTATGTTTATTGATTATAGCTGAGACTATATTACATGTGGTTCTATGTGTGAACACATTTTCTTTACATTTAACTTGAATCTTATGATCATATTGGTTACTCTTATACTTGTGTGGATTCATGAGATGAGATTTTGATTATGAGATACATTTGGTTGTGTCTAATTCATTTGGTTACTTCTATGAATTTGGCTAAGTTCTTTCTTATGGATTGGATACTTAGAGAATATCATGGATTTGATTTTCCTCTCATGGATTAGGGATCCATTGTTGAGCATATGGTGACTTGATCTTGGAAGACCATTACACCAAGAATTTGGTGAATTTCATGGACTTGATATTCGTTAGACCAATGCTTGAGGATATCATGGACTTGATATCTCATGGATCAGGGATCCACATCTAAGTAATTGGTGGACATCATGGAATTGATGTCAACAAACCATTACTCCGAGCACTTGGTGAATATCAAGGACTTGATATTCATTAGACCAATGCTCGAGGATATCGTGGATTTGATATCTCTTGGATCAGAGATCCACACTTGAGTATATGGTGGACATCATGGACTTGATGTCTGGAGGTTGTTGCTTTGAGATTTTGGTGAATATCATGGACTTGATATTCGTTAGACCAATGCTATCTCTTAACATCATGGACTTGATGTTGGTTTGATGTCATAGACTTGACATTTCTTAAGTCTTGGTGACTCATGGATTTATTTATCCTTAGATTGGTTGGTATGCATCATGGACTTGATGATACCATGAATATCATGGACTTGATATTCTATTGGCTGAGTCAAGAGGAATCGTGGATCTAAGTTATCCACAAATTGGATAGAAAACATCATGAATATGATGATAACTTGTGTTTGGAAAGTATCATGGACTTGATACTACCTTGAATATCATGGACTTGATATTCAAAAGAGTTAAGGTGACTAGTGGATTTAGGAAATTCACAAATTGATTGGAAATATTTGATATCGTGGACTTGATATCACTTATGGTTGATAAGAATCATGGACTTGATGTTATCATGAATATCATGGACCTGATATTCTTGGGTCATGGAGACCAGAGGATCTAGGAGATCCACATTTGGATGGTAAGCATCATATGATATGATGTTTCTCATATGAATATGAGATGTATGGTTGATGAATAATGAAGAACAATTATTTTTTCATTATATCTTGTAGATAGAGATCTACTATCATAGATGAGAGATATATGGCATCATTGGATAAGGAATCCATTTTTGTTATGTTTTATGCTTTGAGTCTTTGAGACTCGTGGATTTAGGAAATCCACATCTGGTTGGTAAACATCTTGTGATTTGATGTTACCATGATTTTCATATGGATATGAAATCTATGGTTGGAAATGATAATGAACATGATGTGTGTTCTTATCAAAATTGGTAGAATGGAGATCTACCTTCATAGATGAGAGATCTATGAAATCCATTTTGGATATGTTTTGTGATGAAGAATCCATGAGTGGATCTTTGCCTCAAGTCCAAGAGGGAGTGTTGATATTTTGGACTTTACAAAAAATATCCAATGGCTTGGGAAATTTGATAGGGATAAGTAATAATATTAAATATTAGAGAATATTTAATATTCATTGTTTATAATATAAATTGATTTGAGGGCCCCTCTTGGTTAAATGATTTATTAATGCATATATATGATAATAAATAAAGGTTATTTATTATTTACTTGGAGGGCCCAAGTCGGACACCTTGTAAGGTGGATTTTAGCATTTGGAACCATATATATGCATGGTCAAATTTTGGAGGAGAATCATCAAAAACATAACATGATTCTCTCTTTCAAGGATCGATTGAAAATTGCTGGAGCGAATTCATGCATTGAGCGAACTAAGCTGGAGAAAGAGAAGCAAATATACATAGAGTGGTTATGTATATAAGCAATGACATATTCAGAAGATATTCAGGGCTGCTACCAAGTAGTGTAGAAGTAGCTATGTATAGAAGTAGCAATTCAAATGTATGATGCAGACTTGTTATTGCATAGGCTACAATTTGCATAAGCTTCCAAGTGTAGTCATTAACAATGAATGCACTACATAAATTGCTAAGTGCAGTTCAATAAATCCTTGTTGATCAGATCTGGATAGATCAACGACTTCTTGTGGGTTGATTGTACCTGATACTATAAGACCTAGGGCAGACCTGAAGAAGCTATCTTTAAGAGGACAAAATTGGTACAGATTTGAAGGCATCATTTATGGGTACCTTCTTTCCTTATTTGTGATTACTATTTTATATCATGTGCTTAGTGTTTGGAAGACCTCTATAGTTTGATCATTCCTTGATAAATCTAGAAAATACTAACATAAGAAACATCAGATTTATCACGTTGAAACCCAAATCGGGAGAAAACCATGGTGTGAGGAAACCTCACAAATTTTGCATTCTTTTGAAGCACACCCTCATAGGAGTCTTCCATGATAAAGGATTACAAATGCACTCTTAGATGCGACCCGATTAAGGGATTTGATACAATATGGAATGTTAGAGCCTGCATGGTTAGAGGACTTAGAACACTTGAACATATGTCACCTGGTTAAGGGATTTAGTACAAGGGACCTGTTAATGTCCACCCAAAATATTGGGATTTAGCTATTGTAATTGTTAGAGAGCAATAGATATTTTTGACCTTTTAGAAATGGTTTTGCTTAGCCTGATAAGATCTCTATTATAATCAACTGAGAAACATCATTGGTCATTGCAAGTATGTTCTCCTTTCCTATTGTGCTTCTCTACACACTCTTCTCTTTTCTCCTTTCTCTTCACCTTAGCTTCTTCAGCGTACAAGTTCACTCTTTACTTTGGCAGAATGAGGGCAAACTATATTCTTGGAAGGAAGAGGAATATATAGAATTCTTTCCCTATTGGCTTTTTACATGCACGATTTGTTTAAAGATCACCCTCAGATCCATCACCCATTGGAGTATTAGTTCACTGAGGAAACATCCAATGCATGCTCTGCTTTATCTTCTTTATGAAAGAAAATGACGGATGTGTGTCAAAAGCTTTCCTTCACAAGAGATATCTTCATGATTTAATGCTAAAAACTCCAGCATTAAGACCTTCAATCACACCTTGTATTGATCATCTTGATAACTCAAAGTCTACTAGATTTAGTGCAGTAAATCCCGGTCAAAGAGTTAGATAACTGATTGTTGACTATGGCTTCCCCGGTTCATCTTATCATTATGAAGTCTTCACTTGATCAGTAAAGATCCTTAAGTTGTGCACAGGTAGGAGCCTTGACCTGTCACCTTTCCTTTCTCTGTCTATAGAGGTTGCATCCTTTCCTCAGTCTCTGTTACCGGTTACCAATTGCTTCTCCATTGGTGACTGGTTGCTTCTGATGATCAGATATAGTCTCTTCTTCTTTTTTTGCACAGTGTCACCGGTTGCCAAACCAGTCTCTCCACTCACTTGTTGTTGTCAACTGTATCTGTATCTATCTTGATTCACAGATCCAACACTGGTGTCCTTAGTCACAAATGTCAACACCTCTTTTGCTAATCAATGACAATACCTCTTTTTCCATGTACCGGTAGGAATCTTACCGGTTACCATCCCTTAATGCCAACAAATGAATCATTGTTAATTGATGCTTTGATCTGCATATATAAAAACTCTCACTAGAAAACTTCTCCAAGGTGTAGGTAGCTATAGTTGCATCCATTCTATCACTGGAGCTCTGATATTGTTACATGGTTTTACCTTTGAATCATACTACATAACAACAAATGAAAATATTGCTGACATGAATACATGTATAATAAAATGGAAGGAAGCTAAAATCAATTTGCCTTTTCAATATCAAATACATCTGCACTAACTAATTGTGGCGGTATATAAATGTGAAGCTAACCATCAATACAAGTTTTAAGTTATGTTCCCTCTACAAAATTACTATTTAAAACCCAACCAACACCTGTACTACAATCATCACCTCAACTAGATCAAGGGCTCTTGTTTCTACTTGATTGCATTAATTTGCACAAACATGTTGAATTACAATAATATTATATGCTTTTTTGAGAATCTAAAATTCATCTACAAAATCTATTACAGGATTGCCTTCTAGTTAGATCAAGGTCAATATGTATGGGTACTATAACCAATAGCTAGGTATAAATTTATAAATTTTCCATTGTGGTTGATATTTGTTGTTTTTTGGCATCCTTCCACATAGCAGAAAATTTCTTGTATCAGTGTGTACTCCATATCCTCTCGAAGGCCTTATTTATTTATTTATTTGCTTATGAATTTATTCAAATTTATACTATGAGTGCTTTCATATCCCATGGTCATATTTCCTTATTGTTCCAGCTTACTGAAAATGATCTCATGATCTTTCACTGTTTTGCTAATAAGGTAAGAGTAAGACAATATTAGAAGGCAAATTGGAGTCATGAAGTCTTATTTTCATGTCTTCAGATCTACATTGTTGGCTATTATACCATAGACCATGTTACAAAATTGGGAAGAGCATCACAGATTAATCTTGGCAATATGTAGTTTGATTGAGAATATATAGTTTGATCGAGACCATGTTACTATTGATAATTTTTGTAAGCATCTTTTCTTCTACTCACTAATGGAGACATGATCGACAAAGAATGGCTTGCTCCTCAACTAGACTATCATCATATAGTGATAAAAAAGGATTGTTGCAACAGCTCTCTTAAGGGTAGCCTTCTAGTTTTGTTAGGATGTAGTCCCATAGAAGTGGCTTGGGCTCCTATTTTTACCCTGATCACATCTTTTTGAATTGAAAAAATGCAGCTACATGATAAAAATAAACCTCTCTCTATTAAATAGGAGCCCCAAATATGTAACTACCATATTTAACCAGGTGTTGAAGTTTTTCCTTCCAACGTAGGGATTTTTATCTATCTGACAACTTGCATGACACCATTTATAAAATTCTAAATTTTAAAAAAATAGCATGGATCATCTATTTGCATATAGTTTCTATAATTTTTTATTTAAAATTGTTCACTTTCTCCTAAAACTTCTCACTAGAAAAGAAATAAAAATCTAAAGGACAACTTGCCTGAAAATGGCTCCTAATGTTTTACAACAATACCTACTATGAAATATTCTTTAGCCCCCCTCCATGGTACCATAACCTTCATCGCTTCTTGTGGGCATGCCCTTGATGAACATCATTGTAAAATTGGTTTTTATTGTTGCTACCATACTAGTTAAGGGTCAAGACTGGCCCTCCTTGTGAATTATATGATACTTTTAGTAGTTTTGTAGTTATTGGAGTTGATATTTTATGTAATGTGGATAAGACAATTAGATTTGTAGTTGGATAGGCATTTTTCCACTGTTGGTTACCAAATTTTTTTTAATCAATTATTAGGCTTAGATATACTAGTGCTACCTGGAAAACTATTTGATTGGTATATTTTGTTATTGTTTTATGATAGTCTCTTTCTCTATGTTCAATAATTTTGTTCATTAAGGCAAGCCTTTAAAGATAATTACTGAACAACTCTGCGATGACCTCCCGCGTGTCCTCCTCCCGCAATCTGGTCTAATCCTGAATCGAGCTGCTGCTTGTTGTTTGTCGTGTGTCGTGTGTGTTGTTTGCTTTGTGTTTTGCTTTGCATTGTGCCTCATTCTTCCATCATGGGCATTTCACTACCTAGGTTGTGACTTTCTGTCATGACCTATCGCGTTTGTTCTCCTCCATTTGCACTTGCTTGGTCTTTCCGGCCGCGCTTCCTCTCTCTTCTTTTTGTGAGTTGCTCCTCCTTCTTGTTTCCTTCCTCGCGCACCTTACATCCCTGCTAACCATTCATGTTTTCTTACCTTACCTCTATTTTTCCTCCTTATTTCATGCATGCGTGATCCTCCTCTTTTCTCCCTCTCCTCCTTCCTTCCTTGTTGCTTCCTGGCACCCGCATTGAGCGGATCTTCTCTCTCGGTGCGTGCTTCTTTTTGCTCCTTTCGTGCAGCCCCTTGTTCCTTGCTCCAACCATCATGTTGACTGGTGTTGTTGTCTTCACGGGTGATCACTCTTCTACGAGATGGAGTTGTTGTTGTCTTCATAGGTGATCCCTCCTTTGCGAGCTGGTGTTGGTGCTGTTGACACATCCGTGAAGCTTCCTTTGCTTCATTTGCAGACTGTGTGATCCCTTCTTCTACGGGTTGGAGTTGTTCCTTTGCTTCATTTAGAGGCTTAGTACTGTGTTTTTAGACTATTTGACACACCAGTGCATTTTTTCTTTGTTTACGGTGTGTGGGACTGGGGTTTGGGCTGTTGTTGTCACGTATGCATCCTTTTGGCCATGACTAGGACTCACTAGTGCTGCTGCTTGCAATCTAAGTTGATTTATGCTCAACATAGATTTAATGGAGGCCTCATCTCATACAACTATTACTTACCAACATCTCTTCGATTGATTGAGCAAGCTAGAAGCCGAGAACCAATGCCTCTGAGACACTGTCCAATCTCTTATTGAGGCGCTATCTAGCTTGAAACAACACATTGAATCCAACTCATAGCTCATTAATAACTTCTTAGCGACTCTCACATCTGAAAAAGAGGTCATTAAGAAATAGGTAGACTCTAACAATGAAAATTTTTTGGAAATCAATGTCATCAAGGACAAACAGGTAGAATTGGATAACAAATAGACCTCTTTGATCACAAAAACTGAACAAAAATTGAAATGTTGGGCTTCTATTTGCAACAACACCAACCCCACTCCCTTTTCTGGCATTGAGAAACTCATTCAGGATAAGCTAGTGTATGAGCATGTTAGATGGGCCCGTGAGCTCAACTTACGTGTTCACGATTTTTCACTCTCTTCTTCTACTGACCCCGTAGTAGCAGGTTACTCTTTCCACAGTGATCAACTCAACATCTCCAATATCACCATAGATAGAGCATGGGTTAGCCACGATGACACTCTTTTCCTCTATTTCCTTTCCATGGCAGATTGGCTCCAGGTTCTTAGGTTGAGGAGGAAGCTTTTTCCTCTTCCCACTAAGATTTATTAGGTCGTAGAACTGAAACATGCTAGAGGACTGGTGGCAGAGGCTTGGTAGAATGGGAAGTGGGTTGTTATCAGGAACCTCAGAGTTGTTATTCACGAGTCTCCTCCCTCGGGTTGGGAACCCAGGCTGACTTTTAAAGCCAAATAATGCTCCGTGCAGTAGTTGGGCAAGAGAGAATGTCATAGTTGTTCTATGCTTGTCAACTGCTGGAATGGTAATGATACCTTATGGTCCTTAGCGGGTCTCTTTCAAGATGCTATTGGTTGCACAGACATTTTGGCTGTTACGGAGACTCATGAGAGTCCTGTTTGTCCTCTCCCTAACCTTCCTGGGTATCAGTGGCTTTCCGTCTTTCAGGACGAGGTCAGATCTTCTGGTGGGGTTTAGGGATTTGATGGGGTTTCTTATCTTGTCAGTGATCATCTCTTCAGTTCTACTTCTATTGTTCATGCCAATAGTTTTGCCAGATTCATTTGGATTTGTATTGGTTAGACCACATCACATCATGGAGATATCTATATTGTTGTGTGCTACTTTCCACCTATTTCCTCATCTTATGTTGTCCACAACACTGAGTGCAGTGATCCTTACGAGGACCTTATTGAGCACATTATCAGGTTCTCGGCCATGGGTGACATCATTATTCTTTGAGACTTCAACGTGAGGACCAAAGACCTTCATACTCCCCTTCATTATCATGGTGTTGACTTTGATTGTACTTCTGAGACTGATCCACTTACTTTGGGTTTGCAGTGTTCATCTGATGATTGCAGGGGCCCCCTCATGAGATATGGTCACCACCTTTTCCAACTCCATGAATCCTTGGACCTTGTGATCCTATATGGGCTTCCTTGCTTCCCTGATTCTAGATCCTATACCTGTTGGCCTCACTGTGGCGGTTCAAGTGTCATGGACTATGCTCTATCTTGTGCCTCCTTCATCCCCTTCATCCACCATTTCACTATCTTTCACCTCCCCTTGGCTGATCACACCCTCCTCAATCTTTCCATCAGAGTCTCCCCTCTCCCTTTATCCACCCTTCTCCCTCACTTCCCTTGCCGACCCTCACCTGCACCACCTTCTATTTCTCTAAGTGTGACCAGGGTGTTTTCCTTTCTCACCTCAAATGACTCGTCCTGCTAGCCTCCTTTTCTGAGACCGAAGATGCCTCCTCCATGTTTGACATAGTTGCGACCACTCTTTCGGAGTCCACACTCCTCTCTATTCCCGACCACCATACCACACCTTTATCTCACATCCCCAAACATATGAACACTTGTCTTATGAATAAGTGGTTTGATGAGGACTGTAAGATCTTCCACCGTTATGTTCGCTCTACCTTCTCCGCTCACTCCCCCTCCTTCACCCAGCTGAGGCTCTCTTACCGCCATTTCCTCCACTGCAAGAAATGTTCCGTTGACTCGATGCAATGCCAATCTCTCTGTGCTTCTCTCCTATGCTCTCCCAAGCTCTTCTAGCAAACTTTGATCCCCCTCCATCCTCTAGCTTCCACCTAGATCTCCGCTCACTGATCTCCCACACTTCCATTATCTATGACATTCCCAACCAGCCCTCTTTCCACCTCACTCCATCACCCTCTTTCCATCTCTTCACATTCTCCAACACCTGCAAGGTGGTTAGATTGATGAGCACTAGTAGGACAACAAATGAGGAAGGGTTCCAAGTGGAACTCTTCAAACTTGGTATTGGTATTTTGGGTTCTTTTCTCTTTGTGCTCTTCAAAAGAGTGGTGTGCACTAGTTTTCCTCGCTCATGGTCTCGACACATCATTTACCTGATCCATAAGACTGGTGCAGTCTTAGACCCTAGGAACTACAAGACCATCATGGTTGGGCACACTTTTGCCAAACTCTATGCTATAGTACTGAACACTATTTTATCTAGAGATATTTACCATCACCAGTGCCGTGTGAAGGGGTAGGTGAGTTTTTGGACTGATTTCCAGACCATGGACCACATTTTGACCCTACAGACTATCATCGAGGAGGCCTACTTCCACTTGGTGAAGGTTTACTATGGCTTTGTGTATTTTTGCAAGGCTTTTGAATTTGTTCCTCAAGTGGCCCTTTTCCAAAGACTCAGAGACATTGGGATCGCTGAGATTCTCCTGACTGCTATTATGAGGCTTTACGAGTGTGTGGTGGGCAGATTTAGGACTCCATAGGGTTTCTTCAAGCTGATCCAGAGTACCATCGGGGTGAAGCAGGGTTTCCCTCTCTCTCCTATGCTTTTTTGGCATTTACATTAATGATCTTGAGGCTTTCTTCTGGGATCTCTCGCTCCTTGACAACGGTTGCTATCTGCATCAGGTCTTGATCTCCATTCTTTTATTTGCTGACGATGTGGTCCTCTTGGCCTCCTCCCTCGAGGGTTTATAGAGACTCCTTGATGGTTTGGCTTCCTTATGTGATCTTTGACAACTGGTTGTGAACCTGGACAAGACCTGGGTGATGGCCTTCAATTGTTTGAAGACTTCTCATATTCACTTCTATTTTCAGGGCTCGAAGATTGAGATATATTCCTCCTACACTTACCTTGGGATTAATTTCTCTAGTCCTCATTTTAGCTTGAGACCTGCTATGCAGCCCAGAGTCAACAAGGGGTTGGGCTCCTTGGCTCTACTTGAGAGACAGTGCTTCAGACACCACTTTCAGGACATCAAGTCCAAGTTGGCCCTCCTTGACTCTTTAGTCAGGTTGACTATGCTATATGCCTCTATTATGTGGGGGCCCTCTCTCCTTGAGTTAGACTAGACTTCTATCGAGAGTGTTTAGATCCTCATCCTTTTGTGCCTCATCAGATGACATCATTCTACTGCTCATAGCATTATCCTCACTGAGTTTGGTGCTCATCCTTTTAGACTTGTGGCCATTTTTTATATGATCTGGTTCCTTCATCATCTTTGGGGTTTGGTTGATTATGTTTTCGGTGAGCAAAGATATCCTTATCTTTCTTACTGCTCATCTTTCACCCTGGCTAGTGTTGATCCCTCTGGTAGAACTCGTTGTTGGTACACTCAGGCTGCTACCTTGTTGGGTTCTGTGGGATCTCGATTGATCATCTACCCTCATTTCATTTCTTCTTGGATACTCTCGCCCACCACCTCCCCTCTCAGGAGGATCTCAATGGTCATTTCAGACTCGACATCTACAAATAATATATCATTACGACCTAGTGCAACCCTTCTGGAGGGCTTCATCCTAGGATGGCCTTCTATGTCGAGCACTATATGGAGATTCTGGATGGGGTCATTGTGTGTCCTTCATACTTGGCCCACTAATGGAGTCATGCTCTCTGTATTTCTTTGGGGTCTTTCAGAGTCACCTCTCACTGGCTCTGCATCCAAACAGATCACCAAATTGATAGGTTTGACTGGATTTGCTACCTATGCACCTTCATGGAGACTGATTCTAAGACACATTTCATTTTTTAGTGCACCATTTACTACAAGATCAGAGGGAGATTTTATAGCTCATTCAGAGAGTGCAGTTCCCTTGCCTCCTTCAGATATACCGATCAATGGTGCCTTTCTCTTTATCTTCAGGAAACCACTCAACTTCGGGATTCCACCCTCCAGCTTTTATTCCCATCTAGCCATGGATCTAATCAGCTTATCACATCCTTTTTTACTTTGGTGTCTCCTGCCCCGACATGAAGTGCCCTCTCGATCCACCTTCCTCTGGACACACCAAGTTTGTGAGACCTCGTAGGGATAGTAGAGATCACACTCGGCAACATCACTCGACCTCCAGAGCTATTTAGAGATGATCCAGGGCCCCTTCTCATCTCGAATCATATCCTTCAGTTCTTGATTACTTCTCACCCAGAAAGAGCCTCTAGACGCTCTTCCTGGATCTTTTCTCTTCTTCTTTCTTGTTGTTGTTCTTTCCTCGGACACCATTTGGTGCTCTTGCTATTGGTTATTTTGATCTGTATACTTCCAGTCCCTTAGACCCTTTTGGTGGTCTCTTGTTGGACATTAATAATTTATCTTATCTTATCTTATCTATCCCCTCCATAGCTTGAGAAAAAACAAAATGATTTTCTTCAATTCAAGACCATTATTTTATAGGTCTTAACATCAAAGCTATGGACTAAGCCTCTCTGCTAGAATGGACAAGTATCATTATCCCCTTCATGAGATTGAAAACTTTGTCTTTTTGGGGGCCCAACTATTTCTATATCCAGGTGAATTTGTATCACCTTTTGAGGCTGTCCAAATGGGACTTTCTGTCCTGCATATTTGGCATAAAATAAATTTACTTTTTTATTTCAATTGTTTGAGGGAAAAGCTTGTTTGAGAGCACAAATTAGTAATTTCCTATTAAGGCAAATCTAGTGCCCCATTTTGAGTTATTTATGACATTTGTGAAATTTAAATTTTTAAATTAAGTGCAAACAATGACGAAATCTGGATGTGAAAATTATGCTCTTTCTCCACAAAGATAATAATCTCATCTAAAACCAATACCACAATGCCCTATCTAGTAGATAAAAAAATGAAAATGCACTCCACAGGCAAGTTGGGGGGACATCCAACATGGTATCTTGAAGATTTTTTGTTCTTGAAGCTTCAATCTACTAAAAACCCTGATCTGGGAGTTCTCTCCATAATATGCAATCAAATTAATAAACTTAGATGTGTAAAATGAAACCCCCAAACTTCTTTTCTTTCTCCTCCAACCAATTCAAATAGGTTTCAGGTTATTTTATTTTATTTTATTATTTTTTAATAAAATCCATGCCTTCTCAAAAGAAATCGACTACCAAGGCAAGATTATACATTATTAACCATAGTTTCTAGACTTGGACTTAACACAAAATTGGCAAGGTTGACTCAATGTGAGACTCGACAAAAAATATGCAGGGCTCGATAAAAACTCAACAAGACTCAGCTAGGGTGACTCAACTCAGAAGTCGCTAGGACTCAGAGAGTCTTGGAGAGTCTAGGAACTACGTTATTAACAATAGCCCCTTTATTTAAAATCAACTTATATTCATAACTCCTAGGGAATGGGACCCAAGACCTTGTTATAAGTTATTATAATATAAAGTGAATATAATACTCACGTTAATATTAATTTATTTAATACCAACTTAGAACTGGAATCTAATTGAAGCCCTATGATCACTGATGATTTCCTGTAGGCCAATTGGCAGTTCCTCCTAAAATATAGGTATTTTCCCTAAATAGTAGTAGACTGTCTCCAATCCACTAAAAATGCTCAAAAAGGATCCTTCTCTAGTCCATGGTCCTCTAGGTGGTCAACCAATAAACTATCAGACCTCCCTAAAAAATAGGACCCCTCCCTAAAATATAGGAACTATTGTTTGAAAGTTCAAAAAGGCTCAAAGATCCCCTACAAAGCTCAATGACTCTCAGGATGAGTCCCCTAACCCTATTGTTAACCTACAGGAACTCGAATGATAGGTCAACCCTTTGCCAATTGTTGATCATTCTAATGAGGGGACATTACAACTGACCTTATTACTAAGGAACCACCATAAAATCAAATCTATTGTTGGTCTTTGGAAGGCTGGCCACCTGATAGGATTAATGGTTTGATTGTTGATCTGAAGGTTTACATATTTTACTGTGAATTTATCAACCTTTGCAAGTCTTCTTGTTATTTAGCCTCCGCATCTTAACCTTAGACTTAGCTGGTCCTTGGAAGCTAATTACTCTAGGAAGGTGACACCTATTATAACTATTGTGACGTTGTCTGGCTACACATTAGATGCTCACTGGTTTTTCATTCTAATGATAAGTGTTTGGAGCAATCTAAGATAAGTATCAATAATTTTTGTTATCTTAGTACCAAGGATGTTAGATCGGCCATGTCGAGGTGATGAAGCCATAAAATCCTATGTTAATGAACTTCACATCAAAATATTGAAAAATAATAAAAATCCTTGTTATCTGACTTACTTATGTAGTCATTAACCCTACTTGGAATTATTATTGTCTAATATGGATGGTGAGGGCATGGAGTTGTTATATAAAAATGATGGCTACCTTATAATGTAGTTAATACCAGAGATTTGTAAGGTATAATTAGAGTCTCCGAGACATTTCCTACATATTTTAAATCATTCTCTTTAGAGGTTTGAAAAATATTTGATTTACAAATGTATAGGGAGTGATGTAAAATCATGGTGCTTAACCATTGACTGGTATTCGTATGTATGTCCATAGATGTTTTCATCAGGTCAAGTAAATTTTCACTTTGGCCCATGACACTTGAGATTGTTGTTGAAATGAGTTCTTATGATTTAGATTCTCACTAGGTAAAAATGAATTGAGGCAGACTTGGGATGTCACTAGCTTGTTTTGAAAATGGTTCACCTTCATTATTGAATGGTTATCACTATGTGAACATGCATTGTAATTCAAAGGAATGATAACATGAAATGGGTCTGACAATGTATCTTGAACAACTATGAGACAACTCCAGCATAGAGTCATAGACGAATTTACTGCACTTAATAGCAACAATAACAACTAGCAATATAGAGAAAATAACAACATTTGAATGTCAAGATAAGATAATTTCTATCATTTCATGTCATAAAAATCCAATTAAAGGGATACCACCAAGCCTATGTATTTAGAGATACCTTTTATAAAGTAAACTCATTATTACTTATTAAATTTATCACTGTTTGAGCAACACAATCTACTTAGCCTACTTGATGCTAGTACTAGATAAACATATCATGTATTGATTATGCTTCTTACAATCTATTAGGGTTTAGATGCACCTCTGACATATGTGATGCAAGGATAATTCTACTCAAATTATTTAAGTATTAAATCCTTAGTGCTTAGAATTTTGCAAGCATTGCATAATTGCATTTCTTTAACACCTCTGACTCAATCGCCAGGGGTTTTTTTGAAACACTCACATAACATTCTTCCTCTTCAAAATCATGTGAAATATTGCAAATGGATGTTATGTGTCATTCATGAGATATCAATATATTTTTAATTGTAGAAAATAGGGTGCACCCCTAGCTCATCTATTCTATTGGCAATGGCGCTTCAAAATTCAATGAATGTTATAAATCATTACTCTTTTTCTCTTTCACAAGATTTATCATGGCTAATAAAGTTAACCATAAAATAGAGTTCAACAAAAAGTTTCATTGTGCATAGAGTTTGATCCATTTTCTAGAATACAAATATACTAAGCATCATTTTTATTTAGATTTTCAAATAAAAATCACAAAATGTGATCATGTTGCTTAAATGTTTTATTTCTATTTTCATTAATAGAAGAAAAAAAGCAAATCCTGCATCAACTACCCTTATATATGCAAACACAAAATTGGATATTGAAGGTCTATTTGTTAAATCTTCAACCAGATAGATAATGTGAAACAAAGAAGATCTTGAAATAGTAGAAACACTCACAATATTTGTGACTCCATCTCCTAAATCTACAACTAGACCTGTCAAGAGCCCTGCCACAATATATCACATATTGTTTATATCTAGCTAGAAAGTGAAATGTTGCTTATAATTCTATCTTGACTTTAATCTAGTTTAAGGATACAAAAGCCCATAAATAACAAACATTAGGTACTTAAATATGTGTGCTAAAATGTTGTCACACTTCTATGAATCCTTATATGCAAAAAAACTCAAGAATGAGCCCTCACAAATCGATCCATAGCTCCGTAGGCATGGAGTGCAAGGGTTTTTAAGAATGTTCTCAGCTAGAGCTATTAAGCATATAACCTTGCTAGTAAACCATGCAATGGGAGATTCAAGGAAGACGAGGGCAAGAATGCCAATATCTCCAATGAAGCCAAATGTATGCAATGCAAAGCAAATCTATATGACAATGCAAGTTAATCTACTGCATAAAAAGAAATCTAAGCTAAGAGTGAAGCTATGAAAATGCAAATACTATGCATGAAAAATGAAATCTAACTATGAAGCAAGAAAGCCATGATGATGCAAGAATGAAGACAAGAAGATAGAGTGTTGATGAAGATCCAAGATGAATGCCAACAATGCTCCAAATCTTCAAACCCTAGATGCAAGAATATCTCCAAAAGCTCCAAAATGACCTAGAAACCTGTAGCATAACAATAGCATAAAAATTGTGTGTGCAAATGAGGAAGAGAGCTCTTCTTTTATAGGAGGTGAAAAATCAATGGACCATGGAGATTAAGAGGCACAAGATTTAATCAATGGTGGAGAAAAAAAGAAGCTTGATCCTTGTGCACAAATATCCTCCAATAGGAAAATTAGAAGCATTTACTTTATGTTGAGCATTTACTTTATGTCCATGTGAGACAAAAAGTGCTTTTATTTTATTTTTTATTTTATTTTTCTTTATAAATAAGAATTAAATGCTTTATTTGTGCAACTTAGGATAAGAAGAAAAGTGGGGCTTTTTATTTAATAAAAGGGGAGGAAATATTCCTTTTAATAAATAAAGACTTAGGATAAGATGGTTAGCCCATAGAAAATAATCAAATAAATGATAGGACTAGGATTTGATCAAGAACAAGAAATTGATGATTTTCGCAAAAGGGACTAATAGTCTAGATGACCATTTTTAGGTGTATATATTTGCCCCTCTTTGACTAAAGTGTGATCGATCTGGGAATACATGTAGTCAAAGAATAGATCAGCCAAGAAGGCAAGTAGACAGCCAAGAAAGAAAGCAATAGCAATTTTGACAGATGTGAGATCGATTTGGGATCACATGCAGTCAAAGAATAAAACAGCCAAAAAGGCAAGCAAAAGTGTTCTGACTCCAAAGTCATGAAGTGCAGAGAGATAGAAAATCCTGCATGGTTATCCTGGTAGCGATAGTATTGAACACTTAGGAAAGAGATAGCCAATAAGATATGATGTGTCTGCCCCCTCGGGATCAAAAGTGAAATCTGGGTAGAGGGAATGCAGAAGCAAGAGAGACATGATCAAATCACTAGAAATCATAATCGAATAAAGAGAATAGAATAACCATCAAGTAGTGAGGGTATGCCCCACACATGAGACATGGGGCATGAACCTATTGGTCCCTCAACCCGTAAACACCATGGAGGGGGAATGGAACTTGGGATATGAAAGTGAATGAAAGACTAGAAGTTTGAAAGAGATGGGGATGGAGAGATGAAGAATGCCCCAGTGAAGATCAAAGGATCAGGCCTCAAAAAGTTAGCCAACTGTGCAGAAGAAGGAGAAAGGTGATTTGGGTGATCAAAGATTTCGGTTTGGATCCCGAAATGAAAGGAAAAGGATGTGATATGAAAGACAAGAAGTGAAAGACATGAGCAGGAAGGAGCGAAAGGCAAGTGCAGTTGATTAACAAGTCCATGAAAGATAAAGGAGAGCTCTCTCCATATGCAAGATGCAAAACTAACTAACATGAACTTAAGAATGCAAGCTACATGAAAAGTGGTTTACTTGCAAGGTCACAAAGCCAATAGACATCTAATATTCATCATTGAGCGTTATTGGTAGCGTCGCAAGATCATACAATACACACTAGCATAACTATGTGGATCTGAATATGATCTATATCAGATAGAAATGTGGGAATCCCACCTAGGCATCAAAGACATGTAGGTCAAGATGACTAGTGCAGTGAGATTACCTAAGTTTGATATAGCAAGATTATGCTTGCATTGAGACATAAGAAAGTCAAGATGACTATAAGCATGCACTTGCAAAATAGTCAAGGATAATACCTTGTAGATCCCAATGTCAAGTAAGACCAACATAAATGCTCATGACAGTTAGGATCAACAAAATATACCCACAAGCAGATAAAGAAATAAAACATGTTCTCATTCCCTCAGTCTTCTAGCTATGCATCATCGAAAACTTCTCAGGGAGAGACCACTCAGCAAAGAAATCATCATAGACAGTATGCAAAGAAATAAAGTCAAACAAATCTTAGCAAGTCAAGTGCGTGTGTGTAGGTCATAGAGTCAAACTTTGAGTATCACATTTGCCAGTGAGAAATATTGCATCATCCAAGATGGCGGGAAGGATATCAGATAAGTGTTAAGAAACACTTGACGCTAAGGTAGTGTTGAAAAACATAGTTGGGGTGGTGTTGAAAAACATCATTTGCGAGGTGCCTAAGAAACCCAGATGCACAAAGAGACCCAAGATAAGCTCAAAACAACGGATGCCCCCTAGACGAAGACGAGTCAATTCCAGGCTAGGAGAGGCAAAGTGAGAAGTGGAGTGAAAGAGTGCCACGCAAGACTGATAGACATAGGTGCAGAGGGTCTCAAGCAACGCCTATTTCCAGGTTTTCACCACTTGATAGATTTTTTTGCAATTTTTTCAGGACTTTTTATAATTTTTTTGTATTTTTGCTACCAAGGAGCCTGTTTCCAGGTTTTCACCAAGGCACTTTTTCAACTTTTTTTTTTTTATGTTTTGAATTTTTTGATTTTTTTGGTGAGACATCAAAGCGCCTATTGCTAGGTTTTCACTAGGATGCTCATTTTTTCAGTACTTTTT
This sequence comes from Chamaecyparis obtusa, assembly GCA_027943335.1. NCBI lineage: Eukaryota > Viridiplantae > Streptophyta > Pinopsida > Cupressales > Cupressaceae > Chamaecyparis > Chamaecyparis obtusa. Next base: position 593,707 of record BSBK01004662.1, read on the forward strand.
ATGATTTTTAGGATTTTTTCAGCATCATATATGAATTTTTTTGGTATTTTTGCAGGATCATAAAATATGTACAAAGGATGCCCCAGACAGAAATGGGCATCAAGAATCTACTTCCTCTGATGTAGAGAACTGATAGGCCCCAAGCCCAAATGCTACAACTATGATGATAGGAGGTCTCAACCAGTTCGACCAATAATAACCAGCTCTAAGCAATGTCTGAGCTAGTGAAGGATCGTTAGAATGTGATCCACATATGCCATCATGGATTTCAGCTAGCACTTTTTCTGACTCCTCTATTTCTAGACACTTAAGGAGAGTTCCATCTAGACCCTTCCTATACAAGTCACCAGAGACAAAGGCAAAGTGTAAGGGATGGTGGAAGGAATGGCATGGTGGATTTGCAAGAGGAATATGAGGTGGAAGATATGAAAAGATGGTAGGATTGTAAGATTTGTGAGCAGGATAGCGTAATTCATCCACCAAGAACCTGAAGAGAAATTTATGCTTTTTCATTTGTAAGATGGATGTTGAAGTAACCAAGGCATTACCAACTTTGTTCTCAGCTTTAGGAATAGGCTGAAATATAACAGATATGAGATCATGCTTGAAGTAGTGCACCATTTTTTTGTAGAGAATCAGTTTGTCATCTTTTATTTGAGAAACTTTATTTTTTAGCATATTTTTATTTTTACTTTTCTTAGGTTCGGATACCGCCACAATGTGGTTTTCGCCATCCGACCATTGCTCTTTTCTTTTGACTTGATGACTGTGATGTTTGATTGCTGATTCAATCTTTTTTGTTGCTAGTTCGCTGGTGGAAGAAGTAACAGGTGTTGATGCAAGATGAAATGAAGTGACTGGTTCAATAGCATTTATGTGAGGGGTGTCATCTCTGGTAACAAGAGAGGTTGAGCCTATAGCTAGGGTAAGCTCCAAAAGTAGCTAGATCTAGACTTGTCATAGAAGAACCAGCGTGGTCCACTAAGGCAATACGAGGAACAAACTCATCAGACCCCACACAAGACCCATCAACCAAGTCGGGATGGTTACTACAAGAATGAACCATATCAACATCCATATCATCAGTAGATATACATTTTTCTCCCCAAAGAAGTGAAGTAGAGGGAAGATCATCTCCCATGTGAGCCATAGTGTGTATTGGTGACTCATCTGTATCTGTGTCTGAATTATTGAGCATGGGAGTAGTTCAGGAATCTTCTCTATAGATCCACTCGTGAACAGCTTGTTCTTCTCTTTTAGCTTCAAGGATCACCATAGCAGAAGTGGAAGGTTTCCCATATGACCTAGGAGAAATAGGTATAGAAGCAAAGGAATCTAGTTTATATTCACCCATACCAAGGCTCATCATCTTAAATGATTTCTCAGCAGCAACTAGAGACGTACTAGGATCATCAGTAGGTTCATTGTGAGGAACAAATTTTTCAGTAGCAGCAAGAGCATTAATAGAAATAGTATGGTCTCCAGGAATCATAATTTCAGTGCCATTGTATGGAAATTTGACGCACTGATGATAAGTGGAAGGAACAGCCTGCATGTCATGGATCCAAGGATGACCCAAAAGAATGTTATATGCGAGTGGAATGTCCAATAATTGGAAGTTAATATCTTTTGTGATAGGGCCCACTCGGATAGGCAACGTGACAAGACCTTTGGAAGATCTTTCCACTTCATCATAAGCTTTTATAGTAATCTTCTTCTTAGAATCCACAGCAAATTCTGACAAACCCAACTATTGTATGACATTGAAAGAAACAATATTTAACCCTGCACCATTGTCTATCAGGACTCAGCGGACTTAGGTATTGTAGACTAGAACGTCAATGTGTAAAGCTAGATTATGCGGGTGAGCAATAGATATGTCATCTTCTACAGAAAAGGAGAGAGATAGTGGAGATGAAATGTGGTTGACCATAGCCTAAAATTTATCTGGATCAATGTCATTAGGAACACATGTTGTATGTAGAGCCTTATCAAGAATCTCTCTATGCGAAGGGGATAACCGAAGTAACTCAAGGATTGATATCTAAGCTAGTGTCTTGTGCAAATGTTGGACAAGATCATAGCTAGGGGTGGTTGAAGGAGCCGCTTGTTTGGAAGGTAAAGCTTGTTTGGGATTTTGCATAGTTTTAAGGACAATCTTGGCTTGCCCCCTAGTAATAGCATTCAGTGTCTCACTTTGGGAAGATGAACTATCACGTGTTTGCAAGATCAACTTTGGCTTACCATGATTGGCTTTATTATCATCTTGAGACCTCATCATTAGAACGCTCTCAATGGGCTCTACCATGTTGATCACAGGTTTATTAGAAGGATACGTGTAATTGATCTTAGCATCATGATTCTTCTTATGTGCTTGAGAGGTTTCCCCCTTATCATGCTTAGGTAGAGGATCTTTGAAAGCTGTGTGATCAGAATTTTTAGTGAAGCCATCAGTGGAGATTGTGTCGTTCTCAATAAGATCCTGAATATCATCCTTAAGCCTAAAATAATTATCTGTTGGATGTCCCTTATTTCTGTGATAATGGCAGTAATGATCCTCTCTCCACCAATCAGGCTTATTTATCGGATCCCAGTTACCAGGTTTATCAGGAAGCATAAGATATCCATTGTCAACCAAAGTCTTAAGGATTACATCGTAAGGTTTTGCCAACTTGGTATAGAATCACTTTCGAAATGACTTCTTAGGCTTATCTACATATTGAGGTTTAGGAGCACTATGAGCATTGGCAGCTTCTTGTTGTTTTGCTACATAGATAGCATTGGAAAGATTGAAAGCAGGCTAATTAACTTTAGGAGCATCAACAACCCCATCATTAACAACATACTTGTTCTTATTCCAAGGTTTGTTCTTGTCTTTACCATTGCCTTTAGCATCTTTATTAATAACGATATCCCCTTTTCTTATAGCTACATCCTCAATCCGATATGCACTTTCAACCATGTCATGGAAGGAGGAGAACAGTTGCTTCCCTAGATCATAAAATAGCTCAGGCACAAGTGTGTTGATGAAAATGTCAATCTTTTCTCTTTCGGGTAGCTGACAATGATATCGAGAATACAATGACCTCCAACGTTGTAAGTAAGTTGCAAATGGCTCACCTTGATGTTGTCTTAGATTACAGAGATCTATCACAGTGATAGGTTGTTGGATGTTGTAAGAGTACTGCTGGGTAAATTGCTGAGCCAACTCATCAAAAGTCTTAAGAGGTGGTGTCAATTTTGCAAACCATTCTAAAGCTTGGTCTCTTAAGCTTCGAGGAAATAAGCATAGAAGATATGTGTCTTCATGAAGAAAGTCCATACTAAGAGCATAAAAATGATGCACATGGTCATGAGGGTCACCATTTCCATCATACTTGTCATAAAAATGATGCACATGGTCATGAGGGTCACCATTTCCATCATACTTGTCATATTTAGGAACCTTAATATCCTTAGGAAATGGGACCATGTATAGATCTTTATCAAAAGGAAGAGCACAACTTGATTCTACAAAAGAGACCTTTGGAGGCTCTCTTTCTAATGTCATTTCGGTAAGGCATTGATTTGTCTGACGTAATTCTTCTTGAAGAACTTTCAACTCAGTTGGTACTCTTTGTTGGACAATTTGTCTGACATCATAGCCGGGAGGAAGCTTGTATCCTCTAGAAGTCATATATTGAAAGTACTGATCTCCGTTACGCTCTAAAAACTTATGCATCATTCATTGAGAGACCACATCTTGTTCAAATCTCATAAGATCCTCACTAGAAATCTCATCATCAGCCTTTGCCTCATGTTGAGAGGGAGGAGGTCTAGGAGGTGAAGAAGGCATACCAAAAGTGGGTCTTGGAGGAGATCTTGGTGGCGTATTGTTGCTATTGTTGCCACTATTAAAAAGAGGTCTATGCTCATGATTACTAGTCTCAGGTTGCTCATGAAATGTCCCTCTATAAGCCATGCACCTAGCAGCATCCATCCTTTGTTGATTGTGTTCTTTTTCTAAGCATGCTTGGTTATCCTTACGCTCAAAGTGTTCTTGCAAGAGTTGAAAATTTTCTTGTTCAGTCAAAGTGAGTGAGACACTATCTGTGTTTTTGGGGGTCTTGAATGCAGAAAAGAGGAAACCTCCTTTGTACCAAGGGGTAGCCTTAGAATCCTCAGATTGGTTAGAACTAGAACTATTGTTGCTAATGGGTGCTCGTGAGCATCTAGTTGGAGAAGGTAACTGTGTATAATTGAACAGAGGATGACTCTCCTGCTCAAATTGAGACCGAGTTGTAACCGGCATGAAAAGAGATGTTGGTTGACTAATAGAATGAGACAAAGTTTCTCAGATTTGAGATAAGAAAAGCTAATAAAGATCACTTGTCAAAGTAGAACAATAGAGAGATGGCTCGTCAAAAGTGCTCAAGCACTTACAACAATCAATTGACTAAAGCTGAGCAGCGAGCAAGAAGCTTAATAAGCAAGTAGCTAGAGAGGTAACCTTGATGTGACAAGTGATCAAGAGTAGCATTCGTTAAGCTCAAATCCAATAGTTTTAGCTCATTTGTTTCAGTCTAGAACAAGTCTAAGCATGTAGATAATAGACTAGCTTCAGGTAAGAATAGAAAAAGACACTCTACGACCAGTTAAAATGCAAGTTTAGCAGCTCCAGATTGCAACAGCAACAAGACAGCAAAAAGGTTTTGGGTGACACTGTTGTAGAGTCATACGATTCTATGACCAATGAACATAAAAATCTTAGTTTTGAAGCGTTTTAAAAGATAAAGTAAGTATATCAATAGATTTTTATCATGGATCAAGCACATAAGACAGCAATCAAGGAGTTCAAGCAAGCAGTTGTCTTCAAACAATGAGCAAGGGGCAAAGCAACCTTGCACATGAACAAGAATAGTGACTTAGTATATCTACTCCTTAAAGATTCTACTTGTGTATGTTCTTGAAAATGTTTTAGTAGGCACTTAGAACACAAAAACACCTTATCAAGCTGTCTACAAGGATATACATAGCTTTGGTAAAGGGAGTCCTCGATATACGTAAGGTACGTGAGGCCCAAATCTGTAGATGAGAAGAATCCAAAATCACACTGCCGGGGGGAGACGGTAACCCAAATCTCCTCCTTCACTTCTCAAAGGTATAAAGTTCTTTGAGGCTTAGCCAAGAGTGATATCAAACTCAATTTCCAAGAGAGGTGTCTTTCGATTCACCACCCGCTATTTATACTCCGCCGGAACACAGGAGTTAAGGTCGTCCCTTGAGGTGGTGTGTCCCCAAGCAGGCCTTCTAAAATAAAAGCTAAGTAATTCACTATCAAAAGTATTTAGAGCACTAAAGGTGGAACACTTAAATCTTCAAGTAAATGCAAAGTGAGTCCAAAAGTGGGACACTTAACCCTTCAAGTGAATGTGAAGCGAGTCCAAAAGTGGAACATTTAACCCTTCAAGAGAATGTGAAGCGAGTCCAAAAGTGGAACATTTAACTCTTCACACCAACTCAAAGTGAGTCCAAAAGTGGAACATTTAACTCCTCACATCAACTCAAAGTGAGCCCAAAAGTGAAACATTTAACTCCTCACATCAACTCAAAGTGAGTCCACACCTTAGAAAACAAGTGAGTTCCAAAAAGCACAAAAGGGTTGCCTAGTGGAGCAATTAACACTTTTTTCCTGTAGACCCCTCCCCTTTAATGTAGTGCTAATCTTGCAACTATGGGGCAGAAATGAGGGGCCGACGGATTAGCGAGTCCAATAACCCAAGATAGCAATCTAGATCAATCACAAGTAATCTAAAGTTGCTTATCAATACTACTCACAAATGACAAAAGGTTGAATCAATGAAATATTTAACTTTCCAAGCAAACATAGAGTGAGTCCACAAAGTGGTGCATTTAACTCCCTATGTAAACAAAGAATGAATCCATGCCCTCAATCACTCAATGAGATATTTGATATTGAAACCAAGAATTACTTAAGGTTTAAACACAAGCATTCACTTACACAAACTTGTATGAAAGCAAATCTATGTTCTTTCATTTCCCATTAAGAGCATCAATTGAAATGTGTTCTATGAAAGCATGTAAAACACTCAAGCCAAACACATGAGAGGTTCAATTTTAATCCCAAAATCCAAATGTTGTAGAGATGGAACAAAGTACCTCAAGTCCAATACTTTGTTTTAAGCATGTTCCATGAAAGCAAGAGCACCTTCAAATGAACAAGACAAGAAAACAAGCAAACAAGATATGTAATGTATATCCAACTTATGCAAACCCTAGGGTTAGATCTGAAAA